>JAZEWU010000010.1:6799911-6855027 GCA_036362915.1 Geotria australis
GTTTTAATATTTTTGTACCTTGATACATGTTGACGGGTGCAATCCGCATGCGTTTTTGAGTGTTTGCGTGTCGGCGTGTGTGTCTGGCTGTATATGGTTGGTGATGAGTGTCGATGAGATCGGTCTGTGTGCGTGCGCGTGTTTACGCGCGTTCGAGTGGCTGTGATCTCAGTGTGTGTGCGCGTGGTGGCTCAGTGTACGGTGGCCCAGTGGTTAGCGCGCTGGGCTACAAGCCTGGCTATGACCCGAGTGCGAATCTCGCTCACGGCCAACACCAGTCACGATTTGCTGAACCGGTCCTGGGCCTCCCCTAGGTCGACTCAGCCTTAAACGAGTACCCGGTGCGTTGTGTGAACAGCGCCCCTAGGGAGACAAAGGCGGCCGGGCGTGGTGCTGGTCACCCACCCGATCGTGTGCCGTGTAGACCTTCACAGGTCCTCGCTAACGGCACTTGCCCCTACAGTCTGTTAAGGCTATACGGGGGTCTTTGTCTTGTGCGCGTGTGTGAGTGGCTATGAGATCAGCGTGTGTATGTGTGCGCGTGTTTGAGTGGCTTTGAGCTCAGCGTGTGTATGTGTGTGTGCGCGCGAGCAGAGCGGTTTTGAGATCGGCGTCGTGCGCGAGTTCCCGTTCTCGTCAGAGCTGCAGCGCATGAGCGTGGTGACGCGCACGCTCAGCGAGCGACACATGCACGCCTACGCCAAGGGCGCGCCTGAGACCATCATGCGGCTCTGCGTGCCAGCCAGCGGTAAGCACACACACACATGCACGTACACATACACACGCACACACGCATGCAAAAGACAAAGATCCCCCGTATAGCCTTAACAGACCATAGCGTCAAGTGCCGTTAGCGAGCAGCTATGAAGGTCTGCATGGCATACGAGGGGATGGGTGACCGGCACCACGCCCGGCCGCCTTTGTCACCCTAGTGGCAATGTTTTTACACCGCACTAGGTACTCATTTGAGGCTGAGTCGACCTAGGGGAGGCCCGGGACCGGTTCAGAGAATCGTCACTGGTGTTGGTGGCCGTGAGGGGGATACGAACTCAGGTCATAGCCAGGTTTGTAGCCCAGCACGCTAACCGCTGAGCCACCGCTCACCCACGCACGCACACGCTCACGTATAGACACACACACAAGCATGTGCGGGAATCGAGGTCGGGTCACCGATTTGCCGTCGCGGTGACACCCCTCTCCCCACGGTAACACTGCTCTCCCCGCGGTGACGCCGCTCTCTCCCCGTGCACTCACCCAGTCCCCAAGGACTTTGCCGAGGTTCTGGAGCAGCACACGCGGAAGGGATACCGCGTGATCGCGCTCGCTCACCGCGCCCTGCCGCAGAAGCTCAACTGGCACCGCGTGCAGCAGGCGAGCCGGTAACGCAGCCCACCGCGTCGTCGTTAACATCGTCACCGTCAACATCGTCACCGTCAACATCGTCACCGTCGGCATCGGCATCACCATCATTGTCAACATCATATTTTCGCTTATAGCGCGTTTGTGTACTTGCTTGTTTGTGCGTGTTTATTTTGCCGTGTGTGTGTGTGGGGAGCGGTGGCCCAGTGGTTAGCACACCGGGCTACAAACCTGGCGACCCGAGTTCGAATCCCGCTCACGGCCAATACCAGTGACGATTTTATGAACCGGTCCTGGGCCTCCCCTAGGTCGACCCAGCCTCAAATGAGTACCGAGTGCGGTGTGTAAACATTGCCGCTAGGGAGACAAAGGCGGCATGGCGTGGTGCTGGTCACTCACCCCCGCGTGTGCCGTGTCGACCTTTATAGGTGCTCGCCAACGGTACTTGCTCCTAGAGTCTGTTAAGGCTATGTAGGGGATCTTTGATCTTTGTGTCTAATTGGCCGTGTGTGCGTGTACACGTGTGTATTTACCCGCCTGTGCGTATTTGCTCGTGCGTGTGCGTAGCGACACCATAGAGAGCGGGCTGCACATGCTGGGGTTAATCGTGATGCAGAACAAGCTGAAGCCCGAGACGGAGCCCGTGCTGCAGCAGCTCAAGGAGGCGCGGATCCGCACCGTCATGGTCACCGGTAACGAGGCGCCTCGCGGTGACACGCACACGTGCGTACACAACAACAACAACAACCGCCGTTTGCCACTAAATGGCGGTGACGTCACCACGGCGCCTGTTCCAGGCCAGGTGCACCTTAAGGCTATCACGCAGAGTGTCGAAGGCTCGCTGACAGGAGGTCACGGGACAGACCCAGGTGCCACTTGGCTGGCTGACTGAGATGACTGGCTGGGGCACCACCTGTGCTCCCGATTTTGCCAGATTGCTGAGTTTTAGCCGCTCGGCGCTCGGCTCGCTGTTGTGAGCGTATCTCTTCCGCCGTCTGTTGTTGTTGGAGGGCGACTGCCTCCAACCGCCCAGTAGCGTCCTTCACGAACCTCTTCCACAGAGGTCGATCTTGAAACCGCTGGTACCAGTCATCGGCACCAGCGGTGTCAAGATCGACCTCAGTGGAGGAGGTTTGCGTAAACACACGCTCACAGAAGACAAAGGCTGTAGGGGCAAGTGCCGTTCCCGAGTCGCACCTATGAAGGCCGACACGGCACACGAGGGGGTGGATGCCCAGCTCCATGCCCGGATACACACACGCACACACGCGCACACACACGGGAACACAGGTGAGCACGCACACGCGCGCAGGCAGCCCGCTGGATTCCCCCATCGATGTTTTGTTAGGCGACAACCTCCTGACGGCCATGTCGGTGGCACGGGATTGTGGGATGGTGCACGCCAGCGATGACATCATTGTCACCGAGGCGACGTCGCCTGGCAACGGTCACCCGGCAACCATCACGTGGCACCCGGAACGGCCAACCGGCAGCGAGCAGCCGCAACAGGTGGGTGAGGCCACGGTGCCGGGAATGTGTGCGGTGAGAATCGATTTCGTTGAAGGGTGGTGCGGTGGTAACGCTCGCGGCATGAAGCGCGTGGGTTCGTTCCCCTCCCGGGATCCCAGGTTTCCTTCCATAGCCAAAAACACTCAAGGGAACTGGTTAAGCAGTTATATCTGCCTGCAGAGTACCCGTCCAATGGGCGATCCTGATTCAAGTGTGTAGCACTTTCTTCTGAGATCAGGATAAAGGTGGAAGAGTGCTTCAGAGGCTTGATGCTAGGGCAGAAGTAGGAATTTTAAGCTGCCAGTAGTGGGAAGTAAAGCTGAAATAAGATAATAATAATAATAGCGTTTTATATAGCGCCTTTCACCCGAGGGTCACAAAGCGCTGCACACGGGCCTCGAAGAAACAGCATGTCAACAATGAAAAAAACTAAAAAAAACAAAGGAACAACATTTTTTAAATGATTATGGCTGCTTCGAATATACTGAAAGGTCGTGAAACTGGCAATCTTAAGAGCGGCAAAAATCTGCCAGCGTCCCCTAAAATGGCCGTCACTTCCTTACAGACAAATACGGAGGGAGACAGGGAGGGAGGGGGAGACATAGGGACAAAGAGACAGACACAAGGGGGAAATAACACATTCTTCATCGTTTATTTAAATTGCCTGATTTTCATAATGAGCATTTTGGAAAGTGTTATTTCACAATAACAGCTATATACGTGGAGCTTTGCAATGCAGTCCACGACAATAACATACCATGATGGCGTTGACTATGTCGTTGCTGTTGTTCTTGAGCGCACGCACAGCCTTGGAGCGAGACACATTGGCCTGAGACATCACAAGCTCAATGTCCTTGGCCTCTACCCCTCCCTCGTCAACCTCATCTTCCTCTTCACTCTCTTCCTGCACTGGTGCTGGTTGCACCCTTTCCTGCACACCTGGTGCTGCCTTCCCTGGCACCTTGAACTTCTCAGCTGCTGCCATCTGTGCCTGCTGTGACAAGTCAAAGCCGTGGTGTTGTGGAGATGAAATTTGCACTTATAAAGGTTTCGAACCCGGTATCGTCAATGCGGACATGCATGCATACATACATGTATAAAACGTTTATATGGGAGATCTGTTTTGTGTGCTGCGCAGGGCTGCGTGGTGAACATGTCTCCCCATCACGAATACCACTTTGCGATGAGCGGAAAGTCGTTTGCGATCATCGCTGATCACTTTCCAGACCTCCTGCCCAAGGTGCTCAACACCACCCCACACCCTGCACCACACTGCCCCACACCGTGCCAAACCACGTCATACCACACGGCCGCACACCAACCTCCACCGCATGGCACCACGATCGCGCCACAGCCACCTCACCATGCCATAGTACCATGTCACGATGACACCACACTACACCACACATTGTACTTCACAACCCCAATGCTATAGCTCACCATACCACACTCTTTAAACGAGTACCGTGTGCCGAGTGTAACCATTAGCACGGCGGGGCAAACGGCCGGGCGTGATGTTGGTAACCCACCCCCTCGTGTGCCGTCCTGGTCTTCAGAGGTGCTTGCAAACAGCACTTGCTCCTACAGTCTGTTGAAGGCTTCACGGAGTATCTTTCTTTTCGTCTGTTTCGTGAGCAGATTGTGCTGCGCGGAACCATTTTTGCCCGGATGTCTCCAGACCAGAAAACACAGCTGATTGAAGTTCTACAGAGCATGGAGTAAGAGACACACACAGTGTGGTGCGTGTGCGTACATCCTTGCTTGTGTGTGTGTGTGTGCAAGTGTGTTGTGGGGAGCGGTAGTTTAGAGGCTAGTGCTGTGCTACAAACCAGGTAATCCGAGTTTGATTACCGCTCACGGCCAACATTAGTCACGATCATCTGGACTGGTTCCAGGCCTGCCCTAGGTCAACGCTTCCTCTGAGTCGTTCTCTCTTCGAATGAATACCTTCGATAATGAATGAATATGTGCCACGCATTATACGTTGTAAGTTATATTATAAATTTTCTGCAGCTACTGCGTGGGCATGTGTGGCGATGGAGCCAACGACTGTGGGGTGAGTTGACGCACAAGCACACGCACGTACTGTGCACGTACACACCCAACAACAACAACCGCCGTTCGCCACTATGTGGCGGTAACGTCACCGCGGCGCCTGCGCCAGGCCAGGTGCGCCTTGCGTTCACGTGAAGCGTCGAAGGCTCGCTGACGGGAGGTCACGGGACAGACCTAGGTGCCACGCGTTGACTGCCTGAGATGATTAACAGACGGAGCACCTACTGTGCTCGCTGCTACACCAACTCGCTGAGGTTTAGCCGGCCGTTATCATAAGCGTTGCTCCTCGGCCCTCTGTTATTATTATTATTACAGATAGATGTTTATTCTTACAGCAGAAAAATCCCCAATGAGCTTGCAGGCTCTTTACGGGACGAGAGCGACTGTCTCGAACTTCCCAGCAGCGTCCTTCGCGTAATCGTTCACACGGCCTGCCCGAGCGGGCCCTGCACTCAGAAGAATTGCGAGTTCAAATTCTGGTCGGTAGTTGACTCGGCCCATCATCCTTCCGGGGTTGGTAAAAAAGAGTACCATTTTGTGGGGGGAAGTGAACAGCGGCTGGTGACGGGTGCGGGAGATGCTGCGCAGACAGAAAGCGGAGGTGGGTCGTTGTGTCGCAGGCGCTGAAGCGAGCTCACGCCGGCATCTCACTGTCCGAGCTGGAGGCCTCCGTCGCTTCCCCGTTCACCTCCAAGACGCCCAACATCTCCTGCGTCCCAACGCTCATACGGTGCGCTTGGCGCTCGCGGGGCACACGTGCGGGACACGCACGGTGCTCGCTTAACATGCACGGGACACGCACGGTACCGCCATAAACACACGGTAACGCGGAATACGCACGGCCCTGCGTACGGGATGCGGACACGCGCAGTACGGTACGCGTGCGACGCACACACGGTGCACGTGACGGGGTTAAAACGGGACACGGGGGCACACGGGATACAGAGGAGGCACAGGCCGCAAGACAGGCGCATGACACTGCAGCCGCGCACGGGTCACGAGCGCCACGGATGCGAGTCGCACTTCGATTGGCTCTGCACCGCGCTGCGAGCCAGGCGACCCGAGCTGAATTCCTGGCCGTGCACGTTATTGACATGTGGTTCCTGCAGCCGCTCCAGGAATCAACTCGGCCTTAAATGGTGCAGGTGTTCACTGACAGCACTTATCCCAACGGTCTACGTAGGCTGTGCAGGGGATCTATGGATTCGTGTGTGTGTGTGTGCGTGTGTGTGTGTGCGGGCAATGGGGAGCAGGAGCTTAGCGGTTAGCACACTGCGCTTTGCGACCCAAGTTTGATTCCCGCTCACAGCTAACACCGATGGCGATTTTCTGAACCGGTCTTGGGCCTCCCCTCGGTCGACTAAGCTTCAAATCAGTAACCTGGTGCGGTGTAGCACCATCGCCACTAGGGAGACGAAGGCGGCCGGGCACAGTGCTGGGCACCCACCCTCGCATGTGCCACGCCGACCTTCACGGGTGCTACTCGCCAACAACACTTCACCCTTCGGTCGGCCTAGGCTATACGGGGGATCTCTGCCTTTGCGTGCGTGCAGGGAAGGACGCGCAGCCCTCATCACCTCGTTCTGCGTGTTCAAGTTCATGGCGCTCTACAGCATCATCCAGTACCTGTCCGTGCTGCTGCTCTACTCGGTACGCACACCACAGCAGCACAGGAGCGGCGCCTCGCATCCCTAGAGCAGCTCGCTTGCCGTAGGGCCGCTAGGTGTCAAACGTGCTTCATGATGACGGATGTGCTCCACGCTTTTTGCTTCTTTCTCGCGGAATATTCGACAGGCGGCGGCAGCAGCCGAGAACTGGATTTGAACCCAGGTTCTCGGCGGTGTTGGCTCAGCCTCCCTGACCTTTGAACCACGTGGCTGCCGCAGTGTTGTTGTTATTGATGGCAAAGTGTGTCTGCTCCACGGGCGACCTTGTTCCGAGCGTGTGACACGCTCTTCCCTTTTGGTTTTCTGCAGATTTTAAGCAACCTGGGGGATTTTCAGTTCCTGTTCATTGACCTCGCGATCATACTTGTTCTCGCCTTCACGAGTGAGTATTGCGCTCCCCAGCACCGTCACGATCGGCAGCATCGCCATCAGCATTATCATTGTTAACAACACCACCGTCCGTACGTTTATCACTCAGAATTGCTCTTAAGAGCCGCGGAGGCATCATCAGGCTTTCAGAAAAAAATACTCATCCACGAATTGGTCGATAACATAATAAATTGCACGCAGTGCCTGGCAAATGTTGGCGCCGGCTAACTGCATAGCTGCCGTCCAACTCCCTGCTTCTGCAATTTCCTCACGGAAATTCCTCTTTCTCTTCGAAACAAATACCTTCGACGTTGAACTAATATTTCCGCGTTGTAAATTTCTATTATTATTATTAACGAGTGAGCGAGAGGGCTGACGAACGAGCGACGGGGAGAAGGGGGTCGAACGAGCGAGTGAGCGAGCGGGACTTGTCCGTCCTCCCACGCCCCCCCCCAGTCCCCCTGAACGGTGCGTGGCCGCAGCTCACGTCAGTGGGGCCCCCCAGCTCGCTGCTGTCCGTTCGCCTGCTCCTGTCGGTGGCTGCCCAGGCGCTCACCTGCCTCGGCGTGCAGGTCACCGCCTTCCTGTTGACGCAGCAGCAGCCCTGGTACCGGCAGTGGACGCCCAACATCACGTGAGCACGGCGCGCTCGCACACACGCACATAGACAAAGATCCCCGTATAGCCTTAACAGACTGTAGGGTTAAGTTCCGTTAACAAGTAGCACCTATGAAGGTCGACTCGGCACACGAGGGGGTGCGTGACCAGCAGCATGCCCGGCCGCCTTTGTCTCCTAGTGGCAATGTTTACACACTGTACAAGGTACTCATTTGAGGCTAAGTCGACCTAGGGAAGGCCCAGGACCGGTTCAGAAAATCGTCACTGGTGTTGGCTGTGAGCTGGATACGAACACGGGTCATAGCCAGGTTTGTAACCCAGCGTAGCGCTAACCACGGAGCCACCCCACGTACGAACACACTCGCCGATGCACACACACGTTGGCTTACGTTCGCACACTTGCCGACACACACACAGACTTGCGAAGGAGTGTGCTGGTTTCACTATCTCTACACCCCTCCTCTGTCTCCCCCCCGGTCCCCCACTCCCCCAGGCTGTGTGGCGACCAGGAGGAGACGCCGCTCAACTCGACGAACCAGGAACACGACGAAAACAACATCCGCAACGCCGAGAACACTACGCTGTTCTTCGTGTCCTCCTTCCAGTACATCATCGTGTGCTTCGTGTTTGCCAAGGGGAAGCCGTACCGGCAACCCGTCTACAGAAATCGTACGGGCCCTGTGCGTGTGTGTGTGCGTGTCTGTGCGTGTGGTGAGTGGTAGTGTATGAACCGAGTGACCCGAATTCAATTTCTACTCATGGGCAACACCAATGACAATTTTCTGAACCGGTCCTGGGCCTCCCCTGGGTCAACTCGGCCTTAAATGAGTACCTGGTGCGGTGTGCAAACATCGCCGCAAGGGCGACAAGCACCCAGGCTTGGTTCTGGCCACCCATCCTCTCCTGTGCCATGCCAGCCTTCATAGGTGCTCGCTAACGGCACCTGACCCTACAGTCTGTCAAGGATGTTCGGGGGATTGTTGTCTTTGTGCTGAAGCCTGTGTTTCTCCGTCTCTGTGTTGTTGTGCGAGCAGGTCCCTTCGTTGCTGGGCTCATCGTCCTCCCCGCGTTCCTCATTTTCCTCATGTTCTACCGCCATCCCGGCATGGACGACTTCTTTGAGGTAGCTCCTGCGTGTGCGGGTGTTCGTGTGTGTGCGTCGCACTGGCAGCAGAGGTCTTGCTCCGAATCGGTCGGGCGGCGCTATTATTTCATCAGCCGGGTAAAGCTGTGTGGAAGCTGCCCGGCCTGTTGCTCCAGACAAAACTCCGGGTCTCTTCGGCAACGGTGATGTCCTCTCTTCTATATGGCTGTGCAAAGTGGACCACTCTGAATGAACATCTATGCCAGCTTGAAACATTTAGGCTGGCCTGCCTACGATCCAGCCTGGGTTTAACCAGACTGGATTGTGTGAGGAGCTTACAAACACGTTCCCATCGGTGAGCTCCTTCGGCAGGTGAGGTTGCGTTGGCTGGGTCATGTGGTCCGCATGCCCAGCCATCGCATGCCAAAGCAACTTCTATTTTATCGGATTGAGGGGGCTAAACGGGCGCAGCATGGGCTGGAGAAGAGATGGACTAATGTGGTGCAGAAGGATGTGGAGCTGATTGGACTTGCCGATGACTGGCACCAGCGGTGTCAAGATCGACCTCTGTGGAGGAGGTTCGTGAAGGATGCTACAGGACAGTTGGAGCCATTCGCTCGGCGCATAACTGTGAGCCGAGTGCCAGGCGGCTAAAACTCAGCAATTTGGAACGGTAGGGAGCACAGGGTAGTGTCCCGGCCAGTCATCTCAGTCAGACAACCCATGACACCTGGGTCTGTGCCATGACCACCTGTCAGCGAGCCTTTGACACTCTGCGCGGCCGCAAGGTGCACCTGGCCTGGCATAGGCACCGTGGTGACGTCATTGCCTCTTCGTGGAGAACGCCTGTTGTTGTGTGTGTGTAAGGAGTTGCAGTGTAGCGGTCAGCAGACTACACTACGAACCCGGCTATGACCCTAATTCGATTCCCAATCACGGCCAACACCAGTGACGATTTTGTGAACCTTTCCTGGGCCTCCCCTAGGTTGACTCAGCCGCAAATGAGTACCTAGTGCACTGCGTAAACATTTCCACTAGAGAGACAAAGGCGGCCGGGCATGGTGCTGGTCACCCACCCCTTCGTGTGCGGTGTCAACCTTCATAGGTGCTCGCTAACAGCACTTCACCATACAGTCTGTTGAGACTATACGGGGGATCTTTGTCTTTGTGTGTGCGTGCAGCTGATTTGCATCCCCATGGTGTGGAGATACTATCTCTTGGGCTTCGTTGTAGCAAACGTGGTGATATCTATGTTGCTGGAGGTAAAGCAGCATACGCACACACACTCTCACACACACACATACATTCAAACACACGCACAAACACACCCCCACATACAAACATGCACACACGCTCAGATTCAAGCACACACACACTTTCATGCACACATTCACACACGTGCAGACACACACTCACGCGCAGACCTGGAAACATACATGCTCACCTGGATGCACACATGCACACACCTCGACACACTAAGCAGCGGCACCGATTCATGCGCACGCTCACACACGCCGACACACATTCACCCACGTGGATGCACACACTTGTGAAGGTATACACATACAATCCTACAAGCGGCTAGCTGACCTGGTCACTATGAACCCCTCCCATAATCGGGTGGGGTTGATGGATCACACGGCTTCCCTGCAGGGTCTCGCATCCTCCCGTGACACACAAACAATAGATGTTGCATCTCAAAACGATCAAAATAATTTCGTAACTAAAAAAAACATCCACGTGTTTACTCCGGGCACTCCGGCTCTCCTCAAGAACAGGGCCCCCCTCCTAAATGAGCCTCGAGTCACACCGGGGCTTTTCCCGGCCTGATCGATTGAAGATTAAACGAACGCGACCCACCACTGCATTGCCAAAACATAACATTATAACCGCCATTCGCCGCTAGGTGGCGGTGACGTCACCACGGCGCTTGCAGTGACGCACGCGCGCTCACTCACGCTCACTCAAGTGCACGCAGCCGCCACGCACCGCACGCTTGCGCGGTTTTGCCTCGTTCGTTCGGCCGCTGCCACCGTCGCGCCGGCGCGTTGCCACCGAGTGCGCGCGGTTACGGCACGCCCTCGCCGCCGTCAGCATCGCCGCCATCGGTAGTGTCGCCAGCGTAAACGCTCATTAATTAATTGACCGATAACATCCTAATATATAGGCAGCAGTGTGTGGCAATATGGCGCCGGCAAACCGCCCGGCTGCCTCCTCCGTCTCTCTGCGCTTTCCTCGCTACGCCTCCGAGTCGTTCTCTTGTCGAATGAGTACCTTCGACAGTGAATTAATAGGTGCGCGTTATTAATGTTAAAATATTATTTAATTATTATTATTATTGTTACCGTCATCATCATCGGCAGCAGCAAGCGGCATCATCGCTAACGTCCGATTATCTTTGCCCACCACGCAGTAATCGGCATTCCTATCACGTCATAGTCATGATCGTCACTTTTACAAACAACCCTGTCATCCCAGCCAATGAATAATCGGTGTTATTATAAATAATATCTTTATTGGTAACATCATCATCTTCGGTCGCCGTCACAAATATTTTCTCAGTATCATCACCTTCATCCACACTCGTAGCTTTTCTCACAAATGTCATCATTACTATCAACCACTGAATTCCTGGCCACTACAATCGTCACTCTAATTATTACCACTGTCATCATCTTAATCAATATCATATCAACTATCATCATCGCAATCATCATCACTGTCGTCATCATCGCTGTCATCATCATCACCGTCGTCATCACCGCCGTCATCCTCAGCGCTCTCCATGCTTGTGTTACCCGCTGTGCCGTGTCGTGTGTTCACGTTGTGTTGTTGGCTTTGCTGTGACGGTTTGTGAGTCCACGGCGCATGCCCTCTATTCGCGACGGCACCTCACCCCCCACACCCCCCTTGCCTCCCTCGCCCCCCCTCGCCCCCTACACTGATCCCTTGTTAACGAGCACGCTCACTAACGAGCCTGCTCGTTAGCGAGCTGACCGGTTAATGAGCTTGCTCTGTAGCTAGGTGCCCGATTAGTTTCTTGATTAGCAAGCTGCTGAGATGATTGGCGCATTGACTTGCAAGTTAATTATCTTGCTGTGTTAGCATCTCCTCATTAGGTTGATCACTTAGCCCATCAGCCAGCTGCCTAACTAGCTCGTCGATTACCTGACAGATTGAATGTCCGGTTAATTGTCTCGTTGCGCATCCGTCTGATTTGTTAGTTAAATTAGCTGGCTGGTTGCTTATACGACCGGATAGTTTTACTAGTTGGCCGGTTAGTTGATCGACCAGTTGGTTAACCATAACCAGCCGGCTAACTTGGCTAGCTATTTTCAAGATCTGGCTGGCTGGTTTCATATCCTGCTGGTTAATGAGCAGGCTATTTAGCTGCCCCACCGGCTGGCTAAGCTGGCTGACCATCGAGCCGTCGAGCGTCCGCCTGTTTGTCCGACGGGCTAACGGTAGCGGGCGTGGCGCCGCGTCGCGGTGCCCCCCCCCGGTTTCCCCACAGGCCTCGGTAGTTGCCGCCGACACCTACTTCGAGTCCCAGCAGCGCACGGTACACTCTTCTTCCCGGGGGACCGTCCCGCGGACCCCTGATAATAATAATAACAACGCTGGTTAACGGGATTACTGACACTTCTGATCAGCCACTAACCCCGCTGCGGAGCACGCGGACGCGGCGATCGGCGCGAATCAGCACTAACCCGACTGACGGGTGTGGTAAAACCCGCGCGGCCGACGTTCCTCCGCTAATCCTCGCGCTGGGAGGTACGCACGCACGCGCGTACCGACGCACGGCGTGTGCACGCGCTCGGTAAAGGCGGGCGCGTGCGTTGGCGCGTGCGCACGCGTGTGTGCGAACGCGGGCGCACACGCGCGTGACCGGAGCACGTGCGTCTGTACGTCCGTGCGTGCGTGCGTACGGCGTGCGCTCGTGTGGGGCTCCGAATTTTCACTCACGCACACGGCTACCCCTCTACTCTCTGCCTGTGTTTCGATCGCGTAAACGTCGCATGGCCTCCCGCGTAAGTGAGAAACGCAGCGCAAAATATTTAATCAGGTGTTTTGTCCCGACCATTGGAAAATGTGCTTAAGACAAACGCTGCTGAAAAGCATCGCTCCGGATGAGCTGTGACGCAGTTTATTCTCGACACACGTGCCGGGTGCATGTGTGGTTTTCGTTAGCAATCGTTAGCGAGCCACGGAAATTTTACAGTTGATATAAATGCTTTGCACTGCGTTTATTGTTATATTTTTTTATACACACAGACGTGTGTGCATATATGCACGTGCACAAAGATGTTGTGGGCAGCAAAAGGCAGTGCACTGATGTAGGTGTTCACGGCTCAATGTATGAGAATTGATCTTAACAGTTGCTCTTTTGCGGTTTTGCCTCCAACGTTGGAGGCGTTATAATTTCATTCATCAAGCCTGATGATGCTTCCAACGTGGGAGGCGAAATGTCACGAAGGAGAGAGAGAAAGAACGTTCGACGCGGCTATCCCGAAAGCGCAGCTGTTTAGAGCAAATCTCAGAAGGCAGGTCATCAACACCCATCGCTGTACTGTACTACGCCCCAACGTCTATGCGCTCCGCTTTCACCAAACCCCACTGACTGGCACGGTGAGGTATTGTCACATAACCCCCATCAGCCTCACGGCTTGGGGAGGCCCTCATCCAGCAGTGGATTGACAAAAGGCGTACCTATACACCGTTCGTTTACACCGATTTCATTCTCGGCGCTCGCTCAATATCTTGGCGTGCATTGACCAATCGTCAGGCGATAATCGCAGATTTGCAAAACGGGTTCGTTCCACACATCTTGGTATGATGACACGCATGTGCCATCGATGCATGCCGTCTAACATGCGTGCGTCATGCGTCACGCACGCACACCGCATCGCACCCAACGCTACGCAGGGCCCCACGTATTTTAACATCGATGCTCATTACTGTCGTGGGCAGGATAGTGGTGCAATTGAATCAGACCTGAAGTTTGGTCTAGAATTATGCAATCGACATCGATTGTGATAACGACGATGATAATAATAGTAATGGTGATGCGAACATTACCGCTTGATTTTTTTTCATCTAATAATACGGTGGAAATTGTCGTGGAGCGATATCGGTCGAATCCTTTGCGCACCGATAGTAAATACGGTACACGTTGAAAATATCGAGCGGCTGATTGAACTAATTGTGTTTGTACGCTCTGAACGACGGGTGAAATTTGACGCTTAATTAAGTATTGATCAACGTAAATGGGCAGTGATTCGGTCCATTATCGTTGGGTCACCCGCGATTAACAAATAACGATGATTACAGGGCACTGGGGAATGGTTTGGTGGGGGGGGAGGGATGGTGGTGGGGGCAGGTGCGGGAGCCTGATTAATAATTTAATTTCGCATATTTGAAAAAATTGTGACGGTTAAAAAATAATACTTTGCCTAAATGTTTGATATTTTTTTAAATAATTATGTAAATGGTACGTTTGTGGTTTATTTAGATTCCTTTTTAAAGAAGTACGAGGCGAGTTAGTGAAATGTAAAGCCATTGGCCTGTCCGTGGCAGGGCACGCGGGCAAATCCCGTGAGCTGGGGGGCTGGGAACCTGCCTGATGGAGATGGAACCTGCCTGAGATCTCCTGTCCCCCGTGTCTCCTGTCCCCCGTGTCAGTGCAGTGGTTCCCATAAGAGGCAGTATAGCAAATAGAACAACAACAGGTTCTCGCGGAGTTTGTCCGCTATCCTCTCGTGTTTGTGGGTTTTCTCCGGGCACTCTGGTGTCCTCCCACATGGATAAAAACAGTTCCCATGAGAGAAGTTTGTCAAACATCTAGACCAAAGTTCTTCCTGACAAACGATTCTTGAGACACGGTGAAGCTTTCCTGGGTACAACACAATATTATAATTACCAGATACCGGTATCATACGGTAGAAAACGTTCCTATGACCATAAACATACCATTTATATAAGCAGAAGATCTAAATGTGTAACCGCCCACATATGGCTGCAACCAGCTGACATGACCGCGACGTGAATGCATCCGCAGTTAACCCGTGGGCGTCTGTAGCGAGACGCGTTTGGTCCGAGCCAGTCTTTGGTGTCGTATTCAAAACACCGACTCGCGCATTTCCACCAGCTTCCGACGCTCGTATTGGCCAGGTGCTCAAAACCGCTGCGACCTGAGTTCATTGGATTCGCAGCCGTGGCTGCCATCAGTGGCAAGTTTTATCTGAAATGGTCCTGGGCCACTTGGCCCCCGCAAATCGGCTTGGTGAAGCATGGTCAAGCGACCGCCATGACCGACTAAGAATACCAAGGCCGTTGTGCAGCAGTGGTTTGACAACGGGCTGTAAATGCATCGTCATTATCAGTGTCCGCTTAATCCCGTACAGGGTCACGGTGAGCCCTAGCTTATCCCAGAAGACACAGGGTGCAAGACAGGGCTATACCCGTAGATGGGACACCAATCCATAGCAGAGCACCGGGGGGCACTTCAGTCGGCAGCTGTTCAATTTACCTAGGTAGCAGCAGCATTGTGAGTCACTGATTACTCACGGGCGCTGTGTTAGAGCACTGAGCCAGCACGGCTGACATGCTGGGTGTCAGCCGTGCTGCTGTGTGCCATCGGTGTCCCTCTTGGGCTTTCGTGGCTTTTCAGGGCCACTGAGCCAGCACTGCAGCAGGTCTTGGGTTTGAATTCAGGTTTCATCCACCTGTGATTCAACCAGGTTCTCGGGTGCACCGAGTCAGTTGGTTGTCTCAGTCACCGATGGTTACAACAAGAAAAAACTATTATTTAAGTTTAATCGATCAATATAGTCGTACGCAGCTCAGAGGACACAGATTTTTGTAGACGTTTAAAACATGGAGAACTGCTTGCTACAAAGCGTTAAGCAACACTGTCCAGGACTACATAGCACTAGTCATGAGCGTGGTGCTGGTGGCAATGTGGGAATGGTGATTGTCAATATTACAGTACGGAAGCATTGTTAAATTACGAAGGAGAACACATCTGGATGAGTTCTTGGTCATGTCAGTCTGGTTGGGGTCATTATTTCAAATTTACGAGACTCGATATATTTTTCCAGTGGAACCAACGTTGAGAATTGCTTTCCAAAGCTGTTTTTTTCGGGAGAGTCGTGTCGAGCGCTCCACCTCTCTCCTTGGCGACGTTTTGCCTCCGACTTTGTAGGCATTCTCAGGCGTTCTGAGACTGAGGAAGCAACGTTGCTCAAATTCGCGAAATCAATACTTTAAAACTTGGCGTAGCACCTAACTCCAACGTAGCGTATAAATATATTCCAAGCGGATTGCTTGGTACACTTCAAACATACAATGGCGACATTCGCTTTTGAATCAACAATCTTGTTTATATGATATTATTTTTAAACCGAATGACAGAGCGAGCGCAGAATATGTCGGGTCTCGTAAGAAATCATCTCACGACGGATGTAATTTTGTCTCTCCTAATGGATATTTGACTTCACCGATTGTTGTTGTTGCTAATTATGAAACGGTCCCCTGCAGAATTTAGCGTGTGATAACACCAATCAGTGGGCGGAAAATTTTCTCCAGCGAACTCGCCGTGGAGAACGACAGGTGTGTGGAACCCCGCGCGCTCGCATTCACGTGCGCGCACGCCGACGTACGCGTTACGCACGCGTTACATCTGCTTGTGTGCTTTCGTGCGCGCGTGCGTGTGTGTGTACGGGTGTAAGCGGTAGCTCAGTGGTTAGCGCGCTGCTGGGCTACAAACCTGGCTATGACCCGAGTTCGAATCTCGCTCACTGCCAACAACAGTGACGATTTTCTGAACCGGTCCTGGGCCTCCCCGAGTTCGACTCGGCCTCAAATGCAGTACCTTGTGCGGTGTGTAAACATTGCCACTAGGGAGACAAAGGCGGCCGGGCGTGGTGCTGGTTACCCACCCCCTCGTGTGCCGTGTATACCTTCATAGCGCTCGCTAACAGCGCTTGACCCTATTCTGTTAAGGCTATATGGGGCATCTTTGTCTTATTGGTGTGCCTGCGTGTGTTAACCTGGCAGCTTGCAAAACATGCCACGCCGAGCGAGCACGCACACACGCGCTTTCCCACCGCTGCCTTGTTGCACCCTCGCTTTCGTGCGCCCGCCCGCCCACGTACTCGCTGCTCGTGTGCTCACACGCGTGGACGCATCCCCCCCTTTATGCCCGCGTGCGTGCGTGTGTGCGTGCGTTCTATGCTGCTGGCCGTGGCGGTGTATGTGGACACTGGGTGGTGTGTGTGGCCAGTGCTGGGCAGTTAGCGGTGGCTAGGGAAGGGGCAGAACAGTTGGGCATGGGTTCCATCGGGTCTAAATCTCGGCTAAAGCGATTAACGGAAGATGCGCTGCCTCCTCCGCTCTCACGTTCGGCACGTCCACACGCAGCCGTGCTGCCAAGGCCGGCCGCCGAACGTTCCGGAATCGGCAATTCCCATCGGATCAATCCGGCGCCGGCCATTCCCATCGGACAAAACCGATCGCGCGACGATTCGAACGGAACGCCAAACTGCGAGCAGAGCCCGGCGGCACACGAGCATTTGATCTGATCCTTTGCCTAGTTGGGGTTGGCGGATAACGTGAGAGATTATTTGGCCGATAACATCATAATATATAGGAAGCAGTGTGTGGCAATATGGCGCCGGCAAACCGCCTGGCTGCCTCCTCCGCTTCTCTGTGCTTTTCTCGCACCTCTGCGGCCTTCTCTCGTCGAATGAATATCTTCGGCATTGAATGCATATATGCGCGTTATAAACGTAAATTATTATTATTATTACACGCACGGGCCGTGTCCCCACGTTGTCAATTCCGTGCCGGATGAACGCCTCCCCGTGCCTCGCTGGTCAGTGCGGGCGTGGGAAGGGAGCAATAGGTGGTGCATCTGCCAATCATCTCGGTCAGGCAGCCCATGACACCTGGGTCTGTCCCGTAATCTCCTGTCGGCGAGCCTTCGATGCTTCACGTGGCCTCACTGTGCATATGGCCTGGCACAGGCGCAGTGGAGACGTCACCGCCACTTAGTGGTGAACAGCGGTTGTTGTTGTTTGCAAGACGGCGGAGGGGGGGGACCTCGTACAGTGTGACTAGCCCTGCTAGATTCCGAAGGCGGCCATGGGGCACTTAGCACTCACCGCGGGCCGAGACGCTCAAACTGCAGTTACACGGTAGTCGGGAGGTGGCAGTGCGGCAACTAGAGTGCTCGCCTGGCTACATGTATAAATAGATTTATGAGTGCGGTTCTTGGATAATTATAATTAACTCTTATGGTATTCTGCATATGCCTGGCTGACCAACGATTTCTGCCTTAATGAATGTTTGCCAGTTCCTGTGTTGAAGCCGCAAATGACTGTATGACCACTTCGAGTGGCGTGTGCCTGCCTGACTTGTCGCCTGATGCGGCTGTCTACAGATCCCTTTGTGAACATTGATTAACGTGACGCCTGCTAAGTAACCGCCTGATTATCTGTCTCGTGCACTGCCTGCTGTGGTTGCCAGCAAATCCCTCTGCCGACATTCTGAATGACTATTGGGCCAACTGACTCGCTGTCTTGCGTGGCCACCTGCAGGTGCCCTAACGCTGTTACTTAAAGGATGACTGGCTGCTTGTCTGACTAACTGGCTGGTTAACTACATGCCTGGTGTGGCTACCTCCAATACAGCATGTAAACACTGTAACTGACAATCCGGCAGTCCCCTCTGTTTGCACTGTGACTAACGCAATGACTGCGCGGATGTCTGACTGACAGACGGGCTAAGAGACCGGCTGCTTACCGGACTGCCTGCGCGAGCGACTGACTGCGACGTGTTTAGCGTTAGTAGCGCTTGGTTGCTGGGTGCGATGTGCAACGTTTCGCCGCGTGCGCTGGGAGCTTCTTCAGAAAGATGCCGCTCGTGCTGAATAACATGCTGGTGCAACCCCCACACGCATCCAGGAGCCGACCAGCATCACCGTGAAATGCGACGCCGTAAGACAACTGACTTGACTACCCAGCCAGCTGACTGACTGAATATCTGGCCGACTGAATATCTGGCTGACTAATGTACCGACAGACAGACTCGCTTGTCCGACGCTCTGCCTTGTCTGGGTGATTAACAAACCGACTGCCCAACTGACTGAACGACGTAACGGTCTGCCCGTCTAACTGACTGACAGACCGACTTACGAACTGGCAGACTTAGCGAATGTCTGGCTGACGGGTTGACTGACCGACTCGCCTGGCCTGCCAACTGACCAACTGAAACGAACGAACGACCGACTAACGGACTGACGGTCATTCCCAGCCCGACCCGATGGCGTCTCTGCGTGCGTGCGTGCGTGTCGCAGTTGCCGCTGTCGACGCAGTGGGACGCCAGCCTAGGCGCTCGCGTGCAGCGGCTGTTCAGGCCGGGCGGCAGCGCGTCCAAGGCCCGCTACAAGCGCCTGGCCCTGGAGCTCATGGAGGACCCTGACTGGCCGCCCGTCAACGTGACCACGCGGGCGTCCGAGGAGGCCGCCGCTGCCGCCGTGCACGCCGTCACGTGACACCCCCCCACGCCCTGCTACGCGCGCGCACGGACGCATGTGCCGACATGCTGACACGCACACGGGCCGATATACACACACCAACACACATACAACCGCGCCGACACACGACGTACGCACCTGCTGATATGCGCACATGTAGACACGCGTACACATTGATACACACACTCGGACGCATACGCGCACCGACATACGCACCCGCTGACACGCGCACACACGATGACGCGTGCACGCACCGACATACACACACACCGACGTACGCACCCGCGCTGGCACACACACCGACATACGCACACCGACATACACACCCGCTGACACACGCCGACACACGACGTATGCACCCGCTGATATGCGCACATGTAGACACGCGTACACATTGATACACAAGTAGATACGTGCACATGTAGAAAGAGACACGCTTAGACGCCCACACATAGATACACACATGTAGATGCCTACGCGTGAAGGTGCACATATACACACGCGCGTGTAGATACACACCGGGATGAGTGGACAGGCACACAGCAGGGGTGACCGTAAGATTCCCTGGCTCCACAATGCTCTACAATGCACAGCATTGTGGGGCAAATAAATCTGCTGGGACAAAGCCATTAAGCTTCCATCACCCCCGGACATACACACATCCACACACACATCCACATTACGCACAATCCCCATTACGCACAATCCCAGTTGCTTCCCGACATTTCTCTGTGGTTCACTGTGGGAATCGGACTCCGGATCTCTGAGCCAGCCAGCTCCGATCCAGACTCCGATTCCGACACTGATCCCGGTCTCGATCCCGGTCTCGATCCTGCGCGTTTTAATAATAATAATAACGACTTGAAGCCGCCGGCTGCGTCGCTCCGGATCGCGAGGAGCCATCGTTGTTCCTCCGTATTTGAGCAGCGCTGTCTCCTCGTCCGGAATTTTAAATGATTGTTCTGATCAGATTGGATTGAGAAGCAACAGAAGAATTTCACAACTGTTTAAAACTAGCATGGTGACGCGTAAATTAATTGAAAGAGCGTGCGGTGTTAAAATGATAGCGGTGTATATAATGTAAAGGCGAGCCGTTTAGTATGACGGCGCGTCCAATTGAACCGACTCGTTCGGAGCAGTAAGGCTTCCAGGGGATGCGCGGGGGTTGAGTTTACATCCTCGTCGGGGTCGGCTCGGCCCCATCATCGTCACCATCGTCACTTTTACGACCGTCATCGATCGTCACATCATCACCAGTGTCGTCGGCGTGATTGCCGTCGGCGCCGTCGTGACGTTCGTCAACATCACGATCATCATCCTCACGAATCATCGTCATTGTCATCATCGTTGTTATAGTCACTCCGGGGTTGGTACCATGAGTGCCACCTGGAGAGGCTGCTGTGTTTTGTTGGGTGAAGCCAGTGGGCGGCTTGCTGATGTATTTATTACTGGAATAGACTGGGCTCTGCCAAAGGAGTGTGGAATTTAATTACGATACCACTCGCTCAGGACCAATAACGGAGGTGAGAGCACTGCCCGGCACTCCTCACTCGAGCTCCAGGGCGCAGACCGATGTTTGACTTTTAATATTTGTTGTTTTTTTTTTAAGAAGTTCTCCGCTTGTCTCCTCTGTCACTGCGAGCCCGGAAGATGTCTCGCAGGGAAGCCTCAATCTATAACGAGCGGTGGTGGAGTGGCCCGGCCAGGGCGTCACTGGGAAAATGAGAGCGTGCGTGCGTCATGCTGGCCCAACAACATCTACGCGGAGCTACTACCGCGAGCGCTAATGCGTAACCACCACCGCCACCACCGTAACCACGGCTTACACCGTAACTCGCATTGATATCCGACAATACTGCAGCCCGCACTATCGCTGCCACCGATCCCACCAACACTACCGCTGTTAAAATCGCCACCGCCAAACACCAACGCAACCGCAACTACTACCAGCAGCGACGTGACCACTGTGCCGCACCTTTCGGTACAGTCATAGACACCCCACGGCAATTCCTAGTGATTGCAGACGAATTGTCACATTGGTGCACGCGGAGATGCAAGGCGTTTTGGTTAAACTCGCAGCACCGTGCGGACGCTGCCTGTGCGGGCGGGCACAGCGGCGTGATCGGCCGCCAGTCGCCTCAAACACCCTCGACACTGCGGCAACCGGCCCCCGGCATATCTCGCTGAAGCAACACAAAGCGATTACGCAGGGCGAGGTCACCACGGTGACTGGACCATCCGATGCTTATGACGACGACGACGATCTGGATAATTTACGGAGCGTCGTACCGCGTAGACTACTCCGGAAGGCCACTTAAGTGCAACGTCTCCAGAGTTCGAGACGATTTGCCGAAATGTCACGCTTCAACGCGGGTTTGCCCGGCGTAACCGTAAGCGTTTTGCCGTGAGTGAGGGCACCGGTTTGTGACCCGCAGGAGACGCGGGACGGCTCTGCGATGCGTCTCGGGGTAGTAGCGCGCGTTGTTTGGCGTGACGTCCTAATTCGTTCGGTTCCTGCAGCGAAACGTCGGGCGTCGTGTCCGAACGACGCGCCGCAGCGCGACCCCGACACCGCATCGGGAAAGCCACGCGACGGCACAAACAAGCGTTATGTTCGTGTAGGTTTTCATGGTTTTGAGGTTTGAGAATTGCTCTCAAGAGCTGCTGTTTCGGGACGACCGTGTCGAGGTTTCCTGCTTCTCTCTTTGGTGACGTTTCGCCTCCCGCGTCAGAGGCATCGGCGGGGCGACCCAAGCGAGTCGAACGAGACGCAGTATCGTTCCTCCGTGGATCATAATCGCACGAGCCGTGCCGGGGATTAGAAAGCCGGGTAAGCACCTTAACGCGGTGATCAGCGATGCGAAGGACACGGATACTCGTCCTTTAGAGGGCGAGCGCTTACGACCGCGGCTCAGCCGAGCTCTGCTCTACCGGGGGGGGGGGGGGGCGGCTGGCCGATGTGAGAGTGTGTTTGTGAGCGTGTGTGGCGTGTGTGTAGACTTTTGCTCGAATGGCACTTTTCTCCCCGATTGAGATCGTTCCACTCCTTGACCTACAAACGCGGCCTCTCGGCGTTGCGTAATGCGCGAGTAATGTAATGCGTATGTACGTTCCGCTCGACGTTTCGCTTGCAAAATCCCGATTGGTTCTTTTTCGGATCTTGGTCATTGCCGATAGGCGTTCCCACGTTGTCAGTTATCAAATCACTTCGTGGTTTCTATTTGCTAATTATGTTACAATCCCACTTCCGCCGTCTGAATTGTAGACGTCGAGCGATTCATCCGTTATGATCCGATGAATTGCCACGATCCCGGTTCGCGGTTCAATGAATAATCTATTTTCTACACATTTAAACGATACTCTTGCAACACGCTGAAATTGGTGCATTAACCGTCGGCACAATACACTGACGATTTTCTACGTGCCGACGAACTCTTACAATCATAGGAGGTTCGACTTTGGGGGGGGGAAGTTGCACTCCCCGATTAGATCACCCGCAGAGGACGGAGGGGGGGTGTCGAGGACACGCGGGAGCGAGGAAGTACGCCGAGCCGTCTTAATCTTGACACGGATTAGTAGATTAAGCGCTGCACGTGTGCGGTTCAGAGTGTCTGCGGGTGAAGGGAATAGCTGATAAATGGGATAAATGGGAGCGCTGTGCACTATTATTTCACACCGCTACGGGGACACAAGCGCCGCTCACCGTGTCTCTCGCTCAGAACGGGCCGCCCAGGTCCTGGATTTTATGTCCAGCTACAGAACCTAAATTCCACACATTCGCCCCATATCGCTGAGTATTCGCCAACAACTTCCTGGTTTGCATTGATTGATATCCTACTTTTCATACATTTCTCGTTCAGCTTACATTGAGTAAAGAAATGTTATGATTTCAGATTAGTTGGGTAACACTGTACCGTGCGGCTCTTTCAAAAGAAGCACGAGGACAAGGCTGTCGATTCAGTTAATTGAGGACAAGTGTTTTAATTCTATCAGAACTAGAGCTCGGTCATCCCACGGCCTTAACCCCTTTTCACATGATCAGTTTTTTAAACTCATTTTATTGCTGAGTTTTTAAATTATTACAGTTAATATTATTTAAATTAGTGTATACGTTATGAGTGAATGTATTGCTGATGTTTTACCTACGTAAATATTTCTGAACCACTGAATCGCGTCCGTGCAGGCGGTCTCTGGTTTTCAATCTCCCGATGTTGTCGTCGCAGCGTCGCGAGTGAATCTGGCGTACGCGTGTATCATGCGCACCGCTCCGATCTGGTATTAAAGTGAGTCAAGTAAATCCCCACTTCTAATCTTGCGCCAAATTGTAAAAGCACGTTGCGAAAACGACATTGTTTATGTATGGTTAGAAAAGTACCGTAATTATTGCAATACTTCTACAAATGAATCGCGTCCATTACGTATAACGAGATAGAGTACTGTACAACTCCCACTGTTGTTTGTTGTTGCCAATTCAAATGGCCGATATCCAGCTTGACCTGGGTTGGCGGGTTTACCCCCGATGACGCGGGTATCGATTGCGGGGGTATCGATGGTGCGGGTATCGTAGCGGAATCTTAGGGCTGGAATTCCTTCCTGGTGTCAAGGGAGACCCTAGCAGGAGAGCCAGACTTCAGGTGACATAGCTCGTTCGCACGGCAAGTACATTGTGAACTGTCCGAGACTTAAAGACGTAATCGTCACTGCTGGCGACTAATGCGGCTCGTGAATAGCACTGGCAATAGTGGCCTTACACGCGCAATAACCAGTCCGCTTGTGCAAGCAGTACGATTCATTGTGAGGGTTCACGCATTGTCACTTGCTAGAATGTGGGATCGGCAGTCCAGTCCGTTCTTTGTGGCGCAACTTGCTTTGTCGCTTAGAGATGAGCCCACGAAATGTTTTGTCGGGGTTAAGTTGACGATTTGGTGACTTTATTTCCAACGGGGCGTTCAGTTTTCTGGAGCAGGGTTATTGTGAGTGTGCACGTGGGTTGCGTTAGCGTTGTGGTAACGGTTCGCGTCACCTCTGTGGTTTACCGTTGAGTTTGAACGTTGGGGTTGTCTTTCAGGCTCGAGGCTCGTTGTCGGATTGAGAGCGAGGCACCTGGCGTACTGTTAGCGACATTTATACATCTGTTCTGTTGATAACGCGCGCGTCCTATTACCATTTTTCCGCAAAACACTCGCTCGGGACTTGTACGAAGATCTAACAACACCCGAGCCCTGCTCGTTTTTGGCGTCAACTTTCCGTGCGAGCGAGAACGTGCCCTCGCCTCGTCACAACCGGCCCAGCCGACTAGTAGATCGGACAGTCGGCATCGAGCGTGAGATAATTCCACCGCTCCCAGGCACCCGGGGCAAATCCCGTCCAGCTCCCAGTCTCCGCTTGTGACCGCTGACGACGAACACAAGAGGCGTTCTTCTTGTATCGTCTCGTTAACTGCATTTGTTCAGGAGATGCCCTCCACGTGTGAGAGGCTAACCATGTCTCGGTGCTAGTGGAGTTGTCTTATGTGTTATCCGTTCCATCACTTTGAAGCCTGCGGGGAGTTTGTACCATTTGAAAGTTTGAAAGTGTTTCCCCGGCGATGTTTCAAGCGTGGCGTTGTTTCACCTCTTGAACCGCCACCGGTGACCGGCGCCGGGCCACGTCATTTCACCGTGGCCGGTGTATGTTCCCCCGAGTCCTCGCCCCAGACCCTGGATTGTTAGGTGGATGCCAGGTGCGTCCATCAGCTGTTCGTATTATTAAAGGGCTTGCGAACCCGAGATAATCGGAGCAACTTTACAAGCGCCCGACGTTCCCTGTTTATTATTTTTTAATGTACATAAAAAGATAAGGACAATTGCGAGCTATCTTCAATTAATAGCTTTTAGCTAATTATTTATTTAGAGGTGACATATTTATTCGCTTTTGCCGAGATGATTATTTTTCAAAAGGGTAAATGATTTGAAATTAGAATATATTCGTTTGTCCGTAATTGATGGTGTTCAATAGTGGGACACCTTTGGTCAAAATCATGTGCAAGGAAACTAACGTGGAAGTCGTTTTTGTCGTGCAACAGCCAGCCTATCAGCATTTCGTTACATGCTTATATTGTCCACTCAGATTCCTGTGTGTAACAGCCATCCAAGCCAATCAATTTTCAATCCGCCAATCAATCCTCTCGTGTCGTCTTTGCACGTTTTATTTTTTGCTTTGTGAAAATCACGTTATGTGTTGACGTAATTTTCAAAAAGGGTATAATTTATCAAAACGTTTTAATTGTCTATGAGATATATGTCGGCCAGTGATATTGTCATCTTTGTCTCCATGACAGTTGATCTATGTACCCCGTGTCAATTCTCGAGAGAAGCGCGTTTCTGACGTCCGCGAGGCTCGCTTCCCGTTTATCCAGCTGCATGTCCACAGTGATGGATCGAACCTCATCCTCAAAGAACTGCCGCTTCCTTAATTAAATATTCACGCAAAGTTCACGCAGTAAATAACTGCAGCGAATTAAGCCATTAGCAGCTCACATTTTTTGGAAGAGAATGTTTTTAAATGGTTGTTTTTATGTCAGATTTGAAGATTTTATCCAAAAATTTGGATTGTCTGGATCCCAGGTAAATGTCTGCACGTTGGGCTGATTTGCATCGCTATGGAAACGATCACTGTAAAATAAGGAAGCGACGACACAGACGGAAACGTCGGATAAAATCTAATCCGTCCACGCGCAGTCGTCACTCGCGGTGGATTTGAGAGGCATGCGACCTCGTCTTTAGAGCACAAAGGTCTCTTTTAAACCCGGTTCTTACAACCATCGGCGGTAAAGCAACTGTTGCTACGGTCATAGTGCTTTGTTGCTGCTGCGTGCGGCACCTCGGACAGCCCTGCTGCTGATGCTCAACGTCTGTCCTTGAATTTATTCTCTTCGTACAAGAGTGGAAGACCAGTGGCCTGCGGCTCATGAGATGGCCCGTGATTCCATCACGTCGGTTTCGTGGGCACAGGAGACCCACTTTCTTCGAAACAATATTTATCCGCCACTGCAAGCAATCGGGTACTTGCAAGGGCGATGCTCTTGACCTGGCAACACTTTTTGCTATGCATTGGTGTAGCTTTTCATGGCTCGATGTATGAGAATTACTCTTACTAGCCGCTCTTTTGGGACGACACAGATCCACAAAGTTTGCTCTTCGGAGTAATTCTCACACTTGTTTTAAATTTTAGTGTGCTCAAGTCACTTCTGTCAGTTGCAAGAGTCTTGCGAGTGACAGAAGCGAGTGGGGTGTGTGTTAATGTGTGGTTGTCCATTAAAGGGATTTGAAAGTCCTATTCGGCCCTCTGTAAGCAAAAATAGATTCCCCTCCCCTGCCTTGGCGCCACCGTTAGCGGATATCGCCTCAGTGTGTGTGTAAACCAGGCTTAGGGTCTCGCTCGCGATCGTTTCTTATAGCCGTGGGGAGCGCATTCACGGTATACCTCTACAATTTTTAACGATGAAATATGCAAGCTTTCCACAATTAACTTTGTTAAAGTACAGGCTTTATTTTCTATTCGTAATCAGATTTAAACTGTTTTGAAGTGCATCGTAATACGGGGGTTTGCGCTTAAGATAGAGCACATTAGACTTTCGGTTAACCGCTTCAAATAAAATGAGGGGGGGGGGGGAGCGTGTGAACGGCGACGTAGGTATTGACTGTGCAGTTGGTGCAACCGCGCCAGGGCCCACGGACTGGAGGGGGACCAAGGCGGTCGTGAAATGAAAGACAGGAGGCCCCATGTCATTCGCTCCCACTCGAGCCCATGGCAATCGTTGTACGCCCACTGCGTGCGAGTTGCCAGCCTATTGGATAATAATAATAATAGCATTTTATAAAGCGCCTTTCACCCGAGGGTCACAAAGCGCTGCACAACGACAGAAAAAAAACTAATAAAAATCAAAGCAACAAAAAAATAATTAAGGCTGCTTCGAATACACTGAAATGTCGTGAAACTGGCAATCGTAAGAGCGACAAAAATCTGCCAGCGTCCCCTAAGATGGCCGTCACTTCCTTAAAGACAAACACGGAGGGAGACAACAATAAATAATAATTTAAGATTTTTAAGCGCCTCTCACCCACAGGTCGCAAAACGGTCGCACAAATGGGGCCTTAGATTTGGGATCCTGAGCACTCGTCAGAAAATGAATCGCACAATTGCCAGTCAGTCTGGGAATGAGTGAGCCGGCGGGGTTAGTCGGGAGTCTACTGTGGCGTCGCTCCGTCCGCGGCGCACACCTCTAACATAGGTTGAGCTCCTCGGTCGGGTTCGCACTCGCAGCGTGACAGCGATGGCGCGGCCTCTGCCAGCGATCTTTGCCAGAAGTTAGTGATTTTTTTGTGAGGTATGTTCAAATAAAATATTAATCGGAGCAAATACTTTTTCCGTAGAATTTTGGATGATTTATGTGTGTAAAATGAGAAAAGTATGTCTATGCAATTGCATGACGCTTAGCCATGTATTCAGAGATGCGGTGTCTTATTTGGGCAATCGTGTCATGTAGTATGGTCCACAAAAATACCCATACTTTGAATAACAAAAAAATCATAAAGTTGGTAACAAACGGCACAACGAATCGCCAGTATCAGTTCAAATGGTCGCAATACAATCATCGAATCGCGTGCGAAAAGAAAAATATATTTTTGATTTTATAATGAATATAGGTAATTTATTTGTGACCCGGTGGAGCCACTAGCGGGCGCCACTACATTTGATTATTGATTCGAATTGCAACTCAAAATCGTGATAATTTCTTGAATTGCAAAGTCGTTAGTCGTTACACCACTGGCGGTAACGCTGGCACTGGCCGTGCGTATCGTATCACGCACGGAAGAACATTGTTGGAGAAACGGGAAGTCATACAGGCAATGTCGGGTCGTGACAACTGGTCGTTCTGGGTGAAAAGGAAGAGTTGGGCAGCTTTCGCGGCTGATGTCGGAAAGTTGAGACTTTATTTCCGGTTAATTATGGGATTATTGATAAAGCTTACAAACGTTCTGGGAGGCTCACCAGGGACACATGGTGAGCCGGCAGTTGCTCTCAAAACGAAATGTCAATTTTTGCAAGTTATTCAAAGAGGATTATGGGCACAGCCTTTGTAAAATCAGAGAATATCCCAGGAAAATCCAGGATATTTGGTATCTTTATGAAAAATGATCGAACAATGTGTTATTGCCCACGTTATGTAGCCCAGTATTGTTTGTGAACTCGACTAAGAGGCTCAATGTTCACACACTGTATTGTAAACATTAAAATTTAAGGTTCTGTGACTAATTTAAAGTTTTAAGCTATGGTTGCAAATTCCGACTGCTGCTTGAAGTTTGTTTTCATGTCTGCAGATGTATTTAATTTTGCCCTATGGTCTGTAGAGTCTGAGGGTTTGTGCAGAAATGTAATTTAATATTCTCTGGGAACAAGGTGTACGGTGTGTACAGTACGCGAGGTGTGTACAATGCGTACAGTAAGAGCCTGACAGTCTACTCTAAGCCGTGCACAAAAATTATCGCAAAAGATATTAAATTCATTTTAACCAAAACCACTTTACATTACGTCTGGATGATGTGTCTTATGGAAGAGTGCTGCGAACTTTTAAGAAACTTGAGACTTTTGGTGAAATCTTAAAATATATGAATGAGTAACGGGTAATTACCGTTTTACCTGTAATAACTTAAAGATAGGTGTTATAGAAGCTAAATACAGCGTGTGAGTAGCGCTACCGCCTCACAGCAAGAAGATCCTGGGTTTAGTTTCCGGCTCGAGTGCCTTTCTGTGTGGAGCTGCTGCTTAGATTAATTGGCTTGCTGACTAATTGTCCCCGGTGCCCTACGATGAACTGGCCTCCCATCCTGGCTATAGCCCTCATTTGCGCCCTGTCTCTGCCGGGATAGCCTCCGGTTCTACAACCAACATTCTCAACCGATGGGTCGCGACCTTTCAGTGGGGCAAGTGGGCCTTGATGTGCATAAGGTTGAGAATCTCATCCATCCATTCATTCGTTCTATAATCCACTTGTCCTGGTGAGTGAGGGTCGTGGCGACAGCTCTTTAAGGAGAGTGGACCAGACATCCCTTTCCTCAGCAACAGATTCCAGCTCTTCGTGGGGGATTCCCAGGCGTTCCCAGGCCAGTGTGTCCTGGGTCGGCTGCTAGGTCTTCGCCCAGTGGGCCGTGCCTCGTAGACTTCCTGGGGGAGCCTTCCTGGGGGCATCCTTAGCAGATGCTGGAACCACCTCAACTGGCTCCTCTCAATCCGAAGGAGCAGCGACTCTACTCTGAGGTTGTCCCGGATTCCTGTGCCCCTCACCCTGTCACGGAGAGTGAGGCCAGCAACCCTTGCGTAGAAACCTCATTTCTGCCGCTTGTATCCGCGATCGCATTGTTTCGGTCATTCCCCAATTGTAAATTTCAACACAATGTTATTTTGTTTGCTTTTTCAAGGGGAGTGGGGGTGGGAGTCAAATACCTCCCCCCCCCCACCTTGTAACCTCCACGGTTTAAAAGCGATGCTGCAAAAACGATGTCGGCTTCTGATATTTGAGCCAAATCAGAGATTACAGTCGAAAGCGTCGCGCCTGGCGTGCAAAGAAACGATGGTTGCGCGCACGGTGCGTGAATGTGCACAGGTGTGGACAGGTGTTGCTCTGGCAAAAGTTAGAGCACGATTCTGTGGTGTGCACGAACGTGAGTGAATATGCGCGTCTGCCTGTGTGTGTGTGAGAGAGAGATACTGTGTGCGAGTGTGTGTGTAGAACACCAGGATTATCATCAAATCTCCTTAGGGCTATTTGGGTCAAATGGGAGTTAATGTAGCATTAGTAGCTAACACACACACACGCATGCATGTATACACATACAAATGCATATACATCACTTGCATATTGTAAAAAGCACAAATACATTAATGCAGCCACAACACGGGATGACTTTTGTAATTGGGCATAGCAACAATATGCGTAACATACAGCCCTTTGTATTGATGTATTGTTTCCCGGCTCGATGTATGAGAATTGTTTTCAAGATAGTATGAGAACTGTTCTCAAGAGCTGTTCTTTCGGGATAGCCGTGTCTAGCGTTCCTCCTCTCTCCGTTTCATCAGGCTTCTGATGATACCTCCAACTGCTGGATTAAGGCCTCCCACGCCGGCGCTGGTCATACGGACTGTTAGACCATACTTCACCACGCTGGTCAACGCCTCACCATACTCGGGTGCCTTTCTGTGTGGAATTTGCATGTTCTCCCCGTGTCCGCGTGGGTTTTTTTTACCGGGTACTCCGGTTTCCTGTCACAGTCCAAGGACATGCTACCTAAGTTAATTTACTTGAATAATTTTCCCCCGGTACCCTGCTATCGACTTGCGTTCCATTAGGGGTATAGCCCTGCCTTGCTCATATTCTTGTAAATGTCTCAACTGAACAGGTCCGCGATAGATCCCCACTCCTTGGATGTGTTCATCCGAGAAGGGCTTAAGTGTGACACGTGGAAACCTCACCATCCTCCCATTAATGAAGGTTCGTTTCCGAGGGTAAGTGAATGGTTTGATATGTAAACAAACACCTCAAAAAAATCGTCAAGAACACTGTCACCTTAAAAAAGGAAAGGTATATCATAGGCGACGTTTCGGGCAATGTCCTTTCTGCACAGGACATACAGACATAGAGGCGCTCTGCTTCTAATGCCGTTCTCTCCACAGCCTTGTGCAGCGCTTTGTGACCCTCGGGTGAAAGGCGCTCTATAAATGCTGCTATTATTATTAATGGAACAGTGTTGTTGACAAATGTGTCAACAACACATACTGCACTCTATTTAGATGTGATGTATCGATGCGCACAGGATTCCTCCACTGGTTATACGATTCAGGCTGTTGTGATTATACCTGTACAGACGAGACGCGTGCTTCTTGCGTATTCTCACACACCTGCGTTTGTTTACTTTTCGTCTGTAGGGTGCGTGCACACACAGTATACACACGTGTGTACCGGGCGCGTGTGGCCTTATGCCCCCATATGCAAGGGCGTATACATAACACACTGCACAATATGCATAATGTACATCGTGGTAAGTTGTGCTGATCCGTGGCTAAGAGGATTCTGATTACGCCTGACGTCATCACTAATGTACTGCAGGCTAGACCATCATGCATGTGGGGGGTGCGGTTGTAGAAATGAGGTTTCTCTGCGGGGTGGATGGGCTCACTCTCCCTGACAAGGTGAGGAGCTTTGCAATCCGGGAGAACCTCAATGTAGAGTCGCTGCTCCTTCGGATCGACAGGAGCCAGTTGAGGTGGTTCGGGCATTTGTTAAGGATGCCCCCTGGGAGGCTCCCCCGGGAAGTCCACCAGGCACGGCCCACTGGGCGGAGACCTAGAGGCCGACCCAGGACACGCTGGAGGGATTATATCCTTCGGCTGGCCAGGGAACGCCTGAGAATCTCTCAGGAAGAGCTGGAATATGTTGCCGAGGAAAGGGATGTCTGGTCCACCCTCCTTAAAGAGCTGTCGCCGCGACCCTCATCAGGACAAGCGGGTTTAGAAAATGGATGGATATATTTTCAGTCAATTTAATGACGAGTGTTTGTACACGCGGGAGGAATCCGGAGCATCTCCAACATACCCACACATGCCAGGAAGCAACACTCTATCCCGTACAGGTGGAACAGGTGCAGTCCACGTTTTCCCTACCCCACATTCGCCAGGCGTTCCCGTGTGTGACTCCTCTTCAACGTCCCTGGGGAGAGGAGATTCACAACGTGTGTGTGTGATCCACCAACCCTCACTGCTATCTGCACGGTACGGGATTACAGGTGTGCCCCACCACCGCTCGACTTGACATACAATTGAGAATTGGTTTCGGGATAGCCGTGTCGAGAGGACTCTCCGCTACATTTCGCCTCCCGCGTTGGACGCATCATGGTACAATCAGCAGCGTGTCAACAAATGAGTACTCGGGAGACAAAGACGGCCGGGACCATCTGGCCACATCACCCCTCGTGCGCCGTGCCGGCTTTCGTTGGTGCTCGCTAGCAGCACTTGCCCCAACAGTCTACGCAGGCTATATGGGGAATCTTTGTCTTTATGTGTTTTCTCATATCCGGCTGCCTGTGCATCCACGTGAATCGACCTATTTAGCAGCAGAGCACATCACCTCCATTATCATCATTAGTCTATGGTCCATGGCGAGGTCGAGCAACGCTTGGTCAATACTCCAGACCACACAGACAGCAGTGAGAGAGGACTCGCGTGATACGCTGAGTAATCGTCCGTTTGACCAAAATAAAACATCCAACGCAACAATATTTTGGTTACCGTACCGGGTAGCTCGTGAACCGAATGTTTTCCGTCAGCATTTGCTTGATATGCAAACTCTCGGGCCGGTGTCAGGTTTCCGAGTCTCGCGGGTAGAGTCCCCCGTCTGAAAAACAAACGCTGCCCTTCCAACGTGGGAGGCGAAACGTCGCGAGGGACAGGAGGGAGATCGCTCAGTGACACGGCTATGCCGAAAGAACAGCTCTCAATCAAGAGCAACCCGTCGTGAATCGAGCCGTGAAAACCTACATCAGTACAAATGCTGCTGAGTTGTCAGGTGCTGTCGTCAAGATCGCGCAAAGAGCACCTCGGGCCCCATTCACAGCAGCACCGCACGCTCGGAGAGAAGCGTGTTGTCCGAATCACGTTCATCATCGTCACCGCCGCTGTTAGCACCGACATCCACCATCAGAATTGAAACTTATCGTCATCGCCACCACCGTTACATTTCCCGAAACTTCGCCTCGTCTATTTTTACACATTTTCCTATTTTTAAGGCAGTCTTATTGATGGAGTTTATGTTTTTTTCTCTCTCGTGCACCACTGCCTATACAGCAGCGTGACCAGGTAATTTGTTTAAAAACAACTATAGCTCATCATCATCATCGTCACCATCATTCCAATGATGGCGATGATTATCCTCCCATGCTGAAAGCATCATCCCGGCTGGGGTGCCTTTCTGTGTGGAGTTTGCATGTTTTCCCCGTGTCCGCGTGGGTTTTCGCCGTCCACTCCGGCTTCCTCCCACCGTCCGAAAGACATGCTGTCCCATATATTGCCCCCGGTACCCTGTGATGGAATGGCGTCCCATCCTGGGTATTGCACTGCCTTGCGCCCTGTGTCTGCCGGGATAGGCTCCGGCTCACCGCGACCCTGTACAGGATCAATTGGTTTCTGAAAATGGATGGATGGCCGAAGGCATCATGAGGCTGATGAATGGTGGAGCTGGCCGTTGTGTTGTTTATGTCTGTCGCACTGTACGTGTGTGTCGTTCAACATGCTGATGTGATGTCGCCAGCTTAACGAGTGACGGTGCCTCCAACGTGGAGGCGAAACGTCGCGAACGAGAGAAGAAGAACGCTCGACACGGCTATTCCGAAAGAGCAGCTCTTCAGAGCAGTTTTTCAACATCGAGCCGTGAAAACCCTACACCAATACAAAAACCAGATTTCCAGCGTGGGGATTGTTTACATTCCCCGGTGACCCTGCTGAGGTCACCAGCTCGCGGTTCTTGAGAGGGGCGCGTCGTGTCGGTGTATCGCTGGGATTTTCTTTAACGAGGGATCTGATATATCTGTCATAGAGAACACGGGTTTGGTCTATTAACGGCTCATCAGTAAAATGTAGCAAAAGCAAAAAATAAACATAGAGGAAAAACATGTATTAAACAAGCCAGGTAAAGCCAGCACATCAGCTGAGCCTCTTACTTTGAAAAGAAGCTTACAGATGTCCACCCCCCCCCCCACCGCCGATCCCAACCCTGTTGAATCTGAATAAGCGGCGGTTGTGCAAGGAGCGTCTCTGTCCCTGAGCGGTGGACACGGCCGTGTAAGTGACAAGCTGGGTAAGCCAGTGCAGTAAGTGAGCATCCGCTCCCATTAAGGCGCTTACGAGAATCTGGCTGTCCGCGCGTGCTGATCAGGGCACGGAGGCTGCGGCTGCTGTTGCCACGTGTGTCGGGGTGGGGGGGGGGGGCTGCGGGGAATGCGCCTCTCGCTTTAATCCGTACCCTCCTCCAATCGCTCACTACCACAATCAATAAGCAGAGAATACAATATGCCTCCTTCCCATACCTGTCCTTCCACATCGAATATCATTATATATTTTTCGTGTCCCATCGGCCACACGATCCTTCTGGTAGTGATCTCTTGTCTTCAGAATTCGTTGGTTGGTTGGTTGGTTTGTTTGATAGAAGCAACGCTCTGGATCGGTTTCAACTTCCAGAGTGTCTCATCAGCAGAGCCAGGCTTGCTTAAGTCAATGCTGGTGAACTGGCAGATGTTTACGGTACAGGCAAGGACCCTCTTCTGCTACTCATATAGTGCAAAATAATCTATGGAGCAAGTGTATTGATGTAGGTTTTCGCGGCTTGATTCATGACGGTTGCTCTTCGGAGCTGTTCTTTCGGGATAGCCGTGTCGAGCGATCTCTATCTCTCCTTCGCGGCATTTCGCCATTATGGAGCAAGTGTTTTATGTATTTAGGTATGTCCGCACTTTACACTTAATAATAATAATAATAGCATTTATATAGCGCCTTTCACCCGAGGGTCACAAAGCGCTGCACAAAGCTGCAGAGAGAACGACATGTCAACAACGACAGAGCACGGAAAATCAGCAATAATTTTTTTTGGGTGTTGATTACTCTTCTGAAACTTCAGATAGCCTGCGATTATTCCCAAAAAGGAGATCAGGAATAAATGAGGTCAAAGCAGTCATGTCAGCAGAAAAAAGTAATCAACAAGATGCATCATGAGAGCGCGTTACACGCTTGCTTGGAACAAGATCGCCCGTATGGCAGGTACTCTGCTCGTAATTATAATTGTTCAGATTCAATTGACCACAGGCCGGACAGTGTGTTACGACTTGGCACGCTATGCTGTAGACAACAAGCTCGGCTACGACGGATACCTACCGATGTGCTTTGGGCTGTAGCGCGTGTCGTTGGGCGTGATGCACCACATTTCACTGCAGGTGCTGGCAGCTTCTTCAGGCGATGGAATAACCTTTTTCATTCGTTGCACTATTTCACTCAAAACGCAGGCTTTTGCGAGCATTATTATGATTCCGAATAGATGTTTTGGGTCAGATCACGTGAGTTACATTTGTGTCGTAACCCCTCCTCCACCCGACACAGCCGGTTAGTAAAGTTGCCACGTAAGCAAACCCGGCAAAGGAATGATTACTTTCAGATAGTCCACAACGCGGTTACATGCCGTAGAGAAAATAACACAGGTTCAACAAGGACGCTAGCTGTTGAGTTTGACCTATGCGACGCCCAAAACCGGTTTTGATGTTTTGATTGAAAACCAGGCCGCCGGGGTTCGTAGCGCGGTTCGCTAACCACGAGCCACTATGCCACCGCTCGTCACCGTGAACTCAAACACCCAGTACACACCAACTCGTGTCGTTGCATCACGCTAACCCACAATGTACCACGAGGCAAGTAAAGCACCCATATTCTTACAACTGTGCCCACGTCAAATGGAAACGGGCAGGGAGTTCAAATGCGTGTGCCAGCGTGTACGCTTGCACGGTCCATGCCACGTGTGTTTGGGGTGTGTGGATTGTGTGTGTGCGAATAGTTGGCAGCGCGGGCGGCGCATCTGCCATGTGGCCCTTGCCATTTAACCATAGCACTCGGGTCACTCTCTTAACATTCTGCCAGCCAGCCTTCGCCAGTCCGCATGGATAGATAGATAGATGTTTATTATTACAGCAGGCAAATACCCAGTGAGCTTGCAAGCTCTTTGCAAGATTCCTGCATTGACACAACAAACACGCGAATTGACTAAAATAAATCAAAATTACCGCCTGTGCCAGGCCAGGTGCACTGTAAGGCCACGCGAAGGATCGAACGCTTGTCGACAGGAGGTCACGGGACAAACCCAGGTGCCACGAGCTGACTGACTGAGATGACCCAAAGCGCACCTAGCCTGGCACAAGCATCCCGGTGACATCACCACCCTACGGTGGCAAATGGCATTTGCTGCTGTGTGTACTGTACCGTATACACGTCCGTGTGTAGCGTTTAGCGCACCTCCGCTACGAACCAGGCTACCCAGGTTTGATTCCCGCTCACGACCACCACCAACAGCTACGGATATCAAAACCCGTCGGTAGGCCCTCTCCTAGGTCGAATCACCATTAAATCGAGTAACCGCTGCTGTGTGTAAACACCATCGCCAGTGGGGGAGACAAAGACGGTCCGGGCGGTGGGTTTTTTCCCAACCCACCCCGCAGCCCGAGTGGCCGCACCCGGACTTCCTCCATGCACTTTCCCCGACAGTCCGCCAGGGGTTACACGGGGGACCTTTGCCTGTGTTGTCGTGAATGAAGCAGGTAGGGGCGGGGGCTTCCGCGGATTTCTATTCGCCCGTGAGCGGCGGCGGCGGCGTCCAGTGCCGGGAGCGGGGTTTGAGTCGCTTAATCTCGGGGAGGGAGAGAACGCAGCTCAGAGACTTAACCTGACACAGGGACACACACGGCTTACGGGGAGAGACGCTCACACACACACACGCGCGGCGACACGGAGAGACGAGGGACGGAGGAGACGCGTGAGGAGTTCCAGCGGGACAAGACGAAGAAGCGGAGTCTTCAGGTAAGTTGGGACGCCACCCGCACTCGGGCCGCCTCTCGCCGTGTAAGCTGTTGTTGGTGTGCTCACGGACCAAAGCGCCCGGCCTGAATAGGTGCTCGCCAACAGCACTCTCTGCCTCTCGTCCCGACCCTCTCTTTAAAGGCGACACGGAAGAGAGGGCGTTGTGTTTTTCCGTGTGAGCACAAGTGGAGCTGTTTGTGTGTGTGTAGCTTCGGCTGTTAGTTTTGTGCAGAATTAGTTTTGTCCGAGGCGGGGAGGGAGAAAGAGGGCTTCGTGTTCTGGTTTCGTCTCGTGCCCTGTGCCGTGGTTTTATTGTTTCGCGTTTTTTCTACCGTGTAGTTTCCACAGGTCTCTCTCGCTCTGTGAGCATTGTGTACTGTACTCGGTGTTGTCGCAAAGCGACTGTCTTTCTCGCCACTTGTAACAATACATTGAGGGTTGCTCTTAAGAGCTGCTCATTCGGGATAGACGTGGCGAGCGCTCCTCCTGTCTCCATGGCCACGTTTCGCCTCCCACGTTGGTTGCTTCAGAAGGCATCGCCAGGCTTCAGATTTCTGATGATACCTCCAACAACGGAGAGACGAGAAACGCTCGGCTATCCCTAAAGAGCAATTCTCATACAGTAGTAGTACACGGAGGCGTGATAGCCAACTTCAACAATACATTGCCAGATTTCCGCCGACTCATTTTCACAATAGTGCTGAGCATCTATGCGGCTGTTTATTTTTTACTTGGTGTATGTGAGAGGTTTTTTTTCCTCCGAAGATAATGTTGCCGAGAGACCAGGCTGTCGGGATATTTGTTTTTCTCGAAGAGGCCCCCACTGGATGCCACGCCATCGTCTAAAGGTCTGATTAGAGGCCGCTCTCTGATGTCATAATCGTCAGAAACCGCGTACTCCTGTACAGGGTCGCGGTAAGCCGGAGCCTATCCCGGCAGACAAAGGGCGCAAGGCAGGGCTATACCCTTGGATGGGACGCCAGTCCGTCATAGGGCACCGGGGGCAATTTATTCAGGACAATTAACCTAGGCAGCAGCATGTATTTGGACTGTGCGAGGAAACCGGAGTACCTGGCGAAAACCCACGCGGACACGGGGAGAACATTCAAACTCCACACACAAAGGCATCCGAGCCGGGTTGTGATGTCACGTCGTCTAAACACACCGTGCCAGACACCAGCCTCCTCTATGTTTGTCTCAAGAGGCCATGTAAGAGTCTATACGATAGTCTGTGTAAGTCTGTCCTTTGCCGGATGTGCGATAAGTCTGAAACTATGGAACATTTTACTTGACTAACTTGTGGACGCAATTTAAACAAATATACAAGACTGTCTGCTGTGATCCAGGTGAGACGACCGTCAAACTGGATCAATAAGTTACCAGGCGCGTATTTGACTTCACTGTAATTTATAAGATTATATTAGCATCTTTCTAGACCAACACAAATACTGGACCGATTTGGAACTTCTTATTTTGGCCTTTTATACCGTTTAAAAAAACTTATATTAGTGACATTTACCATGTTAACCTACTTTGGAATAAATGCGCCAAGACAAACAAACATCTTGGACAAGAATAATGGCCAAGACGAGTGTTTACCTGCATCAGAAAGCAGTGGTTTTCGTGAAAGCACGATTCCTTACAGGCTAATGACTCAACCTGACTCCTATAAGACCATTGGGCTGCTGCCATTTTCTTCCGGCCAAGGCGCTCTTGAAAGAAGAGTTATATCTCAATTGTCTACTCAGTGGGTAATCCACTGCTGATTCTGATTCTAAAGACCCCGTGAGTGACTGGCCTGTCAGTCTGTTTTTCTTGGAACCCCTTCTGAGAACGAGATCTGTCTCTCGGCAGTGTCAAATACTCCGTTCGAGACGGCAATGTCAAACAACTGTCGCTCGAGACCACTGCCATGTTAACGACTTCTGTGATAAGCAGCCGAACAGAGCTGTACAGCGAGTAAGTTACCGACAAGCTACCTGCACGGGGATAGCCTCTGAAACACACCTGGGTTTTCTCCAGTTAGTGTGGTGACGTGTAATCCACAGCCCTTCCTCAATCCAGTGCTGGAGGAGGGGCTGCTCCTGCGTTATCCGGAATAGAGAATTGTTTGACCATACTTCACCATACTAGTCCGTATGGGTTGAAGTGGGATCCAGCACCAATTGAAATACGACTGACGACTGATGTTTAGCGTGCCCTATGCGACACTTGGCGCCCACGGGATGTTAGCCGTGACTGGGAAGAGAACCCAGGTCGCCGGTACCTCCGGAAGCATAGCACAAGACGCGCAATGTGAATAATGATGTTGATCATGCCGGGTTTGTAGTGCAGTGGACTAACCGCTGCGCCACTGCTCGATGTACACACTAGCACCCTTAAAAATAATTGTTGGAAAATATCGGCTCAGGATCCTGTTGAGGAGGAGCCGCGAGACTTTGCGAGGCTGTGTTTGACGGGGACTCGCTGCTGCTGCTGCCGCTGCGCAGGGACGGTGCCTCGCTCTGACCCCTCCACTCGGCCACCATGAGTGAGCTGGAGAAACTACGCCAGGAGGCGGAACAGCTACGCGGCCAGATCAAGGTGCGCGCCCGTCACGGGCACCCTGGGCAGCAGCATCGCCACTGATCTCGCCACCGTCACGGGCAGCACCGTCCTCACAACCATCGCTGGCACCGTCCTCGATACGTTCACCAACACTTTCAGCAACCAGCACGACAAACACACCATCCACTGCGCCATCAGCGGCGGCAGCTTTGCCATCTTGACCGTAGTCAACGATAGCATCAGCAGCATCCTTGAAATCGTCATCACCATCGGTAGCAGCACCAGCCCCATGGGTAGCAGCTTCAATAGCAACATAATAATATAAAAAATAATAATATTTAATGCGCGCATATTCATTCAGTGTCGAGGTATTCATTTGAAGAGAGAACGATTCAGAGCCACGAGGAAACCGCAGAGAGGCTGGGAGGGGGGAAGGCAGCCACACGGTTAGCCGCCGCCAACATTTGCCAGACACGGCGTCCTATATATTATGATGTTATCCGCCAATTAACGAGTGTTTTTTAGTTGTGGGAGGAAACCGGAAAACCCGGAGGAAACCCACGCAGAGCAGGGGGAGAACACACAGAAAGGCGCCCGAGGCGGGAGGCGAACCGCCTCGGGCAGGGCCTTTTTTCTGTGAGGTGCAGATGTTACCACCATGCCACCCGAACATCAACCAGTACTATTAGTAACAATATTTAAACATCACCATGAATATCAAAGACATCCTCGGTAACATTTTATATAGTTTATGCTGATTCGGCATGTAGATCCATTCAACTTAAGACTAGCAACATCACCGACGTCACTGTCGGCATCCTCAGCATGACCACCGCTACCTGCATCAACATCACCGTCGCTTGGCACCTTAACCGTCACCTCCGCTCGAACCGTCATCATCATCATCCTCCTCCACGTTCATTTCACCGATGCCAACTTGGCATGTAACGATGCATCGATAGATCGCTGAAAATCGATTCGCGCACTCACAACACAAATCATCTAAGCGTGCATCTTAGCATGAATAATTGACGATTTATTTTAATTATATATGAATGTTACATTACGGCGAGTGGACTGATTAAAATTGTAACAACGAGACAGGAAATAACACGTGTGAATAATGTACATGCATAGGCTTTCACGACCAATATTACGATTCAAAATTGGTTTAGTTTGTGTTAGATCATCATGTAGGTAGGTATGCTCTCAGTTTTTTTTTACCATAACCCTTGATAACCTGACAGCAATTAAAATCAAGTTGTATCATGGGAAAATATGCCGATTATTTTGTTTTTTCAGAAAAATCTAAATGTTTTTACGTTTGACCAAATATTTTGGAGAGCATAAAAACTTTGCGAATCATAAGATGTTCAAAATAACACAAGAGTGAATGATTGGAGGTGGTCGGTTGGCACAGAAATATGACCGCCAAGTTGGCACCGCTGAGATCCTGGTTGTGCCTGTGATTGAACTCGTTTCCCAAGTGTAGAGGGCTGATATAGCTGTTTAGATAGATAAATGTTTATTATCACAGCAGAAAAAAATACCCAGTGAGCTTGCGAGCTCTTTACGGGATTCCTGCATTGACACAACAAACGTGCAAATTAATGGTCTCAGCTTGGTCTTGCATTTAAAATCGGCTAAATCTTTGTTCTGAGAAATAGAGGGCTGGGTTTGACTATCATGCAGCGAACATGACCCTCTGTGGAAGAGCTTGTGGTGTACAGCGCCTTGCATTCTCGGGCTCAAGGCACTATACCTATATATGGACTATGTGTGGACAGTTTTTATCTGGGGTTTTTTTTTCATTTACATTTTTGATTTTATCTACATTTCATCATCACAAATCAGTCAATCCTGTACAGGGTCGCGGTGAGCCGGAGCCTATCCCGGCAGACAAAGGGCGCAAGGCAGGGCTATACCCAGGATGGGATGCCAGTCCATCGCCTTTCATATTTTTATTTTAGCTGTGTACAGCGCCTTGTGACCCTTGGGTGAAAGGTGCTTAGAAATGCTATTATTATTAGTATTATTATTTATTATTATGAATTAATAATTACTATTATTGTTTCCCGATAAAATCGCAGCGGTAGCTCTGTGATATCCGCTTCTGCGCCGCCGTTCTCTTGTACGAAGGCTTGCACCGCTGTGCCAGTAATCCGAATGGGTGCTTCGTCTCGTGACCCCGATCCCTGGATCGGGGTCACGATCTCATTTCATGAGCATCAATCGAATCGTTGCGTTGGGGTTGGGCTGGGAAATCGTCATGTTCCCACAAACACCACCACCACCAGCGTCATCCGACGTGTGTGTCGTGCCGTGTGTTTCTCACGATCCGTGCCTGCGCGTCGTGTGTCGCAGGAGGCCAGGAAAGCGTGTGCGGACACTACCTTTGCGCAGGTACCGTTTGCACCCTTCTTTCCTGTTCATCGGTTTAACAGTTTTTATAATGGTGTGCTTTACAGATAATAGTTTGCCAACATTCTTCCACGCAGTTATCGTGAAACCACAGGCAAAATTTGGCCAAAGGTTTTATTTTTCCCCTCCTCCAAAGGTTACTTATATAGTGATAAAGATAACATAATTTAGAGCCCTTGGTCAAACCACTGCTGGATTAATGTACCCCCACACCATCTCATTAATGGTGGTTGTTTTATCGTACTTCACCACGCTGGTCAATGTAGGTAGGCGAAGCGGGGAACACTGTTCATATTTAATAATAATAATATCCGGGCAGGTGACACCTTGGCTGACCACCTGACTGGCATGAGGTCCCATATTGGTTGTATATCGGCGTGGCCATTTGACAATCATCATTTAGTGAACTAGCAGAGTGCCCGGTGTATGGGTGATCTTGTTCCAAGCGTGTAATGCATTCTTTTGACTTTTATTGTGGATTACGTTTTCTGCTGACATGACTGCTTTAACCTAGATTTATTCTTAATGTCTTTTGGGGAACATTTCTGGCTCTGTGAAGTTTCAAAAGAGTATTCAATAAGTGGAAAGTAACGCTAAAATAACACCTAAAAGCCCTGGTTTTGTGCAGATAAAAGTTGCGCTTATTTGAACCTGGTATCCTCAGGGCAGACTTACATACAAACACTTGCTCCATTTTATATAGATTAGTAGGCCGCCCTTGCCATTGCCTTAAACTGCTCACTGCTCCGTGTCAATTTCAATCGTCATTGTACTATAATGAGCCTAAAAATAATCTGCCTGAGCAGATTTATCATTGAACGTTGCATGGTGCTTGTGCAACAATTTCTGATCTCGGTTGTTTTTGTTACAATTTCTATTTATTGAAATTATTATTATTATTATTTGCTTAATTGCTCTTTGATTAATTTATTTGGTAACGATCGACAATTGGGCAAGTAATGCTAAATCAGGTCTCTTGAGCTCTAACTAACCCGGTCAAACAATGTCAACAAATTAAACTAATTACGCTTAGTACCACTTTGTGGGAATTCGACAGTTCGTGCCCTAGGGAGAGAAGCTTCAAGAGCCGGGTGCACTCTTTGCTTCAAGATTTTATTTCGTAATTTTTTTTTTTACTTAGCCCCTTGTGGACGACTTGGTAGGCACCTTCCATTATCTGTGGATGCTGCTGCTGCTACGTTGGCAGTGGTGCACATGCACGACGTAAACTCATCGCGTTTGTCAATAACAACGTGGGCTTTAAGGGGAATGCCCCTTTTCATGCCACACAGAGAGCGGGTGCTCTGCTAGTTCCAGGAAACATGCCAACGTTGAGTCAAAGTTGGCGTCTGGTTGGACCTGTTGCGTCAACATTGACCCAAAGCTTCTACGTTTACTGCGAGAAATAGTTAGCATACTGATTCCAGCTCACATCCGACAACAGTGACAAATATCTGAACCGGTCCTGGGCCTCCACTGAGTTGACTCCGCCTCAAAGGGACCTGGTGTGGTGCTGGTCTCCGACCCCCATTCCTGCCATACCTGCCTTCGAATTGGCACTGGGGAGACACGGGCAGTCGGGGTCGGTGCTAACTACCCACCCCATCAGGTGTTGTGTCAGCTTCTGCAGGTGCCCCCCCCACCAGGCTGCCAGGGGTTGAATGGGGAATGTGTGTGGTTTGTGCGGCTGTAGATCACAGCCAGCTTGGACTCCGTGGGCCGGATCCAGTTGAGGACCCGGCGAACTCTGCGAGGTCACCTCGCCAAGATCTACGCCTGTCACTGGGGCACGGACTCACGGTACACACGGATGCGAAGACAAAGGTCCCCCGTATAACCTTAACAGGCTGTAGTGTTCAATGCTGTTAGCAAGCACCTTTAAAGGCCCGAACGGCACGGGAGAGGGTGGGCGGCCATCACCACGCCTGACTGCCTTTTGTTTCCCTAGTGGTGATGTTTTACATACCGCATCGGGACAGTGTACTCGATTACGGTTGAGTCGAGCTACGGGCGGCCCAGAACATGTTCACGTATTCGCAACTGTGAGCGAGAATCAAACTTTGTTCGCCGGGTTCATAGTGCAGGGCACTAACCGCGACACTAGTGCTCCCCATGACACAAAGACAAAGACAAAGATCCCCTATATAGCCTGAACAGACTGTAGGGACAAGTGCCGTTAGCGAGCACCTATGAAGGTCGACCCACCCCACCCCATGACACACACACGTAAACACATACATGCACGCACACATAAACCTCTGCGCTTGTGAAAGATGAAGTCGTGTGGTCTATAAGCCACACATTCTAGCAGTTGGCTCACTTTGGTAAGTTCACGCTGAAGTTATGAATGGCCTTAACAGGGAGCGGACGGTGAAATCTGGCTCAACAGAATACTTCCCGTACACTCGTCTTTGTGTGTGTCTGTGTGCGTGTTTCACACGTGTGTGTAAGCTATGTGCTCACGTGACCATTTGAAATCCTGTGGGTGACTGTTTATGCAAATTCTCGTGTTTGTGTGTGTATATATAGATTTATGGTATGTGGGTGCATGTCATTGTGATGATTTTACATGTTTGTGCAAATTACCAGGGTCTGTAACCCTATATGAACTCATTACAATGTCTCACAACTTCACGTGGCTTCAGCTTGAACCTAGCCTGGCACCTGCTGTCTGTGGTGACATCACCACAGAGAACGTTGGTCGTTCTCATCGGTGGTATGAATTGTAGTGAACGGGATAATTAATTCTGCTCATAATATGATTTGGCTTGGGATTTGTAATATAGGCCCAGTGGGTCTAGCCGATGAGTGTGCAGGCAATGAAACCGTAACTGGGGCTCACGGGCCACAGGGGCCAAGGTGTCAGGTTACAAAGTGGCAAGAAATCACACAAATGTTAGGGCCCAATATCACGATGTGTGGTTGCCCACCCAAAGGTACTGTATTTATTTGAAAATCATATTCCGCCCCTGGCTAGAAATTGGTTGCTCACCCATTTTCTGTGTGTACGGTATTACATTGCAAACCAAACTAAGAACTGTACAGTCAACTACTGTAACCTATGCTTGTTAAGGGCAGGAGGAGGCACATCAAAACCACACCAACTCTCTCCCAAAGCCCTATCATGGCTAACGTCGACATTGGCACTTATCCCCAGAACACATCGCTGCCATCATACGCAAGGATAGAAAATACATTAGATACCCCGTGTGCGTACGTCTGTCTGTGTGCTTATGCGTAGAAATCTAGTGAGTGCCTCACAGGACGGAAAGCTCATCGTGTGGGATACCTGCAGTACTAACAAGGTATCACGGTGTGCACGCGTGTGCTCACGCGTCGCCGCACCGTCCCCCCCCCCTCCTTGATCCCCAAGTCCATCGTTGTCGTGCCTCCACATTTGCGTCTCATTTGTGTTTGGTCGCCCACCCTTGCACGTGGCGTTGCCGCATTCACCGGCACACCTGCTCCACCTTTGTCCGTGCGTGCGTGTACGAGTGGGCAGGTATGTGTGTGTGTGTGCGTGTGCAAGCGGGCAGGTAGGTGCGGGGGTCGCGCACGGTTTTCCGGGTTCGTTTGCGCCTTGTGTTTTTGCGGATCATTTGTGTTTGCATTTCCTTCACACTGTTTGAACTTGCGAGTGCGAGTGTGTGTGTGTGTTTAACCACTCACGAGCGTGCCTCACTGTGCTGTTACAAGGTCCACATCTCGGCGTTTACGAGCTGCCGAGCATGTTGCCAATTGCATCACATTTGTGTTTTTTGCCGCATCCCATTGACCGTGTCGTGTGTGTGTTTGTCTCCATCTCTGTCCTGTCCACCTGCTTGTCCACCTCCACCTCCCAATGTCATCACCTGTCAACACCTTTTCATACCAACCCCCCTCATGTCTCAACCTACCAAACTACACCTTAACCTTACCCGTGTCTCCTCCTCCCTTCACCTCCCCTAACCAACACCTCCACCTGCCAATGTCTCCACCAAACAACCCGTCTACCTCACATCTCCGTTTATCTTCACCTCTACATAACTACACATCTACCACCCAATGTCTCCACCGACCAAATACGCCGCCTACCAACACCACTCTCCCAATGTCTCCACCTGCCTACGCCTCCACCTCTCGTCTGTGTTCCCCGCTCATCCCGTCTGCTCTCCCCGTCACTGCAGCTTGTTAGTGAGTGCATCCCAGGACGGCAAACTCATAGTGTGGGACACGTACACTAACAACAAGGTAACCAGGCGCGGCTCTCACCAGGCCTTGCTGTAGTTTGGCAATGTCCCTTTAAAACAAAATTATACACTGTACCCACTCAGTTGTTTTAGTATGTTAAAGCTAGAGTAGGCCATGTGCACTGGCATCAGGCTGTCCTGGGTAAATGAAGAGCAATATCATTACAATGTTATAATTATTGTGGTGACGTGCTGTGACGGTAGAAAGGTGGAAGTCACAGCAGAGGTGTTTCCTTAACATCCCTCCAGAGCCAGCGTCACACATGCCCTGTCACCCGTCTCACGACGAGCCGTCTCTCCGTGCCTGAGTGGCAAGTGAAACCTCGGATCTGGTTCACACAAGATAACGTGGAAAACCAAATTAAATCATGTGCGTTGTCTGTGCACACGCATCGGTGACTGGGCTTAAACCTTTAAGCGTGCTATTCCTGACAACCCCAAGTTCAATCACGTGCTGCTGAAACCTGGTTTCAGGCCCACGATTTCAGCAACGCAGGCTCCATCTCCTAAACTCAGTCATTATGAGCTGATACATTTGAAAGATTGAAGAACCCAGACCCAGGATTGAAACCCAGGTCCTGAGAGGCATCGGCCTCGTGACCCTGACAGGTACCTCACGGGCCCTCTTAAATCCCCTCGCTACTGCACCGCCGTGATTTAATAATGTAGTGACCTCCGTCTCGTGACTTGCTGACCTGAATCCCGGCTCCACCGCAGGTCCATGCCATCCCACTGAGGTCGTCATGGGTCATGACGTGCGCCTACGCCCCCTCGGGGAACTTCGTGGCGTGCGGAGGCCTCGACAACATGTGCTCGGTGTACAGGTGAGTGGGGGGGAGGTCGGGTGGGGGGGGTATGGCTGGCGATAGCAGTGTAGGGATAGAGGTTGAGCTAGGCTCAGGGGTTTGTATAAGGTAGGGCTACAGATAGGGTAAGGGGCTGGGTTATAACCCAGAGAACAAAGTTCAATTCCCGCTCATGGCCCACATTGGTGACGATTGTGTGAACCCGTCCTGGGCATCCTCTAGGTCAACTCAGCCTTACACAGTTAGATAGATGTTTATTATTATTATAGCAGAAAATACCCTGTGAGCTTGCAGGCTCCGGAAGCAGGATTCCTGCAATACAACAAAGTGCGAATTAAACAACACAATAGAGATGAGTTACATGAATACTTGGTGCAGTGTGTAAAGGCAGCAAGGTGAGATGCCGGCCACACCACCCCCTCGTACACCGTGATGGGCTTCGAAGGTGCCACTCGCTAACAGCACTTGACTCTACAGCCTGTGCAGGCTGTACGGCGGACCTTTGTCTTTGTTGACGCGCGTGTCCGTGGGTTTTGTGATCCGCAGTCTCAAGTCACGTGAGGGCAATGTCAAGGTGACGCGTGAACTTCCCGGACACAACGGTATGCACGCACACAGGACCTCCCTCCCATATCACAAACACAGGCTGTTAGGGCAAGTGCTGTTAACGAGCACCTATTAAGAGCGTCACGGTGCAGGAAGGTGTGTTTCAATGGGCGACCTCCACATCTAAAGCGTTTGCTGTCGGCTGTTTCGGGGATACGTTATCGGCAGAGAGCATCGCGGGCAAAATCCATTGCTGTATAGTACTATGAGCCAATAGCTAAGCTCCTTGATGTTGCCAGTTTAAACGGCCGGTACCCAGAATGACCTGGGTTGGCCGGTAGTGCCCCCAGTAGTAGGGATATTGGAACAGAATGTTACGGCAAGATGCCTTTCCTGACTCCAACCTCCTTCAGTCGGAAGTTCTTCGGTTCATTATTTATCTGGAACCTGCCCCTGACTTGTTCACCAAGGGAGACCTTACCAGGAGTGCTGGACAGATGTGGAGTTCATTGGAACTCGCAAATATCTCCATCATGATAAGGTCCATGAGGAGTTGAAAAATATAATTGAGATAGGTAAAGAAAGACAGAATCGGGCGCCACGGTGGCGCGGTGAGTAGCGCTGCCGCCTCACAGCAAGAAGTCCCCGGGTTCGAATCCCGGCACGGGTGCCTTTCTGTGTGGAGTTTGCATGTTCTCCCCGTGTCCGCGTGGGTTTTCGCTGGACACTCCGGTTTCCGGCTCACCGCGACAGGATTAAGTGGTTTCTGACAATGGATGGATGGATGGTTTACCCGTGCTTTACCCTCCGCCTTTGCTGTTGTTTGCGTCTCCGCCGTGTGCCCTCAGGGTATCTGTCCTGCTGCCGCTTCCTGGACGACACCAAAATCCTCACCAGCTCCGGAGACACCCTCTGGTGATTGCGAGCAACTATAACACAACAAGACTGCAAAACATCATCACATTACACAATAGGCCAATTGGTCTCTGGTGTGTAGGTCAATCGGTGTTGGGGACAGTGAATACATTATCAATGCATATTTATTTGCGCGTTTTACCACAAGTATGCGTGGTTAATGCAGACTTGATGCCTTGTGCGGGAAGCTGTTGCGTTCGCTACGTCCGGTTACGTCCGCTACGTCCCGTTCTCCGATCGGGATTTCTGAACTCTATTATAACCCTATGGGACCACGGACGCATATGTGCGGTCAGACGTTGCCCGAATGGACGTTATGCGGCGCACGACTGTATAAGTAACAAATTAAATATGCAATTTGTCACCGTCCCGCCACGTAAAAATAAAAGCGGGGGCTGAGAGAAACGGCATTTCGATCCTCTATATGTCCTGTGCATATGGCAGAATTCACAATAAAGTTGAATTGAATTGAATTCATACGAGAAGCAGCTTGCTCACTTAGTTGCCAAGTAACGATTATTATTATTAGTTACTCGGTGTAACCTGCACCTGTGGCGAGCCTCACCGCCGTTTCGTCGCGTCCCCTCCCCGCCCCGCCACAGCTGCCTGTGGGACATCGAGACGGGCCGCCAGGCGTCCACGTTCGTGGGTCACACGGGTGACGTCATGTCGCTGTCATTGTCGCCGGACGGGCGCATGTTCGTGTCGGGCGCCTGCGACTCGTCCGCAAAGCTGTGGGACGTGCGCGAGGTCAAGTGCCGGCAGACGTTCACGGGCCACGAGTCTGACATCAACGCCATCAACGTGAGTGGTGTCGTGCGCGCGCTGCCCGCTAACGCGTATGCATGTGTTCAAGCTGTGCGTGTGTGAAAAAATACACGTTAGTTATTTGGCCGGTCTTCTTCTTTGCGATTCTTCGAAGCACGATGGTCAGCCTCTGGACATCGTTGTCTTTCAGCTTCCGCCTCGAAGTGTTTGGTAGAATTCGCAGGCAATACCAAGTATTACCTGACAGGGATCGCCACGTGAATGCTTCTACCTCGACCCCCATTTGGCCGGTAACATCATAATATGTAGGAAGCAGTGTGTGGCAATATGGCGCTGGCAAACCGCCTGGCTGCCTCCTCCGCCTCTCTGCGCTTTCCTCGCGCCTCTGAGTCCTTCCCTCGTCGAATGAATATCTTTGGCATTGAATGAATTGTTGCGCGTTAGAAATGTAAATTATTATTATTATTTAAGCAGATGTTTGAGGTGTCCGTGTTTCAGCTAGGGGTAGTTTCAGGTCTGATTAATGTGGGAAACATGCGTAAGAGACCGAGGGATTTGTCAGAATACGGCTTAAATGCTTAACGTTCAGGAGAGCAGATTGTGACACGAGCACCGGTGCGTGCGTATGCACGCACCTGTGCTCACCCAAACACCACAGTCGAATCATTCCCAAATTCAGCATTTCATGCCCATCAATTGTGCACGTATTCCCAACTAAATGCCATCGGAAATTCATGGACTTTGTTGTGAAATTATATAAAATGTGTTTTATCGTAAGTGTGGTGCAATGACATCATCGTAAGTGCAGATGCCCGACGGTTCGTTCCATCGCAGGCCTGTGAGAGACGGTGATGTTTGGAGGAGGCCTTCATCTAGCAGTCGATTGGCCATGGTTGATGATGTTGATGCATTTTTCTCCCAGCTCTGTCCATTTTATCCACTCTGTCTCTGCTTTCATCTCTAATGCTCTCTGTGTGACCTCTCCATCTGGCTCTGGCTTTATCCCTCTAACTCTAACGACCAATGTGACTCTCTCACCCACTCTCTACCCGATTCTCTTTCTTTCTCCATATATCTCTCACCGTCTCTCCACCCATCTCTCCCTTCCTCCCTCCCTCTCTGTGTGTAAATTGTTTTTTTGTTTGGTTAATTTGTTATTTTTATATTTGTATTTATTTATTTTCTGGTCAATTCGTGTGTTTGTTGTGTCAATGCAGGAATCATGTAAAGAGCTTGCAAGCTCACTTGGTATTTTTCTGCTGTAGTGGTAACATCTGCGCCTCACAGACAGAATGGTCTTGCCTGAGCAGGTTCGATCCCTGCCTTGGGCGCCTTTCTGTGTGGAGTTTGTGTGTTCTCCCCCTGTTCTGCGTGGGTTTCCTCCAGGCTCTCCGCTTTCCTCCTACAACTTAAAAAAATATTAATTCATTAATTGACTAATAACATCCTAATATATAGGAACAGTGTGTGGCAATATGGCGCCGGCAAACCGCCTGGATGCCTCCTCCGCCTCTCTGTGCTTTCCTTGCGCCTCCGAGTCGTTCTCTCGTCGAATTAGTACCTTCGACAGTGAACGAATAGTGCCACGCGTTCTAAATGTAAAAAATATTATTAACTAGCTCTCTCTGTCCTCCGGCTCTCCCTGCCGCCACAGTTCTTCCCGAACGGGAACGCGTTTGTGACGGGCTCCGACGACTCGACGTGCCGCCTGTTCGACATCCGCGCCGACCAGGAGCTGTGCGTCTACAACAACGACGGCGCCGTGTGCGGCGTCACGAGCATCGCCTTCTCGCGCTCTGGCCGCCTCGTGCTCGCCGGATACGACGACTTCAACTGCAACATCTGGGACGGCATGAAGCAGGAGAAGGCCGGTGCGTGTGCGCGCACCGCCTGCGTGTGATGTGTGCGAGCGTTTGCCCTTGTGCCCGTGAGCGTGTGTGTTCATTGCGGAGGAGGTTTGTGAAGGACGCTGCCGGGCAGCTGGAGGCAGGCGCCCTCCAGCAACAACAGAGGGCGGAGGAGCGACGCTCACAACGGCGAGCCGAGCGCCGGGCGGATAAAACTCAGCAATCTTGAGGAAGCAGTGTGTGGCAATATGGCGCCGGCAAACCACCTGGCTGCCTCCTCCGCCTCTCTGCGCTTTCCTCGCTACGCCTCAGTCAGGCAGCCAATGGCACCTGGGTCTGTCCCGTGACCTCCTTTCAGCGAGCCTTCGACACTCTGCGTGGCCTCAAGGTGCACCTGGCCTGGCACAGGCGCCGTGGTGACGTCACCGCCACTTAGTGGCAAACGGCGGTTGTTGTTGTTGTGTGTTCATGCGCACGTAACACTGTGCTTGTGTACGTGTGCTCATACATGGTGCGTGTGTGTGTTCGTTACGTACAGCTGCGTCTGTGTGCGTGCCTGGGTGTGTGTTTTGGGATTGGTAGTGTCGCGGTTACTGCGCTACGCTACAAACGCGGTGACCCGAGCTGAATTCCCGCTCACGACTAGCACCAGTGACGATTTTGTGAACCGGTCCTGAGCCTCCCCTAGGTCGACTCGGCCTCAAACAAGTACCTGGTGCGGTGTGTAAACATAGCCACTTGGAAGACGAAGGCGGCTGGGTGAGATGCTGGCCACCCATCCCCTTGTGCGCTGTGCTGACCTTCATAGGTGCCCGCTAACAGCACTTGACCGTACATTATGTTAAGGCTATACATGAGATCTTTGTCCGTGTGTGTGTTCATGCGTACGTACCGGTGTGTGTGCAGGCGTGCTCGCGGGCCACGATAACCGTGTGTCATGCCTCGGCGTCACGGATGACGGCATGGCCGTGGCCACTGGCTCCTGGGACAGCTTCCTCAAGGTGTGGAACTGACGGGCGCAGGGCAAGGGCCCGGCACGGAGACGCGGGCCGCTCCTGTGTAAACCAGCTCGCGGCCACGCACGCACGCACATACGCACGTGCACACACACACGCGCGCAAACGCATAGATACAACATAAATACACACACACAGGTATTGTTGATTTTGGGGTTAGGCCACAGGGCGGCATGGTGGCCCAGTGAGTAGTGCTGCCATCTCACTGCAAGAAGGTCCCAGGTTCAATTCTCAGATCGGGTGCCTTTCTGTGTGGGGTTTGCAAGTTCTCACCGTGTCGTGTGGGTTATCTCCGGGTTCTCCGGTTTTCTGCCACAGTCCAAAGACATACTGCCGAGGTTAATTGGCCTGCTAACTAATTTCTCCCCAGTGGCCTGCGATGGACTGGCATCCCATCCTAGGTAAAGCAATGCCTTGTGCACCGTGTCTGCCGGGATAGGCTCCGGCTAACCGTGACCTCCAACAGGATGAAGCGGGTATTGATAATGAATGACAGAATGAGGCAGCATGACAGATAAATCAATTCTCTTGTCATGGGCACAAGCGCTTAACGCGCCAATTATATATATTTTTGTGCAACTTTTATTTGGCCGGTGTTTTTGGTGGCGAAGGCTCTCGCAACATAGATGTATCTGGGTAATTATATGGCCTGACCCAAAAATCTATTATGCATCATACCATTGGCTGTGAAAAACGTACCTGTTATACCATACTCATCCATGTACACACACAGCAACATAGACAAACACAGACATGTACACAGATATATACACGATATCCTGCACTTATATACAGACAAACTAGCTCCACACACATGCCGCGTGCTCACCCACACCCTGTACATGCATCCATATACGTACAGTCTGTCCTGCACACACACACGATCCCCCTTATCATCACCAGCCATGTTCTATCCACTGCTTGATGAAGCCCTCCCCAAATTGTCGCCGTTGCTCACCAGTCCCACAACGCCACAATCCATATCACTGTTGCGCATGACACAATAATACGTACGCAAATACAAGTGTCACACAGGCACACGTACACACACAAACCGCACTTCTCACACACATGCACTCGTACTGTACACGCGACACACGATATGCACGCTCGCTAACTCGTGTTGAATGCACCCGTCACGCAACACATACGCGCGCTTACCAACCGCCTCGGATGTGGTTCACTTAACACTGACTGCCAAGACCATCTCTATGTCCGGAGGGTCCTGCGCGAGAATGTTTCGCCGATTCCAGTAACGAAAATCCAAAACATGCGCGAGGTGGCGACGCTCCGCACTGCCGTCTCCTGGTCACTCCGCGCCCCAAGGCAAGCCCTGGCAGTCACCCACATTTACACCAGCTCAATCAGACCCAGACTATTTCAGCTGGTAAAGCCCTGTGAACTACACCGATCTTTTACAAGGGCGAGCGGAACTGTGGCGGCAGTCACAGGACATTGCAGTTACACAAGTAGAGTAACATAGAGAGCTACTGTATAGAGTTCCATAGAGTTACGTAGAGATGCCTAGACCACAGCCCAAGACCGACAGCGGTGGTGGCATTTGTAGGATATTGCAAGGAGCGAATGTGCAAACTGACCAGAGCAACCAACAACAATGATTTCCTTTAAACCCACACCAGAACTTAATGTAAACAGGATAAACAATAAATATCGCTTAAAAACAAATCAAAACTGTACAAAAAATCCTGCCACATGCGTAGGTCAATAAACTACATAGATCCTCCTACACATTGGAACTGCGCGGTCTAACAATAATGCTGCAACATTGCGGTGGTTCCGTAGAAACAATAAAACTCAACACATTCGTCAATAAAATAAAAAAAATATAATCGGCGTCGTTTCTGGCGATGACCCTTCTTCACAGCACTTAAATGGCCATTGCCCAAAATGTCATATGTATTGGGTGCTTAAATGAAGGAGGGGTATTGCTCAAAAGGTCGCTTATTATATAAGGTTCCTTTGTAAGGCAGTGTTATTAACGATTGCGTGTTGAGATTTTTCTTATGTTATTTGTGCTTTGTGCATCACTGCCAATGCAAGATCACCTTATCATTTGTTTAATAATGGAGCTTATTAAGTACTAACATCCAAGTACACATCATGCTCAGCACGGCTTAGCTTGCAACATTTGATGCATACAAGGTGCTATGGGTGCATGCATGGAGTATGCAGTACAAAAACAAAGATCCCTTATATAGTCATTACGGACTATTGGGGCAAGTGCTGTTAGTGAGCACCTGTAAAGGCCAGCACGGCACTCAAGGGAGTGGTGTGGCCTTTGTCCCCCCAGTGCTGATTATACACTGCACAAAGTACCCATGTGAGGCAGCGTTGACCTAGGCGAGGCCCAGTAACGGTTCAAAAATACGCCACTGGTGTTGGCCGTGAGTAAGACTCGAACTCGGTTGGCTGTGTTCATAGCGCCGCACCCTAACCACTGCTCCACCACTCTCCACAGTTATACAGTCCAGCACACAGACACTTTCACACCGCTGCACACTCACGTAGTGCGTAAATGCACATACTGGGAACATAAAATCTAGTGCACAAACCACACACTCATCATCGATGTGCTGACACATTCACGCCAACACATCACCTCCGAGATGCACGTAAACATAATGAAGCACATAACGTACGTAATATATTATCGCATTATTTATCCACTTTGCTAATATAAATCATGTATATGTTTGTTTAGTTGTAGACTTTAGTCATATACATAAACATTACAACACATACATGCTGACATACACACACATCATTACATACAGCCATGTGCACAAACGCATAGCACATGCAAACGTGTGCTAAATGAAACGGGGCACAATGTATAGATTTTGTACACAACTGCATATAGACTTCACATACATGTTAACATAAAGACTGTTAATGGGAGCATCATGTGTATATACACTTGTCTGCTGTATGATTCACACATACATCCTCTATATTCACCATTCATAGTCTGACTAATGATAGACAAAGACAAAGACACACACAATGTTCACGCTGCTTGATTAATTTAAACGTGCATTCGATTGCATATCTAATAGGATGCATACAATTTGCACACCTTTGTTTGCGATAAGTGGCATAGCGTGGAGGGCATGTCCATGGTGAAGGGAGTAAAATAGGTGCCCCCTATCTAATCACCCG
>JAZEWU010000010.1:6908641-6922453 GCA_036362915.1 Geotria australis
CTATACCTAGGATGGGACGCCAGTCCATCACAGGGCACTGGGAGCAATTTAGTCCCCAGGCCAATTAACATATGCAACAGCATGTATTTGGACTGTGGAAGGAAACCGGAGTGCCCAGCGAAAACCCACGCGGACACAGGAAGAACATGCAAACTCCACACAGAAAGGCCCCCGAGCCGTGATTAGAACCGGGGACCTTCTTGCTGTGAGGCAGCAGCGCTACTCACTGCGCCACCGTGCCAGGAGTAAAACATATTTTCAAAATGAATTACAACCATTTACAAAAATAGAACAGCAATACTGAGACAGCATGACGTTATCAAATACGTGTTAGACGGAGAGCCAGAAAAGGGGACTTGTTCTCGAAAGCGACGTTAGTAGATTACTGATGACAGTCGTTAGAAGAAGCAACTCATAAACATGCCACGTTGTGTCCATGTGGTTGGACCAACGTTGGGCCAACGTTCCATGTTGACTATGAATCGAAATGAAATACTGGAAATAGAACTTAATGACGAAGGCTAAATATTATAGCTCAAGATGAATGTGAGCAAAGCTTAAGGTCCATTGGACGCTTTTTGCCGTTGTTACAAATAAAGTATAAAATACGAAGTTTTTACCCTTACCGTTCTTTGTAAAAAGGTGTTTAAACATCTCAACAAAGCTAAAGGTAACGAACTGACAAGTTGGCTCAACAATTGGAGGCGTCTGTCGGAGGGACACAACTGACAAACCCAGCAGAGTGACCCCGGGGCGGCTCCCGAACGCCACCGGGTCATCACGATGAGTCCAAGTGGCGGACGACGGTAGGTTGGACAGCTCTGGGAAAAAAACATCTCTTAATAATGAAAAGCAACGTAAACTGTATAGCAATGCGCATCGTAAGAATCCGTTCCGAACCAGGGGGCATCATAATCACCCGCTTTGACATAATAATACATCCGTAGAATCACAAAACAACTCATTGCGCGCACACATTGCACGACCGGCCAGGGTCGAGACGCGGATACAGATATGGATGAGAAACAAGGACACTCACAGAGATGAGAAACACGTACATTGACAGAGAGTAGAACAGAAGCTGAAAAGTGCGCAAAGACGCGTGAAGAGGAAGACTGCAAACACACCGAGAGACGGGCGAGGAACGCACGGATCAGTGATCGTGCACATTACGAGACTTCATTCAGGGACCGACTCGGCGCCAGCAGACACCATGATGGCCAAACGAGCGACACGCCCGAGAGGACATCCTGGGTACAGCATATAGCCTTGTCTTGTGCCCTGTGACTGCCTGGATAGGCTCCAGCTCGCCGCGACTCTCTACATCATTAAGTAGGAACTGACAATAAATGAATGTGTCGAACAGTGTGTGCGTTCTGTACCTGTGCGTGCGTGTTGTAAGTACGCGTTTGTGTAAACGTGTTGTTTGTGTGCGTGCACGTGTATTGTGTGAATGTATGGGTGCGCGTGGTGTGTTCGTGTGTTGTGAGTCTATGTCTGGCCAGCGTAGAAAAGTAGGCCGAATACCCTCCACACTAGAGGGGCCACTCTAGAGCCACCTCTCCACAGCTGTCTCTAGTGGAAGCTCTTCCGCCAGAAGACATTGCAGGGCTGCGCTTTAGTGTCGTGTTTACGTCATGGGTGTGTCAGTGTGGTGTTGTGTGCATGTTTTATGTCAGTGCATGTCTGTGCATCGCGTGTGCTGCGTTCCGTGATTCTTAAGTTTATATCCAAGGTGTGTACCTGTGTACGTCTGTGCGTGCCTGTGTGTGCATATGCGTCTCGGTAGGTGTTCGTTAACATCACTCACCCGATACATCCAGTCGAGAGACACGGGGCTGATCGGCATTCCACCGCCATCCCAGTGAACGACGGGTTCAATATCTGCCCATGGCTACACATCACCACCAATCAGCGGCCAAACGTCTCATCTGAACGCGACTTTTAGCCGACTCTGGTTCACGTCGGCCTTAACGAAAGGCAACACCACCCACCCGGTCCTGTGACGTTAATCAGCATCAGCACTGGGAAGACAAAGACGGCCGCCGGGCGCGCGCGCGGTGCTGACTTCAGCAATCTTTTTCACGTGCGCCGTGTCAGCCTTAATAGATGCTCGCTGACGGTGCTCGCTCGTCGGCAATACGGCTGAATGTGGGATCTTTTGTTGTTCGCGTGAACGCGTGTGCGCACATGTGGACTGTGTGCGTGATATGAACCAGGGAACCGATGTAACTTGCTACGTTTGCTGTTCAGCAGCAGCGGCTGCTTCTGTCTTACCTTGGCTTAATGGCCTCTACGTGCATTAGTCGGGCTATGGGTAGAATGGCCTCTTTTAAACGTAAATGGCTCAAACATGCATGCACGAGCCAGTATTATGTTCTCGAACCCATTATTAATAAATACATATATTATCCAATACGTATATAATACAGTAAATACAAAAAATGGCATGTCTTGCACCTGTAGCAAGGGCCTGTCGCACAGGTTAAGAACCGCTGCTCTGCAGGATTTAGCGGATACTACCAATGAAACAGTGTACAAACCTGCTGTGCAAGGAAACTAAATACTAACTTTAAAAGACAAAAAAGTCCAAATGATGTTCATGTTAAAGTGTGCCACCATGTGTGCCATGATTATAATTTCATTGCAGTGAACCTGCACATGTACATAACCAGCGTAGGTTTCTCCATAGGAATACGGAATTTCAAATATTGGCTTCAGACCAACTCAAAGCTGAGCACCACCGTGTACGTTTAGACACGGGGGAAACTACTGCCTTACAGAGCATCATCGAGGATGCACTGAGGGTATTGGGCTCACATCCTTCATAAGCGTAACTCTTACTTGCACAACACCTAGGCTTATCTCAGCTGTGCTCCCCACGTATTGAGGTCTCCTTTGAAACTTCCTTGAGCCAGCGGCAATATTTCTAAAGGATATCAGGAAGAAATCCAGGTCAAAACAGTCATGTCAGCAGAAAACGTCATCAACAAGAGACGCCAGAAAGACGTGCTGCTATATGCTTGAAACAAGATCGTCCACAGGGCGAGTACTCTGCTAATGGGGCTATGACGTGCCCTCATATAAGTGCAGGGTTATTCAGGCACAACCTGATGGGCTTGGCGCATACATTGACAGGAAACTAGAGTTTAAGTGGACCGGGATGTTTAATGGCAAATGAACTGTTGAGTTGTGTTGTTGTAAAAACCACCAGACAACTGAGTGGAGGAAGCCCCTTGGCAGCAATTTTGACGATTACTCCATTTGTACTGATGTAGGTTTTCACGGCTCGATGCATGATAGTTGTGTTTCAAAGCTATTATTTCGGGATAGCCGTGTCGAGCGCTCCCTAAGGGGCCATGAGGAAGCCTCCAACGTTGGAATGAGAGCGCTTAGTCCATTTTTCCTGTAGCTAGTTTGGAAGCTGGTAACAATTATATTGCCTGCTCGGGAATCGTGTATTAAACATACCATAACAGACTCGGCTGTGCAGCTCTTTCGTGCTAGAAAGTGTAACAGTGAGCATTTTAGGGTCATCATTCTATAAAGTTAGGGAATATTCATTTTGATAGTAGGGGCTGACAAGGTCAAAACCCAACCACATCATTTATGGATTTTTACACGGAAAATTGTTTTAAAATGTGTAAAATTGTGGGAATCAACTCGATACTGAAACATCATATAGTAGGACAGAAAAACAAAATTATTGGCTCGCTATTATTTTAGAACTTTTCACTTGTTTGCGTTTGGAAACACCATATTTTAGCACAGTATGTATCATATATATGTGAACTAAACATGTAAACATCGGAGAAATACAATAGGCTTTGTAAAGGTTACTGGCTGCAAATATTCCTGAGGCTGGGGTGGGTTTATAGGTTTGGCTTACGGACTCGTCCTCTGTGAAGGATGGCTCGCCGCATGTCATATGATATATTCATACATTTTTGCCCCTCAAGAACTGGGGAATGCTGATATAGGTTATTACTCAATCGTAAAATACAGTCTGTATTTATATAGTGTAAACGTGACCGCATTGCAAGAAAGTACATAAATAGCAAGCGTATTTATTTTGTAGGCACAACCAGCACATAGGCAAAGTAAAAAAATGTCTTAAGCCTGGACTTGACAAGGACTTAACATGGGGCAGGAAGTCAAAAGGACTTAATGACTCGGAGGAGTACCAGACTAAGGGGCAGCAAACGGGAATTAGCGACCTTCCAGTGAGCAAACGTTCAACAGGGGCATGTCTGTAGAGAGGAGTTAATTGAGATGAGAGGGGTGAGTCCATGAAGAATGTTGAAGACTGTGATATTTAAATTGTTTCAGGTTTGGAATTTGAGCCAGGAGAGCAATACGAATTTTGGGGTAATGTGTTCATATTTACGGGTGTGATACTGGACATCTTGGGTGTTGGCTCAATGATTGTATGCAGCTTTCTCTGTGTTAATCCAACAACTGAGCTGGAAGTCGGTGAGAATACAAACTTAGAGCAACATTATTGTAATCTCTCCGCAGCAAACCATAGAAACTCTCGAACCATGTAGTGGAATCAAATGTCGAAGTTTAATGCTTCTTTATGAACTAAAACAATCGGTTAGTATGTACTACTTAACATGCATTTGCTAAGCATTACAAAAACACAAAGGAAAATTATGAAACACAAGCTCGTCAAGTCAATACAATACGTGGGCCTCCACACATCTAAATACTCTAATAGATCACAGCAGGGAGGGGGTTTGTGGTTCGTTATTGTTGTTGTTGCTAAGTCTGGTCGATCACAACATTAAGATGACTGCTACAGCCTTTAACACAGCTCGTCATGTTACGGCGACACTGGGTATACATGTTGTGTTGTAATGTGTGGCTAGAAAGCTCAAGATGAAGCAACAACTGGGGCTGCATCGCACAAGTGAACATGTAACGGCAGGGAGGTCAGACTCTTACTGCTGCCAAAGTTATGCCAAAACAGAGGCACCGAACTCGGCACTAGGAACGTTCACGCAAAGCAAATGACGCTCCGGCATCAACATTTCCACCCGAAAAAAATTGCCGACAAAGAGCAAAAACATGCGTACAAATTGCTACGCATTAAAATTCTAATAGCTGTTGGAAGCAATGCAAGACATTGCCATTTGTGGTGTGAGCTTTCATAATTATACCTTTTCACAAAGCGTGATGTTTCTCACCTTATATCCTTCAGCTGGCCTGGGAACGCCTGGGAATCCCACAGGGATAGCTGGAATCTGTTGCTGAGGAACTGGATGTCTGGTCCACTCTCATTGGACTGCTGCCACTGCGACCCTCACTAGGACAAGCGGTTTAGAAAATGGACGGATGATGTTTCTCACCTCAGAGCGTCTGCATACAACTATATTTAATACAGACCGTGTTGTATTTTCTTTTTTTTCAGAAATGTCCATGCTGCTATGATATTCTATCGAAATTAAATTTTACCTGTTGTTATGCTTGCTCGTGCTCACAACAGAGACTGGCAAATTAATTTGAATAAATTAAACATCTGCAGGGGATACATCTGCCTTTAAAAGAGAATGGTGTCAGCACCTTATACACCTCAGTACTCTGTAGTAGAGTGCTCAAGCAGTGGCTCAAGATGCTTAGCTCAAGCTTAGCAAAGTAAAAACCTTTCCATGCTTGACTTTATTGAAAAAATGCTTTCGGGAAGCAATCTAGCATAATGCCCTGTTACCAACTCTTTCTTCCGTTTGACAACTGAACCCTCTTGCCTATTTAATTACATTTGTTGAAACAGAAAAAAACCAAATTAAATTCAATATAGATGTATATCACAGTGGAATAAGGGATACGAATCACAATTACATCACAGAAACCAAAGTATTGTAGACATTCCCTAACGATGTCGCTTTTCTGCCTTTCTGGCAGCGCGCTTCATCACCGCTCCTCAAAGTGAAGCTTACAAGAAGATGCTAACATTACTATTAATAGCAATACACAAGTAAAATAACGGGAGAACATAAAACGTATATGCGTTGTAACTGGTCGTAAATACTTTTTAAAACTAAACTAACTGCCAGACAATTTTCAAATTTGGAAAATTCTGGTTGTGGGGGCGTGCATACAAGGGCATTGCACTGAGGACGGTCATGTGGAGCGTTTAGCATCTGCTTTGTACAGGACGCGCACAATGCCACGATTATAAAGGGTCTTCTTCTTTGCGATTCTTCGAAGCGCGATGTTAAATTACAGTTTCCCATTTTCTTACACAGCCCCTTGCATTTTCATTGAACTCCGCAAGGTCTTTTGAGCTGCAGAGGTTGGGTAGTAGAGCACAGACAAGGCAGTGTTCCATAGTATGGTCTGCTTCTCCACATTCACAGGTGGTTGGGCCGGTCTTGTAGCCCCATCTGACCAAAGCATCTTTTGATCGTCCCGTTCTAGTTCTCAGGCGGTTGAGTGTCTTCCACTGAATCCATGGTGCATCTGAGCCAGGAGGGAAGTCTTCAGCAGGTGGGATTCCCATGCCAGTTGCAGGAAGAGGGTCACTCTCAAGCTTTTCCGTCCAGAGCTGGAGTCTGGTTTCCCCTCGAGATGTTGTTAGGGGCTGCACATGGCTGAGGAAGCTTCTTCTTGACTTCAGTCGTTGGGCCGGGGGTTGACGTCCATGAAGGAGGGTGGTGGGATTTTAATTTATACGTGACACCAAGTGACACAGTTAACATCGAAAGTGCCACAACCCTGGCCATGGACACCAAACTCCCAAGAGTGGTGTAACTAAGCTATTTATCCCGATCTTTGTAACTCTTGCATGCTCACCCACTGCATACAGTGAAAAACACTCCTTCGAGCATGTTGGCATCTTAAATTGACCAATAACAATATCAAATTTTTGTATTGTAATAATAGGGATGTCAGGGAGAGAAGAAAGTAATTACAGAACTCCTATAATTAGCAGATGCCAGAGTTCATCAGGGATTGCCAATGGAAAATGACAACACCAAACTACTTTCTATAGGAGTAACTTCAGTAAGTCCTCTTTTAGACAAGAGACCAGGGAATGAGTAGTGAAAAGCCCACAACATTTGTTGAAGGTCGGGCGAATCTAACAATTTGCTTTCCCAAACGCATCCTCTACACTGCTCTGTTGACACATGCATTCCTGTCAGGGGTGATTACCTGTCTTTTTATAGGGGGTATTAATGTTGTCCACTAACTTTAAAAAGGACATTGAAGACTTTCATAATAATAATCTACGTTACTATTTACGTGAGTGGGCCAATGTATGCCGGCTTAAACCAAGTTAGCCTGGAAGATCAACTGCTACTGTATACCGTGACAAAAATTAAGGTTAGGGGACTTCCTTAAACAAAACGGATCACTGGCAGCTAAGTGGAGTTACACAGCATAAATGAAAAGGAGGAAGGATACGTCAGCTACATATCTGATTCTAATATTTTGTCACTACTTGATTACTCGTCGTGGTATAGTTACGACCAGAGGCCTGGATCGGCACAAAATCCCACGGGGCTCCGGGAGCCCAAACCAGGTACTCCCGAGGAATCCTAATAAATGTGCGCGCGCGCTCACACACACGCACGCAAGAGCGCGCGCGCACACACGCGCACGCAGAGCACCTTCAATCGTCGGCGAGCCACGGCGTACTTCGTGAAGCGAGCCGGGCTCAAAAAAAAAAGCAAAAACTACCATCGTTACGCCACTAACTAGCGTCGGCACGCACGCGACGAGACCGGACGTGTTAATATCACTCGTGAAGGCCCGAAAAACAAAATCGTTAAAGAAGAACAAAACGTGTATCAAAGACACTTAAAGGCTTCCTGTAGCGGGGGCCGCGCCGTCGCACAGGCAGCCTAGTGCCGTCTGGGCCTCATCTTCCGCGCGGACGCCGCCGCGACGACGCCCTTCACGGGGGTGGCCTTGCGCACGGCCTTGCGCGCGGCCAAAGAGCCCTTCTTGCCTGCTTTCGCGGCCACGGGGGGAGCCGCCGCCCGCTTTTTCGCAGCGGCTTTGGGCGTCGCGTTGCCTTTGTCGCCGGCCTTGGGCTCGGCCGGTTTGGCCGAGCCCTTCGCCGAGGCCACCTTGAACCTGTGTGGAGTCTTGGCGGCGGTGATGACGACGACGGGCTGCGTGAGCGCGGCGACGGCGGCGGCGTGGGCCGTGCGGCCGCCGCGTTTCTGCAGCGTGGCGGGTGCGGCGCGGACTCGTGGTGAGGCCTGCTTGGCGGGGGCTGCGGCCGGCGCGGGGGGGCGGCTCGCCGCCACGGGGGAGTGGCTTGCCGCGCGCGCGCCGCGCTTGGCGGGCGCGCGGGCCCTGGCGGCCGCGGCGCGCTTGTGGCTGCGGGCGGCGCGGTCCGACGACGCAGAGGAACGACGCGAGGTCTTGCTGGCGAGCGCCGAGCGCCGTCTGGGGGGTACACGGGTGAAAAGGTCAGGGCTGTGGCTACGGCAGCCTCCGTGTGGGTCCGACGGCTATTGTTACGGCGGCAGGCTTGATGTTGAGTGCGATTATCCTGCTGCTGCTCCTACATCAAGCTCAATGTCCGTGCTGTTGTTAATACAACAGGCTCAGTGATAATCTCACTATTATGAGAATTATTGTTGTTGCCCGTTTCAAGAGCCATTATGACCTGGCCGGTTGCCCCCAAATAATGGGGTATTGGATGCCTTTTCTGACGCCACCCTCCTTTAGCCAGAGGATCTTCAGATCGCTATTTGTCTGCAACCTTGCCCCAGACCTGTTCACCAAGAGAGACCCTAGCAGGAACTCTAGGTAACATAGCTCTGGGGTTTATTGTAAAACATAAACCCCTCCACCACGATAAGGTTACGATCCACGGCGGGGGTTAAGAGAATAACTGTGCCGATGACATCGTCACGACAGCGGATGTGAGACAGGCGTCGCACCTCTTGCGTGCCCGAGCGTGTCTTGGTTCAGAGTAGTCGCTCTCGGAATCCTCGTCCTCATCGTCATCCTCATCGTGCTCTTCCTCCTCTTCATGCTCATCATCGTGTTCATCATCGTCATCTGTGTCCCGGCTGGCCCTGCCCTCCACGAAATCCTTGTCCTCTGGGAAGAGAATCATGGGGCTGCAGAGATGCAGATATAGGGTTAGAAGTGCGGGTTCACCGCGAGTGCAAGTGCAAAGAGTGGCGTGCGGGAGTTAGAGTGTGTGTAGGTGCACGATATATTAGAGGATGTGTGTCGTTGCGTGTGTAAGGTGCGGTATGTGGGTATGTGTGTGGTGTGTGTGCGCGTGTGTGCTAGTGTGCGTGCTAGTGGGGAGCGGTGGCTCAGTGGTGAGCGCGCTGTGCTACATAACTGGCGACCCGAGTTCGAATCCCACTCACGGCCAACACCAGTGACGATTTTCTGATCCGGTCCTGTGCCTCCCCTAGGTCTACTCAGCCTCAAATGAGTACCTAGTGCAGTGTGTAAACATTGCCACTAGGGAGACAAAGGCGGCCGGGCGTGGTGCTGGTCACCCACCCCCCTCGTGTGCCGTGTCGACCTTCATAGGTGCTCGCTAACGGCACTTGCCCCTACAGTCTTATGGCTATACGGGGGATCTTTGTCTTCTTTGTGTGTGTAGGTGCATGCCATATTTGAGGTTGTGTGTGGTTGCGTTTGTAAGGTGCGTTATGTGGGCATGTGGATGGTGTGTGTGGTTGATGTGCATGTGAGGCTCAGGCTGTGGGTGTGTGGATAATGCGTGTGGTTGTTGTGCATGTCAGGTGTGGCATGTGGGTGTGCGGATGCACCGTGTGCTTGTGTATGTGGGGCACGGGCTGTGGGAGTGTGGAGCACCTGGGGTAGTATGGGAATGCGAGGCGGTAGGTCCCACTGAAACCGTGACCGGAGATCTGGTCGATCCAGCCGTTACCCACGCACTTGTGCAGCACGCGCTTCAGCACGAAGGCTGAACACACACAAGCACGCATGCACAACAAAACACATGGATCCATATACCAAGATTCCCCCAGTAGTCAGCGAGACAGACTGTTGGCGCTGCTAGTGAGCCCCTTTGAAGGCTGACGTTGCACAGGATGGGGTAGTGTGGGCAAAACTACGCCCGGCCGCCTGGCTCCCCAGTGGCAAGGTTTCCACACCACACCAAGTATTTTGTTAGGGCTGAGTTGTCCTAGGGCAGACTTAAAACCAGCGCAGATATCCGTTACAGATGGTGCCTATGAGCGGGAATCCAACTGGGGTGAAAACACCTTTTCTGTACAACAAACAGTGTTTGTCACATTTTAATAAAATTAAACATTAAAAATTTGAAAAAATACCAACTGGATTGAATTTAAAAAATAAATTTATTGAAGTAGGTTTTCACGGCTCGATGTATAAAAATTGCTCTGAAGAGCCGCTCATTTGGGATAGAAGTGGTGAGTGTTCCTCCGCTCCCTTTGGTAACATGTAATCTCCCACGTTTTAGGCATCTTCAGTCCCTGAGTGATGCTTCCTTCCTGCGGGGTTAAACGTCGCAACGGAGAGAGGAGCAACCCTCACGACGGCTATCCCGAAAAAGCAGCTCTTAAGAGCAATTCTCAAAAAAACTCATTTAATATTTCGTACGTGTGTGTGTGCAATCATTGGTGACCAGACTTGAACAACCAACTCACAGCACCCGAGAGCCTAACTCGATCAAGACAGGTTGCGACACCTGCATTCAAACCTAGGATATGGCAGTGGTGCTGGCTCAGCGCTCCGTCACGGAGATGACCAACCAGCGCCACCCTCTGCCGTCGTCTTTATTTTAGATGCGATGCCCATGCAGCCGTACCCTTGACGCCGTCGGCAGCAAAGTGCTTGCGCAGCGCCGTGGCGGACGCCGTCTTGGGCTCGTTCATGGCGACAATCGCCGTGGAGATCGCGCGCTCCAGCGGTTGTCGTGGAAACGGAGACCTGGGGGAAAGCTGGCGGCGGGCGCAGCGAGAGACGGCGGAACAGGAGGGGAGCTGTTGACGTTAACGCAGGTTTAAACGGCCGCTATCCACGTTCAGCCGGGTTGGCTGCTTGCCCCCCCAATGGTGGGGGAATTCGAGCAGAATTCTTAAGGCCGGATGCCCTTCCTGATGCCAACCTCCTTTTGTTGGAGAGTCTTTGGATTGTTATTTGTCTCGAAGAACCTCCCTTCAGAACTGTTCACCAAGGGAGACCCTAGCAAGAGTGCTAGACTCCAGGAGACATATCTCTGGGGTATCATTGGTACATGCAAACCCCTCCACGTAGATACTGAGAGAGACTAGGACCAGGAGCAGCACCAGGTGTGCTCCCAGGGTATCCCTCCCTCTGCAGACACCAAGCGCCTGGGGTAGAGTTGTTCAGTGAGACCCACTGCTTTGTACTGAGCATTAGAAATGCTGTATTGACTCTCCAACGTTTGAAGTCAGGAATGTGGCATCCTTCCAGTGCTATGCATTAGAGGCTAAAATGCCAGGGACAGGTCAACAGAGAATGCCTTAGCAGGTGCTCGCTGCATGTATTCGTCCCTAGCAATGTCAGCGTGTATGCACGGCTGTTTTACTGCTTGTGTAACATTGCGCGTGTGAATGTATGTGTACGTGTATACGGCTGTATGCAAACACGCCTTGGTGCTGTAATTGTGCATGGCTGTGTGATTGTATGTGATCATGTGTGGTTGTGCGCGATCGTATGTGATTGTGCATGGTTGTGTCATTGTGTTTATGTGCAGGTGTGCACGATTGAGCGGTTATGTACGATTGTGTGGATCTGTGGGTTTTTTTGTAATTGTGTGCTTGTATACGATCGTGTGTAATTGTCTACGATCGCGCATGGTTGCGTGTAACTGTATGATCGCGTGCAGGCTGGAACCTGGAAAGTCCCAGAAGCTCCTTTGCCTGTGAGCTGCTCCAGCTGCCCTTTCCCAACGCAACGCTGCAGAGCCTGCTTCAACATGGTGGGTCTAGATAGGAACACACACACACAGAACACAAATATCCCCCAAACGTTCCACCTTGCATGCTATCTGGAATGGTGGTGTTACGAAACACCTATTAAGTATGAAACAATACATAAACGAGGGTACTGTGGCCAAAACCAAAGAGATGCACCGTACAAGCATGCGGAATATCCTACACTATGCATTAATTCCATAATTTTCCCAGCAGATACAGGGAGCAAGGCAGGGCTATACCCAGGATTGGACGCCAGTCGATCGCAGGGCACCGGGGGCAAATTATTCAGGCCAATCAACCTAGGCAGCAGCATGTCTTTAGACTGTTGGAGGAAAACGGCGTACCCGGCAAAAACCATACGGACCAGGCATTTCTTTGAGGATAAGTGGACCTACGGGTGGCCTAGGCCAAGTTTAGTTGCAAGTTAGCTGATTACAACGTGAATCACGTTCAGGATTCAAACCCAGGTGGTCGGCATCACGCGAAACCAACCTACACCGATGCATGTTTACCTCTCTCCCATCTGCCCCTGAGCAACATGCAAACCTGTCACGTGGGTCTGAACGACGAGGACGGGTGAGTGCTGGGAGCGAGACGGGGCTGGAGGGTGGGTGACTCCAGCCGCTCTCACCTGTCTCCCACGGGCAGGTGTGGGTAGTGTTGCAGCAGGTATTTGCGGATGAAGGCGACCGACGCTTCCTTGGGCGCGCAGACGCGCGTGAACGCCAGCGGCAGGGCGTCCTCCAGCTTGGGCGGAGGCCCCGCTGCCTGCGTCCCCTGGAGGGCGCACAGAGACGAGAAAGACGAGGATCCCCCCCGTTTAGCCGTGCACGCTTCTTCCACTGGCACGTCCGAGCTGAGCGGCACGAGGCCGGCAATGGTCGGCGTCGTTTTCCGCTGGCTGCCTGTCGTGCCGAGCTGGAATAAAAACTGCGATACGCCGGCCTCGCGAGACGTCTGAATCTTGTTGAGGGCCAAACAGGACCGGAGGTTGGGTTGACGACGTGTCTATTGTGTGCGAAATATGTCAGTCCGTACACCGTGAGAACGCAACGTTGTCACGGCATCTACAAACATCGCGACTCGTTCACTGTATGCGACACGGCCCAGATTCTGCAGTGGAAAAACAACCCGGGACTTCCTGAGCTGCACTGAGCTTGGTTAGGACCACACCACTCCCACGGAACAAGAGGGAGTGGTGTGGTCAGCACCATGCTCGGCTACCTTTGTCTCACGAGTTGATATTTAGACACTGCACCAGGTAATCAGTGAAAGCCAAGTTAACTTGGGCGAAGCCGATGAGAGATTTAGATGCTGATTAGCCACCTATTTTTTATCTATGTTCATGCATCAAAGCCTCGTGGAAGTGTGTAAACCACTGCAGACAAACACCAGCAGACACACACACTAATACAAACATACCAGTGCACGCACACCACCAGAAAAGCAGCTCAGCAGAACCTCAGTAGCAGCAACACAATGTCCTTTAAATTTGTGCTTTTGTGGTCGATGACATAAGAGATCTAACAAAACTGCGTGCACATAACTGCAGCAAGGCACGCACACGCGTTGTCAGAACACGTACGCACGTACGCACGCACACATGTGTTGCTGGAAGAACGACGTTTCTGCTGCTAAAGGGAGCCACGATCCAGACTGGCCACGCACTCCTGTGCATCCGATCCGCGTCCCCGGCCGGTTGCGTACATTACACGACAGGCGGATATGATGATGATGATGTTCTGTCCGTCTCATGGCCAGGGCAATGCAGTGCGACCCCCTTCACCAAAAGCGTTTAGACACCAAGTGGTTGCCTGTCGCAAGCAATCCTGCAGGGACCCATAACACGCATACAAAGACAAAGATCCCCTATATAGCCTTAACAGACTGTAGGGAC
>JAZEWU010000010.1:6926172-6954848 GCA_036362915.1 Geotria australis
CCAACACCGGGGTCTGAAAGAAACGGCATTTCGATCCTCTATATGTCCTGTACATATGGCAGAATTGACAATAAAGTTCAATTGAATTGAACTCTCCACACAGAAAGGCACTCGAGGCGGGAATCGAACCGCCTTGGGCAGGACCTTCTTTCTGCGAGGCGTGGGTGTTACCACCGCACAGCCGCCCTCTGGCCTAGAACCTGGGGCACGGTTGCTCACTTCTGCTTGCCGTCGTCTTTCCCGGCGCCCGCCGCTGGCACCGCCTTCGCTGGGGACCCCGCCCCCTTGGCTCCAGACCCCGCCCCCTCTCCTTCTGGCCCCGCCTGCTTCCCCACGGTTGCCACCCCCTCGCTGGTCTTGGATTTGGCGTTGGCGGCACCATCCGTGCCCGCGCCGGGGCCCCCGTCGGCAACTTTGGAGTCCGTGCTCGCGGGTAGCTTGGCCCCATCAGATGGGGACACGGTCGCCTCGGGATCAGCTGCGGTGACAACATCCATCCATCCATTACCAGAGACCGCTTATTCCTATACAGGGTCGCGGTGAGCCGGAGCCCATCCAGGCAGACACAGGGCGCAAGGCAAGGCTATTACCCAGGCTGGGACGCCAGTCCATCACAGGGCATCGGGCGAAATTTAGTCCGCAGGCCAATTAACCAATGCCCGTAGCATGTCTTTGGACGGTGGGAGGAAACCGGAGTGCCCGGCGAAAACCCACGCAGACACGGGGAGAACATGCAAACTCCACACAGAAAGGCCCCCGAGCCGGGGATTCGAACCCGGGACCTTCTTGCAGTGAGGCGGCAGCGCTATTCACTGTGCCACCGTGCCGCCTCGAGGCGACAACACCAAGGTGTTATTATGATTACTTGCTTCTTCTTCTTTGCGATTCTCCGAAGCACGATGGTCAGCCTCTGGACATCGTTGTCTTTCAGCTCGGCCTCGAAGTGTTTGGTAGAATTCGCAGGCAATACCAAGTATTACCTGACAGGGATCGCGACGTAAACGCTTCTACCTTGAATACCCGCAAGCGTGTAGCACGTTCTTCTGACTTGAAAAATGCGGACAGCCGACCAATCGGGGTCCGCTGATCGGACATACATATATACGTACGTAGAAATACTTGCTCCATTGTATACAGATTGTTGGTAATGTAGATGTACGGCTTTTCTGTCAACACAATGCTGGATGAGGGCTTCCGCATGTCGTGCAGGTCATGTTGGTTATTTGACCACACTTTGGGTTTACGTGGGAAGTCTGAATGAGGCTACGAACTAAGTTTATGCTCCTACAGTCGACAAAAAGGGTGTGACCAGACATTTTCTATTTCAGCCACAGTATGTACCATCCTTAGCACGCAGACACTTGCACAGCTGTGTATATGCATGAATTTACCTTTCGCTTTGGCCTGTCCTTGCTTTTGTCTCTTCTTCAGTGAAGGCATGACTACATGTGAGATACACATACAAATAACACATTACTGAAATTACCAAATCCAGAGACTGAAGATTTCCTATGAAAGCCTGAATACACTGTATGGAAACGCACTTTATGTATGGTTTTTATGTCAGGTGCTGGTGGAGCCAGCACAACACTCAGATCTGGCAAATATCGAAAATTTTGAATATCCCACGGCGCCCATGTGAGTTAGCTGGGGCGCCCCAGAGCGCCGCGGCGCACACTTTGGGAACCACTGACTAACGGTGCCAGACGCCCAGCTGCATTCAAGTAGCGGGTAATGCAATGCAAACCGGAGGAGGTGTTTGCAAAGCCCCTAGACGAGGAGTGACCAGGACAGATAGATGTTTATTATTACAGCAGGAAAAATCCCCAGCGAGCTTGCAAGCTCTTTACAGGATTCCTGCATTGACACCAGGCGCGTCGCAGCCGCGGGTGTTGCGACACCCGTACTTTCCCAGAAACATTATTCCATCCCCCCACTTTTTCCTGAGGTAGCCTCATATCATATGTTGCGACACCCGCACTTTCACACAGAAAGATGATTCCATCCCCCCCACTTTTTCCTGCAACACCCGCGGCTGCGACGCCGCCTGATTGACACAACACGCGAATTAAGGTGAGGTGAGGCAGTAAGGCGCGCAAAAGGAGGCGGAGAGGACGCGAGGTTAGCAGAGTAAAGCGGTGAGGAGAATGACGGATAACGGCATCGTGTTGCAACCACCGCCGCCATGTTTTTATCGCGCAGACGCGGAGGGCCCGGAGCAGCGCCTCACGACGCCCGCGTCTCGTCTCATCGCCTCCCTACGCCGCCCCGCCGCCCCGCCGCCCCCGTAGCACGGCGCGCCCAGGCGGCGGCGGCGGGGGGTGTCGCGGGGTCTCGGCCGCCGAAAAAGGAGGAGGACGGCCACCATTACCTGGTCCGCAGCATTGGATTTTGACGGGATCCGGATCCGAGTGTCGTGTGAACGAGGGGATCCGGGTCCTCCGTGTCGATGAACGCGACAGTCAAGTGCACGGGGATCCGGTTCCCAGTGCGAGTGAATGGGCCCCGAGCTCGTCGATGAGACCCGGTTCCCGGTGAAACTCAATGGAATCCGGGTTCCGACGCTAACGTGGTAGTATCCGGTTCTCTATGCAAGTAAATGGGGGTTTATCTAGTGGGGTGTGTAAACATCGCCACTAGGGAGACAAAGGCGGCCGGGCGTGGTGCTGGTTACCCACCGCCTCATGTGCCGTGTCAACCTTCATAGGTGCTCGCTAACGGCACTTGCCCCAACAGTCTGTTAAGGCTATACAGGGATCTTTGTCTTTTATTGCCCCATGGAGGGGCGGCACGGTCTTCTTCTTTGCGATTCTTCGAAGCACGATGGTCAGTCAGCCTTTGGACATCGTTGTCTTTCAGCTCGGCCTCGAAGTGTTTGGTAGAATTCGCAGGCACGGTGGCGCAGTGGGTATCACTGCCGCCTCACAGCAAGAAGGTTCCCAAGTTCGAATCTTGGCTCGGGTGCATTTTTGTGTGGAGTTTGCATGTTCTCCCCGTGTCCGCGTGGGTTTTCGCCGGGCACTCCGGTTTCCTCCCACCGTCCAAAGACATGCTGCCAGGTTAATTGAATTATTAATTATTATTACTGAGTAAATGGCCCCAAGTGCCCTGCGATGGACTGGCGTCCCATCCTGGGTACATCCCTGCCTTTTGCCCTGTGTCTGCCAGGATAGGCTCCAACTCACCGCGACCCTGTCCAGGATTAAGCGGTCTCTGAAAATGGATGGATGCCCCATGCAGTGAGTGGGAGCGACTGGATCGCAATGAGAATGAATGATACCATTGGAACCCAGGTGCAAGTGTTGGCAGATGGGCACCAGGGTTCGAGTACTGAACGGCTTATGCCTTTACAATGATGCGTCTTTGAACAACTACATTCAGCCAGCACCACGCCCAGGGCCAGGAATCAAACTCTGGTGGCCCTGATCATAGCAGTGTGCCTACCGCTTTACCCGGGCGCACAATCATCAGCACACATATGTACACATAAGAGATTCAAGTCACAAAAGGTTATTAAACTGGTTTTATTTCAACTATTCCAATTACAACTCTAACTTTATAGATACAATACTTTAAAGATTACGTCTTAACATGGTACGATCATACATTTCATACTGGCTACTAAGAACTTTAAATATACTTACAATGTACATTTCAGCATTTCTCTTTTTTCCAGTAGGTGAATGTGTTACACTAAACCGCTAATGTAGTCTGGTCAAGTCTCAGTTTGTACACGGACTGAAGCAGAACCTTAGCAAAATGTGATGCAAACAAGTAGCATTTACAAAAATCAATAATAATAAAAAATCACCCCATTGGATCTGATCCCATGTTATTAAGCTCAGCTGTTACCCTCTTGCTACAATTAATTTTAGAGTTACAGCTACACTTGTTAAGGGCATGGTGACAGAGTCCAAAAGACTGTCCTTGCTTGCATGCAATCGGATTGCATACAACTCGGCCTGGCAACATGCAATTGGATGCCAGAGAGGTTCCCCTTGGTAACATGCCATCAGATTCCATAGGGCCGGGTCTCCCCAACATGCAACATAATTTCACAGGGTTGTTTTTGTTTTATAGGTTACAACACAGGACCCTAAATATTAAACCAGTGTTATTGCGACATGGTATGGGCATCACGAACATCTTTATGTCTACGCCTTTGTTTCTGAGCCTCCGTCATTATAATATAGATTTTAAAGGATTGTAAAGATGGCCACGGAGATGCCTGCTTGCTCTTGCATTTCACCAGCGCTGAATTCCGGTTTCGTGTGGGAGGAAACTCGAGCGCCCAAAGAAAACCTACGCACATAATGGGGTATCACTCGGATTCTGTCACTTACATGGGCCAGAAACCTACTAGCTTCACTGCCCCTTATGCAGCTAGGAGCCAAGCACACGTTGTCGCTCCACCTCTGAATGGTTCACCAATGCTGATCAATCTACTGGATTACAGGCATTTGCAACTGAACTCGGCCACGTGGATCCACAGTACAGTACTTATAGGGACACTTGAAATGTTCCTGTGCAGAAGTAACCATGCATTGCGTCGTATGCACAATTCCCACAAAACCAAATTTCGCTTTCACAACGACAATCCAGATTAATACAGAAAGCATTTGGTACCAACAAGCAGGGGGTCGAGGTAGAAGCGTTCACGTCGCGATCCCTGTCAGGTAAAACTTGGTATTACCTGCCCAGAGGCTGACCATCGTGCTTCGAAGAATCGCAAAGAAGAAGAAGACCAACAAGCAACACCTCTGTATAACGCAACATCATATATTGCCGAGACAGCATTGGGCAAAATGTTGTGATACAACTGCTTCTTCTTTGCGATTATTCGAAGCACGATGGTCAGCCTCTGGACATCGTTGTCTTTCAGCTGGGCCTCGAAGTGTTTGGTAGAATTCGCAGGCAATACCAAGTATTACCTGACAGGGATCGCGACGTGAACGCTTCTACCTTGATACAACTGATCCCAATCTATTGCAATACAGGAATCATCCAGGCAATGTCAAACAGCAGTATTGATAAGGCTATTATAGCAAAAGTAATTGCAGAATTGCAATACTTGAGTCTATAATACCTGCATGTAACAATTCACATCCACACCATGCGTGATTCAAATAATCGGCACAAATTTCGTATGATTTCATTCAACAACGTTTTGTTTTTATCATGTTGGTCGTATTTTTTATTTGTATTGTTTTGTTCAACCCATTGGCATGAATGTAAAATCATACCTTCATTTGTAAAACATCTGTACGCACATACGTCTACGTATGGATAGTGAGCGTGATAATCAGATGTTTAAAACAGAATCGATCGATCGTTACATGCCAGCATTTGCATACGAAACCTGCAGGTATCTCCAGGACTAACCGTCCTTTGAAAAGTAAATATTGAAATCCATGCTACATCTTTCATCGGAACAAGCCGTGGCGTTAGAGCCAAGGCGCCCATGTGAACATCCTTTACAACGATTCAGAATTACGATGTACAAGAAACACTCAAGCGTGCTCGTAACGAGCACACGGCAGTGGTCAGTTTCAAAAGTATTTAAAATAAATAACGTTGACACTCGGGGTACACATTTATATTTCAGCTACCATACTCGACGCCCGGCGAGCGTCTCAGCACTGGGCACACGTACGCAGGCTCCACGCTATATACACAGTAGAAGCATACCTTCACTTCATAGTCACTAACGAGGGCTCCCAACACGTCGGGTTAGAGACGACCGGGTCGAGAGGACCTCGTTGCTCATTTTGGATATTAAACCCAAATGGGATGATGTCTTAGGAGGGCAGTGGCACTTACACGCTGAGGTGTACCAAACGAGACGTTTTATTCAGCAACCAAACGGACCAAGCACGCCGAGACAGGCCCACAGCTCAGCCCCACGGCTTAACAGCGCATGTAGGTGCACTCAGCAGACTGCGACAAGCAGCCACACGCACACGGTCATTGTTAAACGTTTACATTAACAAGCTCGTCCAATACTTAACGACACTCACACACAATCGTTTACTAAACATTTATTTATACCAATGTTAAACTGGGGTTTGGGCTCATGACCGCACAATCAAATTTTATGGGGGTGTCACAATATATATTTTGAAATGGGCCTCAGTTTCCCACCATGGTGTTCCTTGTATCACTGTTATTTCTCACACCTCCCAGCTGATACCGCAAGCATGAGCGATTCTGTTGCAAAATTCACCTGGGGCGTGACCTCGGAACGCAAACGGAGGTAATTCAGTAGTGATGTTCAATCACCTGCCTGCAACGTGGCATGGCTCTAGTAATCTAGTTTGCGGCGACAGCCAGGTAATCCCACCCGTCCCCGCCAGGGCAACCGCAGTGGTAGACACACCGGCATTGCCTCGAAACTAACACACCCACCCGATCCACGAAACAGTGTCAGCAAATCAGGAACTGAAGCACGGCTAAAATACGGTGCCACGTGTAAGACAACAGAACACCAGTTACAGTTCTCAGGCTGCAAGTTCAACTCTCAGTCTGGAGTTTTTCTGTTAACTATAACAGTCTCACTGGAGTAGCTGAAATGTGAACCACTTGGGGAAAAGTCAGCAGTGGTTTTTGTGTCGACCGATCCCTACCATAGGAATGTGGAATATACACAATTGCCTTAGTACTTTCAATGGAGATTAGCAGGTGCCAGTGAATTCATTTGAGCATGAACAGACGTTGACACTGTTAATCTCTTATACAAATAAAAAAACGCATCATTGTCAAAACTCACTGAATTTCAAACGTAAATAATGATCAGCACTGTGCACATTTGGCATAAGCTGATAACCTTGTCCAAGTTTTCATTATTGCTGATTTACAAGATTGTCTCGTGAATACTGAGGCAAAACATCACTCAACAATGTTAAGTTTCGTTGCTGAGTCAGGTTTGTGCCAATTGGTTTTTTCCAGCCTTATAAGAATCCCTGTGGCCTATCCCTTTATCAAAACGTAAAATAGCCTCTGTGCGGTTACCTATTTCAATTCCATATAAATTAATGAAAGCGAACGGATCTTAAAGTGGTAACACTGTTGAGTGGTGCAATTTAGGGACGTAAACAACAAATTATAACATCTAAAATAATGTCAAGTTGTTCTTATCCAATCGCTGATATTGTCAAATCTGGCCGAAGGACTTTAATGCGGTGCATTTGTGCACAGCGGCATTTTAAAATAAAAATGTGATTAAGACATCCGAGTCAAAAACACTTAGTTGGTCTCCCTACCATAGCCCTACAATAGACTAAGCAAAATACAAAGGTACGCAAGACTTGATTTGGTTTTCCCTTTACCCTCTATAAAGAGTGGTTCGCTACATGCGGTATGCCTGCACTATTTTTCAGTTTCAACACAACACAATTAGCACCAAACCTCCAGTGCACCATTACACACCTGTGACAATATTGGCAAACAATGAAGTCTGCTCCAGCGCTCATACAGAGGGCAAGTGAGGCCAATTCTCGCATTCATTCATTCATTGTCAGAAACCGCATAATCCTGTAAAGGGTTGCGATGAGCCAGAGCCTATCCCGGCAGACACAGGCCAATTCTCACAGCTGACTGCAAACTACAGCACCACCTTACACGTATACCTACGACGTCTTTAAATTCTTCTGCAAAACAACATTTGCTGTTAAAATTGGATGTCGTTTTCAATACGGCAAAACAGGGCAATATATACTTTGGACCTTTATCCAGTAAAGGCTCACTAGTTTTCATGAGTGTCCTGCTGTGGAATGTTTGACCAATTCCTCAATGAGTAAATTAAATTACATGCGTGAGAAAACCACAGTATTTCGAGAAATACCACGCATGAGGTGATACGAGCAATTAAAGGGCTATTATTCATGGCAGGTTGGTTAAGGTTAGTGATAAACTTAGTTCTCAAGGACTAGCTTTCGGATTACTAGTGTGCTCTGCCACTAAGCTGTCCCTCCTCCCCAACGCAAGTCTTCAGTGTTTGACCAATGCTCGGAGAGTAGACAGCGTCACCATGCTTGACATTTTGTGGGAAAGGAGGAACTCAAGTTTAGTCTCAAATGAAATTCATAGTGGAGGAATTTGTCATTCTTGACAAGGATCTGGGCAACATTTCAAAATACAATCAACATATCATGAGGGTTATAGTTCAATTTAGTGTTAAAGACGTATTAAGATAGAGATAAGATCTGGGATCAGGTGAGGTTACGTATTAGGCTACAGTTAGTGTTAGACTGGGTTTAGGGCGAAAATTATTAATAGGGTTCGCGTTAAGTTCCCATTAGCGTTATGGTACAGTACATGGAACTGAAGGAGATGGTATTGGTAGTGATGATGGTGGTTCTGCTGGGATTGTAGTGACAATACCATCCGGACCTTCTGTTAGTCAAGAAATGACTAAGTTCACGTGCACCGTGTGTGTGTGTGAGTCTGGGTTACACTACACCATGGTGGGGATGGGTATTTCGACGCAACAGATTGATTTCAGTGACACACCACGAGGCTCTCGCTAACGCCTTGTTCATTCTTGACCGTCAACACACGTATTCGTACACACAAAGAGGTTAAAAAACACAACCTTACAGCTAAACAAATGGACCTTTGTTTGGACGGACAAAAAATACCAAAAGTATAAAGTATAAAAGTGAGTACAAAATATCAAGTGGAAAAGACAATGTAACTGTTTGTGCGTGCATGCCAAAGAGTGGATGCAGTGTATTGTATTTCTGTCCCACAATGCATTGTGGCTTAACTATCGTCTCAACGGAGCGTCGTTATTTTTACACGAAATGTACTTGAACGCACTGCAGGGAGGTCTAGTTCGGCTCAGGACTCTCTGCCCACCCTGCATCCCAAACCATTTTCAAGTTAAAACATCCTCCAACCTGCGAGGGTAACGCAGTTTACACGTAAACGCATCGAATATTCCGTCGCAATGAACTCACAAAAAATACTGCAATCTTAAACATCAGAAATGAGGCGAGAGAGAGAAGGAAATAACCCTACATTTTGTTTTACATCTGACAAACAAACACGACCAGGCAAAACGCCGATTCGTTCGGTATTATTATTTTCATCCATGAATTGTTGGGTGCCTCTGCGGATTATCGGCTAAGAGAATGGCCAGACCTGCCTGGGATAAACCACTCCATCCTCACGTTTGCTGATGGAAGTCTTCAGTCTCAATGGGCAGCTGTATCATGCCTATCCTGTGGGGCACCTACTTCCCACGGCACCAATATTACATCACCCACTCCGCCTCTCAACTGCTCACACTGCAAGTTGAAACCATGATGGTCCCTTTTCAAAGCTGTTCTTTCGGGAGGGTTGTGTCGAGCGCTCTCCCTCTCTCCCTCGACACGGCTATCCCTGGGGAAAAAAGCTTTGAAATGCAACCATCATGAATCGAGCCGTCAAAATCTACATCAATACAGTTGAAACAATGGTAATAAACAAGTGATCCCAAAATGTTACGGAACGAGCTTCCGCGCATTTCTGAAAGGGGATGAAAACGTGGGCATGTGTACCCATTCGTGCAGCAAATACTGTATGTCAACTATATATGCACACACACATATTGTAAATATATATGTATAATGTACATATATACACGCATTTCTACACACAATGTGTATGTACAGTATAAATAATGCATATACAGCACAAACATGCATACATATACAGTAAATACACATACATACAGACACAAACTGTAATAATGTATACACTATCACATCTCTTTTCCTCTGTGCCAGCTATTGTCTTGCAGTGGTTTGGGAATAGCAAGCACACACGCAAGCGACCCACTAGCTGTCACAAAACGGTGCCAATCAACACAGGGCGTTATTGGGAACCAAGCCCGCCACTGGACTTCAGAACAAATATAAACCACTTATTACGCATTTCTATTCCATAGCACCGATCGGCACGGCACTTCCATTATCGTTTCACTTCCACGCCAAATGTTACGGCTGATGTTTGTCGATACAGTGACTGACATTACTAGTTCTGAAAACGACAAGTGCAATCTTGATAATTTTATCCAAAGCCGATTAAGATGACGTCGTCTTTTTGCCAGCGTTACACGATGACTGCCAAGTTGACGCGTGTTTAGGCTGCAAGGGATCCTGGTAAATAGCTACAATACTATGACCGAAAGAACGAGATCGCGGATACAAGCGGCAGAAATGAGGTTTCTCCGCAGGGTTGCTGGGCTCACTCTCCGTGATAAAGTGAGGAGCACAGAAATCCGGGACAACCTCGGAGTAGAGTCGCTGCTTCTTCGGATTGAAAGGAGCCAGTTGATGTGGTTCGGGCATCTGGTAAGGATGCCCCCCGGAAGGCTCCCTCGGGAGGTATTCCAGGCGCGGCCCACCGGGCGGAGACCTAGAGGCCGACCTAGGACACGTTGGAGGGATTATATCCTTCGGCTTGCCTGGGAACGGCTGGGAATCCCCCGGGAAGAGCTGGAGTCTGTTGCTGAGGAAAGGGATGTCTGGTCCACTCTCCTTGGACTGCTGTCACCGCGACCCTCACCAGGACAAGCGGTTTAGAAAATGGATGGATGGATGGACTATGCAAGCTGCGTGAATGAAACAGCAGCCGGATAGAAGCAGGGGAGCAAGATAGAGCATCCACATGTGCTCACGGTCAATTTCCTTTCAGTTTTCACCATGACCCATAGAATGCAAAAGTAAAATTCATGCTGAACCTTTACACTTACAATGAGACCGTATTCAAGTTAACCATTCGTGGGGAACTCACACCTGCACCTGCTAATCATCATCAAAACACCCACGCATGCATTAATAACACAATTAACAGTATAACAATCTCATTACCAGCGGGTAAAGTATCAAATCGCACTCATCCCACACACACCACCGCCCTCTTCTGGCCTACATATTCTGTCAGGACAAATAATGCTAGCGAGTACCTCTTACAAGCTGGCATAGCACAAAGGTGAGTTGTATGGCCAGCATCCCATATGCCCAGTCACCTTTGTCTCCCCAGTGTTGATAATGTTCATTTGAACAGCACAAAAGGTGGTACAGTGCCTCACTTTTTGGGCCGAGTCAATCCAAAAGAGGGTAGTGCCAGGATAAGGACATTTGCCCACTCTTTCAACTGTCACGCCTGACCATTGAACCAGCAACATTCGGATTGCAAGTATGGTGTACTAACCATTACACCCTGGAGCATACCAGTCTATCAATAACCCACTAGTTGTGTCATGTCGAAAAATGTAATCCAGGTGGATGGGAATGTTGACACTGGTGCTCCGTGTAACAACGATGCCCTAATAATGCAGTCACATACTTCCATAAACATGCATTCATGCACGCAAACACGCACACACACAACAAAACATCAGGACTGGTGTGCAATTCACGTGAGATTATAAAACTGGCAGGTCAGTGGTAATCATCGCGAGAATTAAATTACCATCCGCCCACGGGCAAAATGTGTGACGGGGCAATTAATTACAAATTCGAATGTAGGTGAACTTTTTGAAAAATAATAATCAAATATGCTCTCTGTGATACGTCAACCAATATTACTTGCCTGCAATAAAATTCCTAGTAAAGCCTAGCAAAAGTGAAATGCTTAAATCCATCCATGTGTACCTGAAATAATCATCATTGAGTTAGCAAGATTGAAGGCTGCATATCAGCAATTTCATTGATACATTTTTGTGGCAATCGTACACAGAGCAACGAGGCTCCCTGCCTTTTAGATGCCAGTGTTTCTACAGGTGTATATGTACGTGCGCATGTATGCTTTGTGTCAAAGACAAAAAATCCCAGGTATAGCCTTAACAAACTTATGGGGCAAGTGCTGTTCACGAGCACCAATGAAGGCTGACACAGTACATGAGGGGGTCGGCAGTCAGTACCATGCCCGGCTGCCTTCGTCTCCCTGGTGGTGATATTTACACACCGCACCAGGTACTCATTTGAGGCTGGGTTGACCTAGGAGAGGGCCAGAACCGGCTCAGATATTCGTTACTGGTGTTGGCTGTGAGCGGGAATCAAACTTGGGTCGTCAAGTTTGTAACGCAGTCTGCTAGCCACTGCGCCACCGGTCTCTATGTATGTTCGTGCACAAGTGTGTAGACATGTACACACAAGTGCCCTCTTTATACATTTTGAAAATTAAAGATGACGGAGGAGTGACGCGGGTTTTTGAGCAACTTAATAATATGGAATTAATAATAATACAATGTATAACGCACACATATTCCCTGCCCAGCCAAAGCAAGACAGATATTGAGGCACGGAATTATAAGTTAGTTATGCAACTAGACTCACAGTTCCAAAGTATTATTTTATGGGTTTCTTGAAATCGACCAATTCCTGCTCAAAACTACTTCGTTATTTAGTGTGAGGGAGGAAACCGCAATGCTGGGAGAAAACCCGAGCATTCATGAGAACAAACTCCACTGCAAGTATAACGCCCATCAATGCTAACCTAATTGCTGTACTCTGCCACTTCATGCAACTACCTCAACGAGTCAGGATCCTGCTGGCCGTACTACCACCTAAAATAACCACCTGCAAGCTACGCAGTCTTAAACACGTGACCATCATCATGAAATGATATCAGATTTAGCTTAAACCACCGATTCCGCAACTTGCATCCTCACGCATCCGCCGCCGCCAATCTCTCCCAGCAGCCAAGCCGCGTCACTTGCCAATTCTTTAAAGCTTCCACCGCAGCAGTGGCGGCAGCAGCAGCAGCAGCAGCCGCCCTTGTCGTCGGCAGAGTTCCGCTCCGAGCCTCGCCGGAGTTTCCCCCGCGCTCTGACCTCGGGAGAGCGAGCCGGCGCCCCGTTACAGCGCCGCCATGTGGAGCTTCTGGTGGCTGCGAAGCCGCGACTTGCGTCGGAACGATCGGCCGCAAACCTCGCACTCGAACTCCGGCGGGGGCGGCGGCGGCGGGGGCGGCGGCGGGGGCGGCGGAGGCAGCAGCGACAGCGGCGATGACGGCTGCTGGGGCGACGACGGGCTGGCAGGCGCGTTAGCGTTGCTCAGGCACAGCTTGTCGAGGAAGCCGGCGCCGCGGCCGCCCTTGCGCGGCACGCCGTGCAGCGCCGCGTGCATGCGCTGGTGCTTGCGCAGGTTGTCACGGCGCGAGTACGACTTGTCGCACACCTCGCACGGGTAGCGCGCCTCCTCCGCCGACGCCGCCTCGTGCTCCAGGCTGTGGCTCGCCAGGTACGCGGCGCGCGTGAAGCTCTTGCCGCAGTCCTCGCAGCGGAAGCCCGGCGCCTCGGCCCCCGAGTCGCCGGCGCGCATCTCCTCGTCCTCCGCCGTCGTAGCCACGGCCGTCGTTGCCGCCGTTGCCATCGCCGCGGCGGCTTCGGCGGCGCGCTCGTGCTTCTTCTTGTGCGACAGCAGCGACGAGAGGTGCACGTAGGCGCGGTCGCACTCGGAGCACTTGTGCGCCTTCTCGGCCTTGGGAGCCTTGTCGGGAGAGCGGTTGGGCCCGTCGTCCGTCGCCGCGGAGACGCGCCGCACGGGCGTGACGGCGCGCCTGTCGCTCGGCGTTAAGGACCCCGAGTACTTGCGGTAGCGCCGATCGGCAATGTCTGCCAGAGAGGGAGAGAAAGGACGAGGAGTTTTGCGGGGTCACTGGGTCGTGGAAATCAGTTTTCTCCTCATCAGCACTTTGCACGTTTGTTGTGTCGCAGGAGTCCCGTAAAGAGCTTGCAAACTCACTGGGTATTTTTCTGCTGTAATAATAAACATCTATCTATCTATCTCCTACCTGAACGGACGTGGAAGATAACCTCGTTTGACCGGTTAAGTGCTAAGAAGACTCGCGGCTCATAAGAGCTCTTAAAATTGACCTTTCCTAGTTGGGCACAGAAAACGAATTGGTACAACCATTCTGAGCAGGTAGCAATAGTAATAATAATAGAATTTATAATGCCCGCAAATTCCATGCCTGGTCATGGAGGAGACAGGGATATGGATACGGAGGCACGAGAAGAGAGCAGAGAGGGGGGGAGTCAGTCAGGCAGTCAGCCGGTGCCAGCCCACCAGACACTGCTTTCCTATACATTATGATATTATCAGCCAATTAATTAATGAGTGCTTTTAGTTGTGGGAGGAAACCGGAGAACCTGTAGGAAACTCACGCAGAACAGGGGGAGAACACACAGAAACAGCATCCAAGGCAGGAATCGAACCGCCTAGGGCAGGACTGTCTTTCTGTGATGCGCATGGCAGCACACAGTATGGGGCGACTGTGTGCTGCTGTCTGCGATTTATACTTAACTCCTAATGAAGAGGAAATATGTGCAGCAATCTGCAGGGGCCTGTCCTCACCTTGTCTATAACTGGAAATATAAAAAGTTGAAATGTACTCCGCTGATTACATATTTTTTCTCCTCCTGTTCTTTCTGTCGCCACAAGGTGGAGCGTAATCTATCATGCATGGCGACATGCCATGCATGATAGATGATAAAAGGTGTTGTATAACTGCTGAGCAATTCCATCTCATTTACAGATGTTCACGCTTTGACAGCAGGAACTACTGTATGCATTATCCATTAGGCGGGTAAAATTTGGAAAGGTCAGGGAGCTTATTATACGAGGCAACTGTTATTACATGTGCAAGTGTGTAATTCGATGCTCTGACTCAAACCTTTTGGCTTCCCAGTCACTGGCAGATTCTAGTAAAATGGACAGGATGTTGAGTGGATAAGAGTGCCACACACAAGGCTTGTAAACAAGAGTGACCTTTTATGCCCTTAAACAAGTGGCTTTTATGAAGGCGAATGCAAAGGTATTAGACGCACCCATATCAGGTATCCCATCCCCGTCTGCTTGATCCAAGCCAAAGTCTTCATCATCTAAAAAATGGCACACACGAATGCATGTATTAGGACACGTTAAAATCAAACCCAGCTGTGCTGACACACAACTGCATACGCGAAGATCACCCCTCATTCATATTTATGTATTTAGAATGTTGCAGCAATTGCTTTAAGGAAGCACCTATAGCTGGAGCGGCACTCAATGGGGTGGTAGGCCCAACGCTGCACCCGTGCCTCCGTCTCCCTATTGTCAGCAACTCGCATGTTTGTTGTGTCGCAGGAGTCCCGTAAAGAGCTTGCAAGCTCACTGGGTATTGTTCTGCTGTAATAATAAACATACGTCTGCTAATACAGCAGACCCTTGTATAGCGCAGGTTTAACTATCAAGATATTGCCTTTTGCTGCACTTCTCTGGAACGCAACCCCCGCAACATATCCATTGAAGACCACTACAGTAGACTACAGCCACCCATGTATAGAGCACACACACAAACATTAGTGCACAAAACAACTTACACATGCACACAGTGATCAGGCACCCGAATGAAAACACGCAAACAAAGCCGTGCCTGCAGTCACACGCGTTATAATTTGCTGCGTCGATGCGAGATGAAATTAGAAACCAAACACGGTTCCGAACACTGCGGGGCTGTCGTAGTCACGTGACCACAAGGCTTGAAGTGGGGGCGGGAAGGGAGGAAGGAGAGGGGCCGCAGGGGACGGGAGCTGTGACAGCAACAATTATACCTCCCGCCACACGCGCAGGCAGCGCATGAGACAAGCACAGGGGATGCAGACACGGGGAGAAACATACAGAGACGTGTGACAAAGCGAGACATAGAGAAAGTAACATAATAACAATTTTACATTTATAACGCGCACATATTCATTCAATATCGAAGATATTAATTCGACGAGAGCAGGACTCGGAGGAAAGCGCAGAGAGGCGGAGGAGGCAGCCAGGCGGTTTGCCGCCGCCATATTGCCACACACTGCTTCCTGTATATTATGAAGTTATCCAGAGAAGAGAAACAAAGAAGGGAGACTGGACACCGAGGGAAAGGAGTGAAGCCGACCGGCATACAGACAGACAGATAAACATGCAGAGGAACAGGGAGGCAGAAAGAGCAACAAAGGGCCAGAGGGACAAACAGAGAGAGGGGAAGACGGAGGGAAAGCTGAGACACGCATGACAGAAGACACTGAGAGACAGAGATAGGAGTACACAGGCAGACAGACAGATAAAGGGACACGAGAAATGGTTGCAATTCAAATTAAAGAAATAAACTAATTGTACTTTTCGGCTTTGAGTTTAAAATCACAGAAAACCTAAGTAAGGTATTCGTTACTCGGCAGGATAGTAAAAAGCGCAATTCAGTGCACCCCTACTAAAACACAAACATCATTCGTCATGCCTGCACACACTCGCCAATACAGATACCACACGCACACACTCACCTTCCATTGGAGCCTGATCCAGGCCAAATCCTTCTTCCTCGGATTTCATTTGAAATAAATCTGTTAACTCGGGGTCTGACATGACTGACACTGCAAACATGACCACACAAATACACACGTGTAATTAGGGCGTGTTTGTGGACAATAATAGATGAGACAATGGCAACGCATGGCTCACAAACAAAAGGCTGTGAATTAAAACCTCCAGACATGTTCAACCGAGCTCAATCTCCACTGCAGCCGGTAAAATAAATATCAGCAGGAAAGGATGTTACATTTGGTGAAGCAATTCCAAGAGCAGAGACTGATGCCATAGGACAAATGAAACGCACTCACTCACATATGTACATACACTCAGACACGTATGCACACACACACACCCATCACCCACAAAGCTTCAAGTATACTCCACACTTGGGGTGCACCAAATATCTGAATCGAATTTAGATGTGGCCAGCATCCATCCAGCCTATTTTTCACGATTCGTGTCTTACCTTTAAATTGATTTTAACGCCTATTGAGCCTATTAATTAAATTACCCCACACAAGAGTGTGAAACCATTAAGTTGTCTATCCAGCATGCAGCCTTTCTGGGCTAAGGCAGTAAAACCACTACTCAATGCAATGTGACATCTGTTCTGTAGTGTGGATGTGTTTTTATATCTGTACATGCATCTCGCCTGCAACTCCAGCTCTGGACGGAAAAGCTTGAGAGTGACCCTCCTGCAACTGGCATGGGAATCCCACCTGCTGAAGACTTCCCTCCTGGCTCAGATACACCATGGATTCAGTGGAAGACACTCAACCGCCTGAGAACTAGAACGGGACGATCAAAAGATGCTTTGGTCAGATGGGGCTACAAGACCGGCCCAACCACCTGTGAATGTGGAGAAGCAGACCATACTATGGAACACTGCCTTGTCTGTGCTCTACTACCCAACCTCTGCAGCTCAAAAGACCTTGCGGAGTTCAATGAAAATGCAAGGGGCTGTGTAAGAAAATGGGAAACTGTAATTTAACGAAGAAGAAGAAGAAGAAGCCTGCAACTCTTCCGAATACACCTTTCATCCTACCTCTTCAACCTCTTCTTAATACACCACCCAATAATTCTCATCTTTCTGTTATGAATCTACCCATATTTCAGAGATAGCTCTGAGCGTCACAAGTGTCTGATTATTAAATAACAAGATTTGACCTGCATTTTACTATAAACTTACCATGTGACCAAAGCCAAAACATAACGGTTATTGTATTGGCTACGAAAACCTAGGTTTTCAGTTAATAAGTAACATCTCCTATTTCTCTTTAATCCCCTGTGAACACACCTCTACTATCTCTTGTTTACCACTTCTATATATATCTCCACAAGCACCCCGTTGTCCATGGAGAGTTGAGGGGGTGGGGGTGTTTGATTGCAAAGTGAGACGCTTCAACTCTTTGTGGCAAGCTTCAGGTTCATCAAACTCATTTTCAGAGTAAGCAGCTATTGCCAGGTCATCAGCATACATAGCACGGTTGAACAGCAAGGAACAATCACATAACTGCACCTGGGCACTGATCAGCCTCACACTGAATGTGTACCAGATGTATGTTCTCCTGGTGCAGCCGTGACAGGTTTCTTGAAATCATCAAAAAATGTGAAATAGTGTCGGAGCCATATTTCGGTCAAACCCCAATACGAACAAAAAATGGCTCAGACTCCCACTACCACGAAGAACTTTAACGAATGCGAGGTCAATAACCCGGAACGTACAAATAGCAAACGAAAGCCCTGGCTTCTTCATGGTATAGTAGTCTTTGACCTGGTCAATAACGGAGACATGGACGATTGCGTAAAGCAAGGGGCAGGGATGAGATCCCCTCTGAACAGGCGAGGGAGTGTGGTGATTGTGTGCAGGCTGCCTTAGATTGCATCACCCGACTGTTTATATCACAGGACAGGTTGTGTCGGATTGTAAGTATGCCCCTGGTGGTCTCCCCTTTATAAGAAGCGAGACACTCGGTGATTGTAACAATTACTGGGGTGCCTTTTTCCTCAAGTGTGCTGGAAAAATGGTTCGAATTATTCAAGATTGTCTTGCAAGGCACGTACTGGGGATGTTTACAGAGTTCTGCCGGCAGCTCATGTAGAGGCAGTCGTAATTGTACATACTACTCTATCTGCTAATGCAGATATATTGGAGCATTTACTCAGAATTACACTAATGTACATGAAACAAAAACAATCCCTGTACAACTTATATTGTTGGGGCAATGGTTCTTAGCGAGCACCTAAAAAGGCCAACATGGCACATGAAGCGGAGGGTGGCCAGCACCACAGCCAGTCACTTGCATCTTCCCAGTGTACACCCGATACTCATTTAAGGCTGAGTCAACATTTTGGGAGGCCTATTTCAGAAATTCATCACGGATGTTGGCCGTGAGCAGGACTCGAACTCGGATCACCAAGTTCGTAGCACAGCGTGCTCGTCAAGACACTACCACTCCAAACACAACCACAGCCAAACACTCATCCACACAGAGACTGCAACACAGACAGAAAAACGCGCAAAAATTAAGACCCCTGTTATAGCCTTAGCAGACTGTTGCGGCAAGTGCTGATAGTGAGCACCTATGAAGCCTGGCACGCCACGTAAAGGGGTGGCCGGCTAGCACCACGACCGGCCGCCTTTGTCTTCCTAGTGGCTAAGTTACACACAGCACCAGGTACTCATGTTGAGTTTGGTGTTGGTCGTGAGCGGGAATCGCACTCGGGGCACAGCGCAGTGCGCGAACCGCTACTGTACCACACACAGAGACAGACAAAGACCCCCGTACAGCCTTAACAGACCACAGGGTCATATGCCACCTAGCAAGCAGTGATGAAAATAATAATAACAATAATTTTACATTAATAACGAGAACGACTCAGAGACGCGAGGTACGCACAGAGAGGCGGAGGAGGCAGCCAGGCGGTTTGCCGGCGCCATATTGCCACACACTGCTTCCTACACATTAGGATGTTATAGGTCAATACAAAAATCGACACGGCACACGAGGGGGTGTGTGACCGGCACCACGTCCGGCCGCCTTAGAGAGAGACCGAGAGAGCGAGACAGACCGACGCAGAGACGCAGACAGCGCGCTCTCTACCGAAGGGGTGGTGGGCGCTGTGCGTGTCTCTGTGCGCGGCGAGCGCCGCCGCCGCCAGGCACATGAGGCCGCACTCGCCGCAGCGGTACTCGCGCTCGCGCTCGTGGATCTCCTCGTGCTTCTTGAGGAAGGCGCGGTGCAGGAAGGACTTGCCGCACACTTCGCACGAGTGCGGCATGCTGCCCGAGTGCACCGTCTCGTGCAGCCGCAGGTTCGACAGGCGCCTGAACGTCTTGCCGCACACGGGGCAGCCCAGCGTGGCCTCGGGCGCGGGCACGGCGGGCCGCTTGCGCGAGTGCCGCCGCTGGTGCTTCTGCAGGCACTGCTGCACGCGGAACGCCTTGCCGCACGTCTCGCACACGTAGGGCTTCTGGCCCGTGTGGATGCGCCGGTGCTCGTTGAGCGTGTACGCGTCCAGGAAGGCCATGCCGCAGTCCGCGCACACGAAGTTGCGCTCGCCCGAGTGCCGCTTCAGGTGCATGGTGAGCGAGCAGCGGTGAATGAACGCCTTGCCGCACAGCTCGCACTGGAAGGGCCGCTCGCCCGTGTGCGAGCGCAGGTGCGCCACCAGCTGGGCGTTGCGCGCGTAGATGTTGCCGCACTCCTTGCAGATGTACGGGTTGTTGTCGGAGTGCAGGCGCTTGTGCGCGCGCAGCGCCGGCTTGTGCTTGTACGACTTGCCGCACACCTCGCACACGTAGCGCTTGATGTCCGAGTGGCACGCCTTGTGCTCCATCAGGTAGTTGGACGAGACGAAGCCCTTCTTGCACACCTCGCACACGTACGGCCGCTCGCCCGTGTGCTGCCGCTTGTGCTGCACCAGCTTCTGCTTCTTGGCGAACGTCTTGTCGCACACGTCGCACACGAACGGCTTGGGCGGTGGCCCGCTGTGCGTGGCCTTGTGCACCGTCAGGTAGTAGCCCTGCGTGAAGCCCTTGCTGCAGATGTCGCACACGTAGGGCTTCTCGCCCGTGTGGATGCGCGCGTGCAGCCGCAGCTTGTACTTGCTGGCGAAGGTCTTGCCGCAGTGCGACTCCTTGCACTTGAAGGGGCGCTCGTTGGTGGAGCGCGACACCGTCTTGTAGGGGAGCATCTTGGGGCGCGAGCGGAACATGTGCACCGCCTTCTGCTGCTGCTGCTGCCGCTGCCCAACGTCCTCGTCGTCCTCCTCCTCCTCCTCCACCTCCAGCTCCTCCCCGTTGTCGTTCTCCATTTCGTCGTCCTCGATTTTTGGCTCGTATTTAGGCGACAGCGACGCGGAGGAGGAGTTGTCCATCTCAGTGTTGACTGTAGGAAACAATGACAATAATGAACGAGCGTCTTTGCCACGGTCGCCGCTGTTCGTTAACTTGGGCGACGAAAGCGTGAGAATTCTCAGCACAGGCAATATTGTGGCCATTCACCGTTATTGTACGTGAATTACCGTACACCGCACTTATGCTCAGCACATCTACAACGGGAGAAGTATTTTCAATTCCAAATGGTCGTACAAACTGCTAAGCCATACAGCATATCAGCAAACGGCGCTGCTGGTCACATCAGAGGCCCTGATTGACTTGTGTAATTCAAGGCTTCTGTCTTTCCGCAACTGAGAGCTGTGCAAGGAGCGAATGCTTAACTCCCCGAGCGTATCTGCCGAGCCTGGGCTGGCCACGTTAAGTGCAAATCCAAATTTAAATAATAATTATTTGTGTCTGGAATGTCTGGTGGCCCGGTTAAGATTATCCAACTCATTACGTTTGACAATCCGCCTTTAGAAAAATAAAATCTAGGGGAATGCATGGCAGTGGAGCACAAGCACGAATAGAATAAAAAGCACCACTTGGATGAATGCACCTGCAGGAGTACCACCTTGCAGTCCAGCCAGTTTGTGAAGCCCCTAAACTTGGCTATGAATGTATTTCTTTAAAATGGTTGCCATGATGACATCTTGATTTAGATTTTTTAGTTTTATTTGCATGATGTGCCTGGGTGGCTGCGAGGGCTAATATTGAGCACACAGCCAGAACTACTAAGATTCTAGGTTCAAATCCGCATTGCAGGCATCCACGACTAAACCAGATATTCAAGTACAGTGAACTGATAGACTGCACACTAAATAAACTCATCATATCAAATCTGGCTTTTTACTTAATTTGGGTTATGTGAACTGAAACGTTTTTGTTTGATTACCATTAGACAAACACCTCTCAGGCAGGGTATGTAGTAATATGCACCGAGAATTGACAAAAATCAATTAAAGTAGTCATTTTTTTGTGTCAAAATGCATAGGCTACTCTGTAACACGGTGTGGTGCACAAAAGTTGCAAATGGAAATCTCATCTCATGAAACAATATAGATAGCATGATTGGCTTGTAAATATATATGTATAGGCCTTTGTCAGTACACAGCTGGATAAAGGCCACCCTAATTTACCGCCATCTGTCACGATACTGAAATGCAATAATCCACCCAGCACTTGCCACTCCCTCATTATTTTCGACCATCAGCAAGATGGCGCAGCGGTAACATCTGCGCTCCACAAAAAGAAAGTCCTGCCCGAGGCGTTTCGATTCCCGCCTTGGGCGCTTTTCTGTGTGAAGTTTGTGTTTTTTCCTCCTATTTTGCGTGGGTTTCCTGCGGATCTCCAGTTTCCTCAGACAACTGAAAACACTAATTAATTAATTGGACTATACCATCGTAATATATAGGATGCAGTGTCTGGTGGGTTAGCGCCGGCTGACTGCATGGCTGATTCCCCCCTCCAGCTCTCTGTGGCTTCCTGCAGCGCCTTGAGGACTTTTGGGTGAAACGCGTTACACAAATGTAGCAAATTATAATAATTATTATTATCCTTTCCGCCATTGGAGCCCACTTGCTTTTGTAAACTTTTCAAAGATGGAATAAACCTGTTAACATTCTCAAATTCAAATGTTCCTCTTTCTGTCTCAAAAGATATTCTCAGTTAATCTGCATTGATGTTGACATGCCCTTCTCTCCACAGCCTTGTGCAGCGCTTTGCGACCCTTGGGTGAAAGGTGCTCTATAAATGCTATTATTATTATAATTGGGGCAGGGGCACCGAATTTGCAAAACATACTTTTCAACAACAACAAAAAAAGCCTGCGCAATCCACCAGATCTGGTGTGTGGAGCGCTGCGCTGGAGGGGCGCTGCGCTGGAGGGGCGCTGCGCTGGAGGGGCGCTGCGCTGGAGGGGCGCTGCCGTTTCACCGTGACTCACTGGCGTATCCCGCGCGCTGTGCGGCGCGGATGACGCTCGCTCCCTCCCACGTCTCTCCGTCCATGTCTCCGTCGTAGTGCTCCTCCATTTCTGACATCGTCACACCTGTGCGACGGCGAGAGCAATCGACGCGTGAGCGCAAAACCCGCGAGAACCCGCGGGCACAACAACAACTGCCGTCTGCCACTAAGCGGCGGTGACGTCAGCACGGCGCCTGTGGCAGGCCACGTCCACCTCGAGGCCACGCAGAGTGTTGAAGGCTCGCTGACAGGTCACGGGACAGACCCAGGTGCCATTGGCTGCCTGACTGAGATGGCTGGCTGGGGCACCACCTGTGCTCCCCACCGTGCATGCAGGCACATGTCCGCACGCACATCATTACACCCGTACATCATTACACCCGTTAAACCGTGTTGGCCAAGTTACAGATCCAGTATGCAGCCTAATGTTAGCAAGCGCCTGTTATGCGCACCACTATTCTGGTTGCCCCAGTGTGGGATTTGATTTCTGTGTGGAGTTTGCATGTTCTCCCTGTGTCCGCGTGGGTTTTTGCCAGGCACTCCGGTTTCCTTCCAAAGTCCAAAGACATGCTGCTGCATAGGTTAATTGGCCTGCCGACTAAATTGCCCCGGGTGCCCTATGATGGACTGGCGTCCCTTCCTGGGTATAACCATGCCTTGCGCCCTATGTCTGCCGGGATAGGCTCCGGCTCGCCGCGACCCTGTACAGGCTTAAGCGGTTTCTGACAATGTATAGATGGATGGAATTTCACATGCACATATGCTCATCCACAGACCTTGGTGCATATGATTTATCAAGGTTAGAAATTTCACATTCCAGCGGCAGGTACCATTACTACCTTGATGCGATGATAAACCCTCCTTTGCCAAGCAGAGCAGTCCCAGCAGATGGTGCCGGTTCTATTGACCCCACACCCCCCCCCCCAGGAATTGAGATGGCGATGATTAAGATGATGGGGGCCGAGTCAACCCCGACCAGGATTTGAACTCATGACCTCATGATTGGGAGCCCTGCTGTTCGCCCAACTGAGCTACATCCTGGCCATGAAAGCCAGCCAGGAATGCCTAATTAAACATGTGTGTGTATGTATGTGTGTGTAGTGGAGCGGTTAGCTTGCTGCGCGACAAACCCAGCAACCCGCGTTCGATTCCCGCTCACGGCTAACGCAAGTAACGATTTTATGAACCGGTACTGGCCATCTCCTAGGTCGACCCAGCCTCAAACCAGTACCTGGTGTGGTGCGTAAACATATCCGCTAGGGAGACGAAGGCGGACGGACGTGGTGCTGGGTACCCACCCCATCGTGTCCCGTCCTGGCCTTCATAGGTTGCTCGCTAACAGCACTTGAACCTTCAGTTTTTAAGGCGGATCATCGTCTGTGTGGCTCTTCGTCTGTGCTATACTGGTTTGTCCTGGGAAACCAGGGTATGGCACCTCGATGCTCAGAGGAAAGGGAGTCTCGCAAAATGTGTGCGATCCACCAACCCTCAGTGCCACAGAGCTGGATTACAGCTATGTGCCAGGAATGTAGAAGTTTCATTCCTCGCTCATGAACACCATCGGAAAAGAATGTCGCCCCCAACGCTCATATTAAAAACTGTACTGTATTAGCTACGACATGTACTCAACTCAAACTTATATAAAATACACACTTAAGCAAAAGCTTTTGAAAACCTACGAATTAATCGTTTCTCTACAGACGCAGCAGCTCGTACGTTTACAATGAGAACCTCGGACAAACGAACCCCGCGGTAAACGATCGACCCATCACCATAACGATTTCATGGCTGCCCTCTCTCCGGACACAAAGGATGTTCTATTGCTGGGAGGGGAGCTTGGTGCCTCCCAGAACCCAGAGCTGCCGTCTGCGCGCGAGATTGGCCGAATGACCCCGTCCCCCCAGGAGGGCACACAGACACTGCCACCGTCCCGCACTGCTTGGATGTCATTGCCTGCTCGACGAGCTTTTGGGTGGGAATCGTCGCCACCGGCAGCTGAGCAAGTGCCGGAAATTACACTTTTGAAATGTATAAATAGGGGCGGCACGGTGACGCAGCGCTGCCGCCTCGCAGCGGGAGGGTCCCCGGTTCGGGTTCCCGGCTCGGGGGCCTTTCTGTGTGGAGTTCGCATGTTCTCGGCCGTGTCTGCGTGGGTTTTCGCCGGGCACTCCGGTTTCCTCCCACCGTCCAAGGACATGCTGCTCCATAGGTTGAGAGGCCTGCGGACTAGATTGACCCCGACGCCCTGTGATGGACTGGCGCCCTGTGTCTGCCGGGATAGGCTCCGGCTCACCATAACCCTGTACAGGATTAAGCGGTTCCTGACAATGGATGGATGGATAAATAATTATCGCGGTTGCTGAGCACACTCCCCCCCAAAGGCCCCAAAATGCCAAGTGACTGGCAACAAACAGCACGATTAAAGTTGTAATAGAAAAGGGTTAACATCTTTATTGAATTCGGCAAGGTTATAAGAACTTTGGAAAAGAGACGATGGGGAGGAATTCCAAAGTGGAGCAGTGAGAGGATTGAAGCAGAAAGAGATGTGAAAGAGGAGCGCTTTGACCTGTAGTACGATAGCTGGGGGATGAGATGACACCGTTAGTGTATTAAAAACAGCAGGCCAACTATCTCTCCACAGGATGACCAATAGGCATGTAAGGACTTTGCATTTACAATAATTCACTTTTAACCAAAGAATGTATAAAGTCTTATTGCGGTTTCAAGAGCGTTTTTTTTTTGCATAAGGTCCCACGTGGGATCTTTTGTCAGCTCCCTTTGAAGAGTGTCGCAGTGGTGACATCTGCGCCTCACAGAAAGAAGGAACCCGCCCAAGGCAGTTCAATTCCCCCCTCGGGTGCCTTTCTGTGCAGAGTTTGTGTGTTGTCCCCCCCGGTATGGGTGGGTTTTCTATGGGTTCTCCGGTTTTCTCCCAAAAAAACACTTATTAATTAAATGATTGGCCAATACCATCGTAATACAGGATTACAGAATGCAATATCTGGCAGGTTGGCACCAGCTGCCCTTGTGGCCGACTTCCCCCCCCCCCCCACATCTCTGTGGTGTCCTTCAGCACCTTGGCACCTCTGGAAGAAAGGTGCGAAATAAATACAATACATTATTAATTATTATTCTGAAGCTAAATTTGCGTGTGTGTAAGGAAAACAGAGTATGCAGAGGGAACCCACAGCTAAGTACAGGCTGGCACACACCTGGAACACAATACTTGAGAGGCACGGACGGAGGTATCAGGTGGATCAATTCCACTCGCAAAGCCACCAGGCCGCACGGTGGCCGAGATGGCAGCACGTCACATAGGTTTGGTGTACCCGACTTCGCGGAACCTCCGAGTGTTATTCCCCTCGCGCGTGTGGGTTTTCTCTACTACTCTCGATTCCTCCCACACAACAAACACTTCTTAAAATGAAACTGGCCAGACATCCCTAAAGCTGGGCTCTCCTCCTGAACATAAGCCTTGAGAATCGGTAAGACCATCCTGGATTTAAAAAACAAAACAACGAAGAACACTCAAAGTCTATTCCATGCAAATTTGGTTAGAGATCTGCTGTCTTTACTGCCTTTTTCAGGATCCAAATACACAATAAAGCACTATTGAGGTGTGTTAGGTAAAAGTTAATTTGTCGTAAACCTGCCTCCACTCGACACATTAACAAAACGCCTCAATTCTTTACTTGAGGCACTATGAGGGAGCTGCACCACACGGTAAGGTTTGTGCAATGGGCGACACAGCGGCGGCGCCAGGAGCTGTGCATTTTTAAGTTGTCCAGCTGTCAAAGGGGAAACAGTAACATAGTGGCTGCTGGATCTCTCTGGAGCTATAACACTCTGTCAGGGCACTGAGCCAGCGCTGCTGAGAAGTTGCGTATGAATTAGTGATTTAACCAAATTTTCAAGTATGGCGATAGTTTCAACTTGGTCACCAATGACTGCATGCAAAAACTATTATAGTAAATATGGTTTGTCACTAATGTATTTGCTTATTTCAGTTCTGAGAAGTAAAAGAGTATGTTGAAATAAAAATGATCACTCCTTGCAGGGAATAGTTAAGCCAGCTCTTGGTGTGGCTAGAGATGTCACTAAGCTACATTTGAAGTAGATTAGCGACATGATCTTTTGGGTCTGTTTTCTGACATAGGGCAGTGCATTATTGGCTGCAGCAGTTCTGTATGGATATTTCGTCATCCCATGCGATTATGCCAATAGTACATTTGGCATTATAATTTGTGGGTGGGGGAGAAAGAATGTAAATTTTATTTGAAAAACAAAAGTGAAAGGAACGGCAGCACCCATCAACTCCTTGTCAAGTCAGTATCCGCTGCAGTGAAACGGAAACCTAAACATTCCCATAAACCACGACCAATTTATGGAAGAAACGTTTTCAATCCCTAACATATCAAACTTTGAATCTATCAGATTGGAGGGGTTACTAGATGACAGTGGGATTCAAGCCATTATATCGGTGCGAGGTACACATCTCGTCACCTTAATGCAGTGGCTGTAGAGCAAGCAGGTTTCGATTGTTACTAGAAAATGCCCATGTAGTGATGCTTAAGTGTTCGACTCTGTTAGGTCTGGGTTTTGCACCGCACTTGCTTCCTCTCACAATGTAAAATAAAAACACAGGCAATCCCCAGGTAACGAACAAGTTCCGTTCCTGAGTTATGTTTGCAAGTCGATTTGTTCGCAAGTCGGAACACAATACACTTGATGTTATACTGTGCTGTAAAACGAAGCAGGAATGCACTCGATGCTTTCAGGATTTGGACATTATTCGTATTGTTGTAGATATGTACAGTTTATAAAACGTTAAGTCGGAAAACAACCTTTAATGTTGTACAGTGTACTGCAATTAAGCGTATCTTATGGGAGCTCGTTCCTAAGTATGAGCGTTCACAGGTCGGACGTTCGTAAGTCGGGGACTGCCTGTACTAGAGAATTATGAAGAAAAAGTATGCCTATGCATGAATTCTGTAATGATTTCCAAAATGTGTATTACATTTAAAAATAATGACGTAGTTAGGTTTCAAGCCAGACAACAAGATGACATCACACGGGGCACGACGTCACAGAAACGTAATGCATGATTGGGACGAGGCAAGGAGGCCCTTGCACCTTGACCATAATGGTGCATTCGCCAAATCAAACCAAATCAGCGCTGTTTTTTTCTGCAACGTTTTAGGCAATGCTTTGATCAATTTGGCTGATTCTCTCGAGGGTATGTCTACAAAAGAAACGCAACTTTATACAAAAAATGTGTTGTTCATAATTTTGGAGTTATTGTGCCCGCCACTGCATTTTAAACAGACAAACAATCGGAGCGAAAACACTGGGCGGCAGGGGTGGCGCAGTGGTAACATCTGTGCCTCACATAAAGAAGCTCTTGCCCGAGGCAGTTCGATTTCCGCCTCAGGCACCCTTCTGCGTGGAGTTTGTGTGATCTATTCCTATTCCGTGTGGGTTCTCTGGTTTTCTCCCACAACTAAAAAATACTCAATAAGCAATTGGCCGGGAACATTGTAATATATAGGATGCAGTGTTTGGCAGGTTTACCACAGACTGCCCTCATGATACATATTTTAAATGCTCAAGGAGACTTTTAGAGAGAGAACCATTTGACTATTATTATTTTGGTTAAAGTGGCGGTTCACACCGATAGTAGATTATATGTAAAACGTATCAATGTGAGCACCATAAATCCTGACCCACATGTCCATCCACCTGGGGCCATAAATCCCTTAAGAACAGATTTTATTGAAAGGTTGAACTCGCAGCTGAGATTAGTATGAAGACGTAAAACTAGTGTAGCTTTCGATGAAAACGTGATAAGAATTTCCCTTTACAGTCATTGCTATCAAAGCCGTGCGCTCATGTGTTTCCAAGCACCTTTCCTTTAGCTTTACATTGCCACAAATGCTGTCCGCACATTGACTGTGGAACACTGTGCTCTGAGAACAGCCTTCAGTTTAGCGACACGGGCTGATGCCCCC
>JAZEWU010000010.1:6955897-6981066 GCA_036362915.1 Geotria australis
TACCAGATGCCCGAACCACCTCAACTGGCTCCTCTCAATCTGAAGAAGCAGCGACTCTACTCCGAGGTTGTCCCGGATTTCTGTGCTCCTCAACATATGAGGATATCATACTTAAACTTTGTGAAACATGACTGACTACAACCTACTTGCTGAACTGCTTTCCACAAGCACATCATTGCCCGAATATACATCCTCATCATTACACCTGTTCTCGTCCAAAACCAATTTAAAAGTTGCTGGATTAGAGGCATGCGACTACTTTTAAAATCCAGGATCGGACCGATTGATTGGTCCAGCTCACATTACCTTTAAAGCGATGTCTCCTGCCTCATTCATTGCCCCATCACAACTGAAACATAAGCAACCCAATGGACTTTCATTAGATTGACAGCGCAGGTCACTTATTGAATATACACGAACCATAACAACTGACAGATACAATCTCACGACGTTGTAGAAGATCCAGATAGCGTAATATTGCCACAAATACAATTAAGTCCACGCTTTACATAGAAAATCTAAAAAGCCATTTTTTTTTTCATTTAGGCCCTTACTTGATTGATTTGATTTTTACTCACAGGGCAGGCTCGGCCTACATTTGTAGTGTGCTGTAAGCCTCGTGCTAAATATTAAACGTTATACAATCCTCATTATTACTGAATCAAGTCCTGTACACCACTGCATCAAGTAACAAGTGTGAAAGCCAACCCACTACTCGAAAATTACGTAAAAGATTATGTAAACGTGTCCCCATGCTCAAATAGGCTTATTTAAGGCATTGTTAATTTCCACTGGTGGTGAAAATGTAGTGGTGAAAATTACATATTTGCATGGCAGGGGCCAATATCTCCAAATGTGTCGTTATTAGCAAAGCCATTGGCCGAATGGGCCACCCTTGGTCTCTGGTGCAGAGCTGGATTTTAAGTGCTATCTTCACAATTCACGTAATTTACAATTCATTTGTGCCAAGGTAACGTTTTCCCAATACATGCTTTGGACTATGAAATAGGCAACACTCAGTGGCATGCTCTCACGAATGTTAATGTCACGGTGGGTCACCACTAATGTCCACTTTACAGCGGATGGTGTGCACTAAGGCAATTGCAGGAATTTACCCCCAGTACACGTTAATGGGGGGCTGAAGCGGGAATCGAACTGTTGATTCCAAACCCAACAGTGACTAACAGTGAGAAACAGTTTCACAAACCGTGGACCCAGTTTTAAAATATAACAATTAGAGATGATTTTAAATCTGACAAAGCAGCAGTGTACCACGACCAAGACAATTGTATGCAGGCATGGTTTTGGATAATGGCATTGCTCGAGAAAGAGGTGTGAATCCAGCCCACACATGCTATCGACTTGCCATGGCAGTGGAAAACACCAGATTGTATAGGTGTGCCTTGCATACATATATAACACACACACTGTATAGGGCATATTGTTTTACGGGTATCACTTAACCCTGCACAGTTATATCCAAGCTATGTGAAAGAAAAGGGTGGAGTGGTGGCGCAGTGGTTCACGGACTATGCTCTGAACCCGGTGACCTGATTTCGATTCCCGGCCACGGCTAACGTCACTGGCGTGCAATATCTAAACCAATCCTGGGCCACTTAGCCCCACCATTCACCAAGCTGCAATGAACTGCATTATGAAGTATGACCTACATGGCATGGGGGGAGGGGGTCTTCATCCAACAGTGGGTTAACAAAGGCCTGCAAATACTTGTTACTGAACGTACATACATATAAAGAAGCCAGCCCCAGTTAAGCATAGTAGAGCCAGTGCTGTTAGCGAGCACCCGTTATGACTGTCACAGCACCTAAGAGATGGTCTGGCTGCCTTTGTCTCCCCATCGCTGATGTCAACACAAAGCACCAGGCACTCATTGTCGGCTAATTTGATCTAGGGGAGGTTCCGGGCCAGCTTCAGGTTCCCCTTAGCCAGCTGGTGTTGGGCATCACAGTGAGGACTTGAACTTGGTTGACTGGAATTGCAAGTTCCGTGCAAAAACCACTACATGAAGTGTATATGTAAACAGCGCTTATAATTATATAGACATACGTCTAACAATACACGGTACAGTATATACAGAGGGTGAGTGAAGATAATGATAAGTAGAAACACGAAGACCACCCCACCCATATAGCGTTTTTAGGCAGTTTGGGGACAGTCTTCTGTGTGAGGGCACCTATGAAGGAAGGCCGTCCCCATCACATGAGGGGCGGTGTGGTTAGCATCACGCTCAGCCACCTTCATCTCTTTAGCGGTAGTGTTTCTACACGGCACCGGGGTACTCAATTAAAGTTGAGCTGACCTAGAGGAGGCCCAGAACGGGTTCAGATAATCACCAGTGATGATGACGATAATCACTCAATTACTGCCCCCACGTACTTGTGAGCACGTATAAATATACGCACAAAGACAGTAAACGCTAAGAAAAATCCATCTATCCATCCAGTCTCAGAAATCACTTAAGCCTATCCTGGCTGACACAGGGTGCAAGGCAGTGCTATACTCATGATGGGACGCCAGTCAATGTGAAGGTTAATTGGCCTGTGGACTAAACTGCCCCCAGTGCCGGGTGATGGACTGGCGTCCCATCCTGGGTATAGCCCTGCCTCGCGGCCTGTGTCTGCCGGGATAGACTCCGGCTCACCGCGACCCTGTACAGGATTAAGCGGTTTCTGACAATGGATAGATGGATGGAATGTGAAAGGAGATAAGCGGGGTGGGGGGGGGGTGGTTATAATAACAATAGCATTTATAGAGCGCCTTTCACCCGAGGGTCACAAAGGAGAGAATGACATGTCAACAACAACATGGAATGGAAAATCTCTGGTGTTGTTTAATAACAGTCTTGTAAATATAGAGATATGGAGACAAAGGGAAGATCGTCCCAGGCAATAGGGGCAGCCAAGAATGAGTAGTGACCTCACAGGAAGACGATACACAGTCGAGAGCCGTGACCAGGCTGGAGGCTGGGCACCACGCACGGCCGCCTGTAGCTCTGCTATCTCCCTAGTTGTGCTGTTTACACACCGCACCAGGTCATTATTTGAAGCTAAATTTACCTAGGGGAGGCGCAGGACTGCTTCAGAAAATCGTCACTGGTGTTGGCCCCGTGAGCGGGAATCGAACTCGGGTCACCGGGTTCGTAGCACAGCAAGCTAACTGCTACACTCCCATTTCTCATGTACTCAGTACAGTGCTGTACAGACAGACATACCAGTCAGTCGGTCATTGAATAAGTATTTAGTTTGGCACTGCACAACTGTCATTGTAGGTGTTGATACTGATGGTAGTTTCAGGTGGCTGTGGTGTTGACGATGGCACTTGTGGCGGTGTGGGTGACCGAACAGCTATCAGTAAGGGCAGTACAGAGAGTAATGTTGGTGGCTGTGGTAGTTTGGAGAGCGGTGGCTGCGCTACGAACCCGGCCACTCGAGATCGATTCCCGCTCGCGGCCAAACAGCAGCCAGGATTTTCTGAACCAGTCCTGGGGTCTCCCCTAGGTCGACTTAGCCTCAAATTAGTACCTGGTGCCGTGTGGAAACATCGCCACAAAAGGGGCCGGGCGAGGTGCTGGCCACCCACCCTCTCGTGTAGCGTGCTGACCTTTATAGGTGCTCGCTACCAGCAACAGACCCTACAGTCTGTTAAGAACATACGAGGGAATTTGTATTTAGTGGCAGTAACAGGTTTTAATGATGGTTGCTAGCACGAGTGGTGTGGGTGGAAAATCTGTAACATTGTGGCCGCCACGCGATCAGGCAACGGGTGGTGATGGCGAGGAGGGTGGTGGTGGTGGTGGCGGCGGCGGAATCGGCCGATGGTGGCGTTATTAGAACACAACTAATCAAAGACACAGACGAAAGTGAAGGTTTTAAGCCTGTAACTTCAATGAGGGATGGATGCGGGTGAAAATGTTCATGTTGCTGTTGTTTTTGGTAGTGGTTAGACATTTAGTAACGGTGGTAGGTAGTGGGATTTACGTAATAATTGCTGTCGGTGCTGTTTGTGGAAGGTTACGCATATAACCGGCCGTCAAAAATCGCTTCCGCTACCACCTCTATTATTACCACCACCGCCAACAACATCACCAACACTGTACTGATGTAGGTTCACGGCTCGATTCATGATGTTGTTACTCTTCAGAGTTGTTCTTTCGGGATCGCCGTGTCGCCTCCCACGTTGGAAGCATCATGAGCGAGGATGCCGCCAACGTAGGAAGGCGAAACGTCGCTAGGGAGAGATGGAGATCGCTCGACACGGATACCTCGAAATAACAGCTCTGAAGAGCAACCATTAATACCATTATTATCGTCTCTCGCACCGTCACCATCGCCTCATCCTCCACCATCACCAAACTACTACCTCAATCAATACTGCCTCAATTACCACTACCCCGTTACCAGGTAAATCACATCCCTCTCACCATCAAAACGATGTCTAACACCAAATATCACCTTGATTATCCATAAGGACCTCCACCTCCCCCATTTCCAACTTCATCACAACCTCCATCATCTAAACCACCATCGCGACTGTCACCTCTTCCGTCAACACCACGAACTTCCACATTACAAATCACATCCAGATTTACCATCACCAGGCCGTCATAATCATCCCCATTATTAACATAGCTCTCCCAGCATCACCACGAGAAATAACGTCCCTCACCACTTCCATTATCATCATCACATCTCCCATTATCCCCTCCACCATTAACACCGTTACCTTGAAATATCCTCATGACCCTTTACACCATCGTCAACATTACCCTGACTACGTAATCTATTGCCATCACTCCCATCGTCATCACCTTCCCATCAATACCAGCATTACCAGCCCATCACCAAAAAAGTTCCAGCGGTATCACCCTCACCAATCATTACTTTCACATTAAACATAAACTCCGAACACTACCACCATTACTTCCGTCAACCCCATCACCACCATCATCAACACACAACACCCCCATCAGCTGTATCTCTCCCACACCATCCTTACGACTATCACAACATTTGTATAACTTTCATTATCAGCATAATATTCAGCATCACCACTACTCTCATCACCCTGCTCATTATCACCACGATCATTATCACCATCACTTCCAGTTTCATCCATCAGCCACATCGTCATTGCCTCTCCTAAAAGCGACACCTAAATCGTCATTGCCATCAACCGCAATATTCACAATAATCAGTCACATCACCTCCCCCGTTAGCATCCCTCCCAATACCACTTTCACCCACAAATCATCTCCATCACTCCCAAGCATCACCGTAATCCTCACAATCTCCCTCATCCCCATAATTTCCATCATCACCATCCCAAATCACCATCATCACCTCTGCCACCACGATCACTCTCCATTTTCCATTTACCCGCAACCATCACCTCCCCCCCGCTTCCATCAGTCTCATCATCCACAACCATTAACCCTCTTCCATCACCACCATCACGCACAAACAAGCATGAGCTCTCCGATCAGCACCATCACCTCTCCCATCACCTCCACCAGCACCATCCACCCCCACGCCGTCGCCCCCGCTCGGCGCCTTACCGCTGGTTCCAGGCGAGGCGTCTCCTCCGAGCGCGCTTCGAGCAGCGATGCTCTCCTCCTCGCTCCCGCCTCCATGCGGGCTCACCTCTCCCCGTCAGACCCCCCTCCTTCCCCCTTCCTCCCGCTCCAGCCGCAACCACCACAACACCCTCCGCCGCCGCCACAACAAACAAACAACAACTACAAGAGCCGCTACCTCAAATGAGAGCGGCACCACAATAGCAGGGCTCGACTGCCTAGGCCCGTGGGCTCCCGTCTCTTTTTGGGGAGCACAGCCCGCTAGTTCTTTGGGTACTATCTTTACGCCTTTAACCGACACGACTTTGCAAATCGTCGCCTTAACGTCTGTTGCCGTTGTTGCTGAGTTGCCGCTGCCGTGGTTGTTTGCGTCTTCTCGTTGTATTTTCCGCGCGTTCTGATTTCGCGACCGCGGCGAGACGCAAACCCCGCCGCTACATGCAGCAGCCCGGGACCGCGGCTTTGCAATTTGTAGAGCGGATACGCGCCTTTGTCACGGCCCCCTTATAATTACTACCGCTTATACGCATAGGGCTGACGTCGCCCGTAGAATCTGCACATGAGATAAGCCATGCACAACGCCACCCCCTCTATTGACGACGGCGTTTAGAATTCGCAACACGTATTAACATTGGGTGACGTCACAAATGTAATTGATAGACTTGTTAAGCGCCATTGTTGATGGGACTTAATAGAATGCATAGAGCGGGTAGGTAGCCCCGCGAAGGGGCCGGATAGAATTAGTAGACCGTATAAGTAGCTTTTGTCACGGAGATTCTTTGTAATTCGTATACATCATAGGCGCGCTGTTACGTGTATGTTGGAATCCGTAGACTGTATAGGTGACTGCACGATGGAGATCGATAGAACGCGCCATTGTAAACTGCTCCCGTAAAAATCTCACACAGCTTTAACTCGGTTTTGTGAGGGGCTACTACTGATACAAATTACGAATTCGTAGACCGCATAAGAGCGTTTGTGAAGGAACCGGTGGAATCCTTATACGGGATCAGCGCTTTTGTGAAACGAATGTACTTTATAATTCATAGAATGCATAAGTATCCGTAAGACAGGTCATTTTATTTGGTAGCCTGCATAGGAGCGCGCACTGGAGAAACGGGGCAGATGCAAATCATTGATCGCATTGGCGTGAACCGTTGTGAACGGGCTCATATAATTCATAGACTGTATAAGCGAGTTGAAGGCTACGCTATCAGAATTCATAGACTATGTAAGCACCTTCGGGAACGATATCCTCACAATTCACGAAGGATAATGTTTCTCACTAATAATAATGTCCTTACCACAAGCCTCGGAGTAGGGGCCAAAGGCATGGGGGCATTACAACATGGCGGGATCGTGCGAGATGACGGTTTGGGGAAGGTCTTCATTTAATCCAGCAGTGGATTGAGCGTGGCTTATTATGATTCTGAAAATCCAAGTTCTCAAGTCATTTTACAAGGGGCCTTATTGATAATTGTAAACATATATTTCGCACGTGCAATGGAAGAAACCCGATGCAAATACTCAGACTCCATTATGTACAACAGCCTAGCACCAGCTTACTTGCTGTACCACCTTTTACAGCTCACTTGACGATTATCCATCCATTGTCAGAAACCGCTTAATCCTGTACAGGGTTGCGGTAAGCCGGAGCCTATCCCGGCAGACAAAGGGCGCAAGGCAGGGCTATACCCAGGATGGGACTCCAGTCCATCACAGGACACCGGGGGCCAATTTAGTCAGCAGGTCAATTAAATTTGAAGATTATGTCAATGGATTTTCATTTGGATTGAGCCATAAATTTAAAAATCTACATGAACACTGCGGTCAGATGCCCTATATAGCGTTGAACAGACTGTTGGGGCAAGTGCTGTTAGCGAACACCTATTACGGCCGACAGGGCACGAGGGGGTGGGTGACCAACACCACGCCTGGCCGCCTTTGTCTCCCCTGTTCTGATGTTTACACGCCGTCCTGGATATCGCAGTGCTAATTTAAAGGCTGAGTTCACCTATAGAAATTCCCAGAATCGGTTTAAATATTAGCCAGTTATCTATAGGTCGTGAACGGGAGTCGAACTCGGTTGGCTGGGTTTGGAGCGCGGTGCAGCCCTAACCGCTGCGTTCACTGCAGTTAGTCGCCACACAGGCACAGGGGGGGTGTGAGAGGCGCCGCGGTTAGCGCACTGCGCTATGAACCCGGCGACCTGGTTCTGTTCCCGGCCACAGGAGACACAAATCAGGAAAAACACCATAATCACCACAAACACTTTGCCCTCTCCAAACGAAGAACCCTTCACGCCTTAACAGAAATGAGACGGATTAAAACACTCAACCGCGTAATTGTTGTGAATAAATGCGCAAAACGTTATTTCACTTCAGTTCTAATTATGGGATGTTTTTTTATTTATTCGTTTACACTACAACAATTTACGCGATTGGGATGTCTCAGAATTGGTAGAGGGAGGTTGGCGTTAACTCCACTGAATTACCAGCCACACCACGAGCACCGACAACCGTGAAACCGCACCTGCATTCTAATGTACTCATCCCCGGTCATATTTACAGTGCTGCTTTATTAAAATGAAAACGCACTCATCTCGAATTAGCATGCTATTGCAATAGACGAATTACACGTACCCGCACACACTTGCAAGCGAGCTATTCCATTTGAAGTGATTCTCAAGGTGAAATCTTGTAATAAAATACACAAAGGAAGAATACAAAATGTGCAACCTTCTTCTTCGTTTACTACTGGATGAGGGCCCTCCAGCGTGCTGGGCATGTTGCGGGAGGGCATTGAACCATACTTCACCAAGCTGGTCTACGAAAGGGATGGAAGCAGAGGTTGGTATATTCAGTAATTTACAGCACTGTACTGTGTATGTTTTCCCCTGCTGCTGCTAAGCCCAATCGCCCCCAGGCGATCCCAATACAATGTATATTTCATCCATTCATCTATTCGAGATCCCGCCAACTCCCCTCAATGTTACAGACATGTGGATGGAACTAATGCATTCAAACTTTCAACGTTCGTTGGAAAGCATTACAATCTATATTTAATTGCACTATTTCGAATTCAAATAGCTGTCAATCACACACATAAAACCTAGTCTATTCCATCGCAAGCTCTGGGCCCCATCTTCTGTCCACGTGTATGACAAGACACCGCAGACTCACGCAGAGACCGGGCCCCTCGGGCTCCATCCTGGGTGTAGCCCTGCCTTGCGCCCTGTGTCTGTCGGGATAGGCTCAGGCTCACCGCAACCCTGTACAGGATTAAGCGGTTTCTGACAATGAGATGAGATGATGAGTGCCTTTCACCCAGAAATCCCAAGACGCTGCAAGAAAACGCAGAGAGGTGGGAGAACCCGGAGACATAACTCGAACCATCTTGGACAGGACCTTCTTTCTACGTGGCGCAGGTGTTGCTAGTGCGCCATCCTGCCGCATCTTGAACAGGGTCGCGAGGGGCGGGTGCAAGGCAGGGCTATACCTATGATAGGACGCCATTCCATCGCGGGACATCGACGGGCAATTTAGTCAACAGTGCCAAGTAATGTATGCAGCATGTCTTTGGACTGTGGGAGGAAACCGGAGTGCCCGGCGAAAACCCACGCGGGCAAGGGGAGAACACGCAAAGTCCACACAGAATGGCACCCGAGCCGAGATTCAAAACTGGGGCCTTCTTGCTGTGAGGCGGCAGCGCTACTCACCTCGCGTTCGTTTCTCAGTGAGGGAAATTGCTTGTTGGCAGAAGGACGTCCAATAGAGGGCGCGCTGAAGGGACATCTGCTCTCTTCTCTTCCACGCCGACCTAACGGGTCCGGAGGAGGTGGGTGTCCCCGCACTTTACCCCACCACACGAAATCTGACAATCGGCAAACTGTGGAGAACCTGCTTGCTGGACAGAGGCGGTACAATTAACAAACGCTGCCCATTGTTTAAGTTATCTCACTGATCCCTCTGGATTGCAGGTCAAGTGTGCGAACGGATGGGCAATAAATACTGACCAGAGATGCTCACACCCCTCTCCCCCCAAAAAGGACAGGAAGCAGGGCAGGGCTATACCCAATATGGGACGCTAGATGAGACGCAAGCCACCGGGACGAATTTTGGTCAGCAGGCCAATTGACCTTAGCAAACGTGAGAGGAGACCGGAGTACTCGGTGAAAACCCACACGGACACGGAGAGAGAAATGCTTCTTCTTCTTTGCGATTCTTCGAAGCACGATGGTCAGCTTCTCTGGACATCGAGAAATGCTAATTCACACAGAAAGGCTCCCGAGGCGAGAATCGAACTGCCTCAGGCGGGGCCTTCTTTTTGAGGCGCAGATGTTACCACTGCGACACCCAACCGCCCAATCGATCCACTGCGAGAGCATGTTATTCCAACACAGGGAGGCGCTGCATCGTAATTGACTTGCACAATATATGAATAGATTTATAGCGATAAAATAAGAGAGGTGGCACGGTGGCGCGGTGAGGAGCCCTGCCGCCTCACAGCAAAAAGTCCCAGGTTTGAATCCCGGCTCGGGTGCCGCCTCTCTGTGTGGAGTTTGCATGTTATCCCCGTGGGTTTTCGCCGAGCACTCCGGTTTCCTCCCACAGTCCGAAGAATTGCTGCCGCATAGGTTAATTGGCCTGCAGACTAAATTGCCCCCGGTGCCCTGTGATGTACTGGCGTCCGGTCCTGGGTATTGCCGGGATAGGCTCCGTCTGACCGCGACACTGTACAGGATTAAGCGGTTTCTGACAATGGATTATCCATTCCCGCTTAATCCTGTAGAGTTGCGGGGAATCGGAGCTTTTCTCGGCAGACACAGGGCGCAAGGCAAGGCTATACTCAGGATGGGGCAATTTAGTCAACAGGCCAATTTAGCCTAGGCATCAGCAGCGTCTTTTGACGGTGGGAAGAAACCAGAGTAACAAGTGTAAACAATTATTTGAATTGTATGTTGCGGAACAGATGTGAAGCCAATGTCTACTTGCGTATCGTGTTGCTTTCAATACAACAATACAATGGCCCTTCCGCACTGCTATTTGTAGCGGGGCCACTGCCCCAAACGTCGCGTATTGTATAGTTTCAAGGCAGCATTATACCTCCGGTTTCCTCCCACAGGTTAACTGGCCTGCGGACCAAATTCACCCCCTCGGTACCCTGTGATGGACTGGCGTCCCACCGTGGGCATAGCCGTGCCTTGGGCCCTGTGTCTGCCGTGATAGACTCCGGCTCACCGCGATCCTATTACAAGCATTAAGCTGGTTTCTGACAATGAAATTGATGGTTATTCCTCGTAACACGTGGGGGTGTGCGTGAGTAGGCGGGACCCGTGCGCACAGAGGGCGGGGTCTGTACGGGACCTTCCTATAACGGGCGGGGCCATCCCGCGCAGAGGCGCCTCCCCTGGAAACATGGCGCGCGGCCGAGCCGAGCGGCCGCCGCTTGCGCTCGGCGACGACGATGGCGACTCAGCCGAGCCGCCGCCGCCGCCACCGCCGCCTCCTCCGCCATGCGAGCGCGCGGCGTGCCGCCACGACGTCTGCGGGGGCGGCGGCGGCGGCGGCGGCGGAGACGAGGAGGAGGACGATGACGAAGAGGCTAAGGAGCGCGACCCCGACGGCGGCGGCGGCGACGATGATGACGACGACGAGATGAACGACGACGATGACTTGGACCTGGAGGACGACGAGGAGGAAGAGCAAGATGGCGGGCCGGGCCTCGCGCTCGAGCGCTTCCTGGCGGCGCGGGCCGCCGAGCGGGAAGACGACGAGACGCGGCGAGAACGCATGCGCGACGACGACGTGATGCGCGCGCGCGCCCGGGGCGGGAGCGGGGGGGGCCGCGGCGGGGGCAGGGGAGCGCGCTCGGCGGGGGGCGGGGCGGTGGGCGGGGTGTACGAGTTCGTGGGCGGGGCCGCCGGGGCGGCGGGGTCGCGCGCGCCCCGCCCCCCGCGAGGGTCCGGGCCGCGCGCCCCCTCGTCGCCCGTGTGGGACCGCACCACGGTGCTCATCGACGGCGGCGCCTGGCCTCAGGCCGACGCCGAGGCTTCGGCCCGCACGGCCGGGATTCGCCGAGGCGGCGGACGGGAAGGCGGGGACGACGACGACGACGACGAGGAGGAGGAGGACGACGACGACGGCATCGGCGGCTACATCGAGCACACCATCTCGCAGGACCGCATCCTCATGACGCTCAAGCCCGGCGCGCACACGCCCATGCCCGCCGACATCCAGGGAGCGACGCTCACGCTCAGCGCGCAGTGCCCGCGGACGCGGAGGAGAGAGGTGCGCCACGGCTTCGGCGTGACAACCCGGGGGGCGTGCGGAGGCGCGGGCGGTACAGGGAGGCAGTGTGGACACGGGGTTAGAAGGGAGCTGTGTGGACACGGGCTCACGTGGGGACGCGAGTTAAAACGACGTGTGGGAGAGCAGAGCAGGGAGGGCCTTGAAGAGGGACGTGAGTTAGCTGCTTTGAAGGAGTAAATAATATAGTGGAATCGAGAGAAGGGCATGGCTTATGGGCGAGATGAGAGGGGAATGGTAGAAAATTGAGGGGGATAGGGAGAAGACGGGTTTTTTTTAGGAGGAATGGATTAACTTCTTAAGAGAAGGACTTGGGTCTGGGCATGACAAAAAGAGAAGGAAGCATGGGTTTAATTGCTGTTGTGGGAGAGGGAATGGCAGAAAGTAAAGAGGAATAGGAGCATGGAACAGTGGCATGGTATAGAGGCGAGAGAAGGACATGAAAGGTAAGAGAAGGGCATTGAAAAGAGTGTGTTTCGGAGCAGAAGAACATGAGAAAGGCCCTTGGCAGATGGAAGAGGGGACGTATTTAGGACACTGACGCGGGGCACGGCTTGGGGCAGAGAGGGCATATGCTGGAGCGTGGTGGTGGGGTCGAGGCGTAGGAGAATGTGAGAGCATGATGGGTTTGTGGCGCGGGAGAGATTCCTGGGAGAAGGTCACGAGTTTGGGGTCATGCACTTCGCTTGTCGGCCACTAGTGAACTCAACCACCAGGACACGCTTCGCATCGTTTCGGTCAGATTCCTGAATCCTTTGGGTTGAGTCAGTGTGGCCTTGATTTAAAGGGTTGTGGTTTGAATTGTTGCACGTGTGGATGTCCATACTAGTCAATCCACTTGTGGATGAGGGCCACTGCACGCCCTGATGGGTCTTGCAGGTTATCTGACCATACTTCACGGTGGTTAGTGCAGGTTGGGTGAAGCCATTGAGCTTATGTGTGAGAGCATAGACGTTTTCATCGCGGTAACCCGTCCAGGCATGTTACGTTTGTATCCCGCTGGGGTTCTGAGATCTGACAATATCAGGCACATTCCGGGTGATTAGATCTTAGGGCAATAGGAGATATTTGCTGACTTTATTGTCGGAGATCGCTTTATTCTTTGTTGTTCTACTTCCCTCTTTTTATTTACGCCTGAAATTGAAACTCGACTATTACAGAGTTTGGGAGTGTGGACTTGGGATGCAGTTAAAAGTCTGGTTGCATCATGATCCCGCGGGTGTGGTGTTTGATGTCTCATTGAGTCCACTTTACAGATTCCCGTTTTACCACAAACTAGACACGAAATCACCTCGATGGTTAATCATTGTGACAATTACAAATGAATTTAACAGACGCTTGACTGCCAAATACAGTGTAAAGAAAAACCTCCAAACCTTAACCCAGATTAACCGTCTGGGTTTTTCCATTTGCTGTGTCAGTGTATTTTATAGCACAGTTGGAAATGTTTAATTTGTGCTAGGCAAACATCGCATCGGCATTATCTCAGCTGACAGGGGGTTCACCAAAAAGAAACAGTGATGTACGTTTTCACGGTTTGATGTCTAAGAATTGTTTTGCATAGCTGCTCTTGTGGCCTGTTTCGAAAGATCATCTATGGAGGGCAATTCTCATTATGAACAATGTCTGCAATTGGAATAGTGTTCATAAGTAAAAGTGTTTATAAAACCCTCAGTTTGGTTCTCCATCCATTTTCAGAAACCGCTTAATCCCATACAGGGTCGCGGTGAGCCGGAGCCTATCCCGACAGACACAGGGCGCAAGGCAGGGGAACACCAAGGATGGGACGCCAGTCCATCGCAGGGCGCCTGGGGAATTTAGTCAGTACGCCAATTAACCTGGCAGCATGTCTTTGGACGGTGGGAGGAAACCGGAGTGCCCGGCGAAAACCCACGCGGACACGGGGAGAACATGCAAACTCCACACAGAAAGGCCCCCCGAGCCGAGATTCGAACCCGGGTCCTTCTTGCTGTGAGGCGGAAGCGCTACCCACTACGCCACCGTGCCGCCCCAGTTTGGTTCTGATAAGATGTATTGTCTTAAACCATTAGCCTAATCTGGGGAATGCTAATGTTATTGGGATGTGACCGGTGAGCCGTGTACGATTGTTACAAACTGGAAGTTAGTGGTTCACTCAGGTGGCTCAGAGCATTGTCAACACTGAGCCAGCGCGATGGAACATTCTGGGTTCAAGTCTGGTCATCCGCCACCCATGGGTCAAATGAGTACACAACAAAAATATAGCCTTTCTATTTTCACCAAATCCAAATGTTACCATTTCTGAGAGCCAACATTTAAAGCTATTTGCTATAAGGTTAAGCACTTGTTTATACATAAAAGTAACTTGTAGGCACTGTCTGTTATTGTGAGAGGGGCATTGAAGTGACTGAGTCTCGGCGTAGTATTCTGCACCTCTTTACGTAATGTTGATTGCATAACTAGGATACAATTGGTGATGAAATATTTTTAAATAACACTATAAAGACACGTTTTGGCCTGTATGTTAAAGTAGTTTCTGCTTAGATGTATTTTTGGATTGTACCACGTGCTGTTGGGCACCATGTGCTGGTAGCGTTATCAGTAACTGAGTGGAATCGGTCACGTGGTTGATGCTATAAAGTTGCCGGCCGCTGGTGTAATTAAAATAATATCTGTGGCAACGAGGGTTTATCGAGGGAGAATTTGAGCTGCCCAACACAGTTTATGAAGGAGCTTCCAGAACATTGAGAAGCACGTTGGACATTTCCAACAACACGCAGTATCACATGAAAACTACACTACGTAGTGGTTTATTTTTTCATCATCATTATTAAACATTGTGACTTTTTCACCTGTAATGCAGCTCGGCATCCACGCAAGTAGAGATCCCAGCTGTGTGACTAATGGCAGCGTTTAGCAACACAGGTGACACCCTCATTGTAATGACATTAGCGCCATGCCAGGGGTCATTTGTTGAACACGCTCCCGTGCCACGCTTATCAAACGTAATTAGTGGTAACGTGGCCAGGCTGTTTATTATGTTTGTTAATTATTTTTTGCCGCATAACATGTTTGTGAGCAAGGAAAGCTGTTTTTGTTTATATAAGTGCTTTTCATTGCTCGTGTGTGCTAGAGAGCAAGGTACGCACATCGACAGCCAAGACAAAAATGTACAGCCCCCTTTTCCAAACCACTGCTGGATGAGGGCCTCCCTCCGCTGTATAGGCCATGGAGGTATATCACGAGAAGGGACATTGGCCGATGGTCAGGAATCATGAGGACTTGACAGTCAAGGAATGTCTCTAAGAGTAGTCCCACCGAGGAGATGTAGTGATGTGTGCAGGTGCTCGGTGGATCATTACATTTCAGGGGGGTCAAGGTAGAAGCGTTCACGTCGCGATCCCTGTCAGGTAATACTTGGTGTTGCCTGCAAATTCTACCAAACACTTCGAAGCCGAGGTGAAAGACAACGATGTCCAGAAGCTGACCATCGTGCTTCGAAGAATCGCAAAGAAGAAGAAGGATCTTTAGAGATGGTAAAGGCGTATGGAGGCCCTTATCCAGCAGTGGATTGACCACCGTCATTCGCCATTCCCATCGTGTTACGAAAAAGTATCGATTCCGATCTCTCGTAGTGCGTTCCTTTGCGTAAAAAAATGCCCTATGGAAGTGGACGTTGTAGAACAGAAATCCCTTTGTAGTGACCTTGGTTGGGTCGTGCAGAGTCGGGGACAGAACTTCCCACCCAAACTTGCCACCGAGACTAATGCTTGTGACGCCGGCGCAATCGCCGTCCCATAATCCTTGCGGCCGCCGATGTTGTTTTCTGTCGCGGTGCGGCGTCGCGCAGGTGAAGCGCTACCAGTGCGCGTACGAGGGCTGCGAGCGCACCTACAGCACGGCGGGCAACCTGAAGACGCACGAGAAGACGCACCGCGGCGAGTACACGTTCGTGTGCGAGCAGACGGGCTGCGGCAAGGCCTTCCTCACCTCCTACAGCCGCAAGATCCACGTGCGCGTGCACACGCGCGAGAAGCCCTTCGAGTGCGGCGTCGGCGGCTGCGAGAAGTCCTTCAACACGCTCTACCGGTGGGTTGCGTCGGCGTAACGCGACGGCGCCAGGCGGTGGCGTGCAGGGAGGGGGCGACGGCCCCGGGCATCCATTTCAGGGGGGGGGCATTCAGTCAGAGTGAATTTAAACAGTCCCACAAGGTGGTGTGAATGTGGATGCGTGTTTTAATAAGTGAGACCAGAGTAGAGAACCTGTTACATGTAAATACTGTGCGTAATGCCGATTAACTCTTTCGGTGCCCTGTCGACGCCGATCGACATTATTTTTCATCATCCACTGTGCCCTGTCGACGACCGTCGACACGTTATAGTACTGCCTTACAACTCATTTTATGAATGAATGATAGTTCCCAAAGTTGTCTTCCTTTCTCACATTTCTCAGTACTAGGCCCTATACTTGAGTCTTGGAGGCATACAATCAAGGAGTTGGCGTTGGCCCCGGGCATCACCAAACCTCTGCACGCCACTGGCGCCAGGGTGCGTCGCGCGGTGCGGGGATTCGCGATAGTCGCTAAATGTAGACGGTGCGGTCGGCCCGGTTTTTTCTCCCTAGCGCGGATGTTTGCACATTCGTGCTGGGTACTCGCATGCCACTAGTGGATGACTGTGACCGGAAATATCACTCGGGTCGCCTTGATCGTAAAGCGGTATAAAAAAAACCACCGCGCCACTTACTCGCACCCACCCACGCACGCGGTCCAAGACCTATATCGTTGCGGGCTCTGCTTTGTCGGTGGTGTCGGCGCAAGCTGACAGAAACAGCCCGTGCTTTCGCGTGTACATTCACGCGCACACTAATGCGCAGACTCACTCGCACACAGACAATTTGGAAGGAACACGTTGTTATCCCTTCGTACAGAACAGACTAAAAATACCTTGTGAGGAGGCGTATAGTGGTTTGAATCTGCAGCGGCACAGCTGGATTGGAGCGCGGTGTTGAATGAAGTGGTCGCGTGTGTTGCCGCGCAGAGAGCCATTTACAGCAGTGATTATTTTATATTCGTGAATACATTTTTCAGCTTCATTTAACATTTTCCCAGGTTATAACAGCGTTTATACCTATTGTTCAGGTTAATGAATAACCCTTTTCAGTCAAACAATTTATTTGCGTGGTTTAACGATGTTTAAGGCACAGAAAAGCATTTTGCTGCTCTTAACGAGCGTCAGAAGGTGCCCTTCCTCATTAGCTTCTAGCCAGTGCTGGAAATTCCACATTCCTATGGCAGACAGTGGTTTCCTCCTTTCTAGACCACTGCTGAAATTCCACCGAGTGGTTCTTGCAACCCCTCAATTGGGAGTTAATTACCGCTACGAAAGGAGCCATATCCTCGTCGTTAAAGACGGTTGTTTTTTGTACGTGTTGTTTTTAAACGAGACGCAATAAAACAAGGGTTTCGACACTCGGGCTAGCGGGAAGAGGGGGCAGTCGCCCAGACAAACGCTTACGTAATAAACCCCGCCGTGGTTCTTGCCGCTCGCGAAATCGCACCGCCCCCGCTGCGCGTCGCCGGCATCCGGAGCGTGTCGTCCCGAAGCCTCCCACTCTCCGCCGGCGAGTGCGCGATTGCAACGAGATCCGTGTTTATCCCGATGAAGACTTGACTAAAATCCCGCGGGTTTTCGTCGACTTCGATAAGACTAACTTGACGTTGCAGCTCTAGCATTATAGGTTTTCATTCAATGCCGAGGTCACACTTTATACGATCCCTCACGGACTCGCCACCTGCCAACTTCTCCCCTCTCATGTTACTGTACTTCTGTCCACACCCTGTCCATTTCAGCAACGGAGGCGGCCTGGCGAAGGTCCCACTTAACTTTTCAGACAGTGGGAGGTCACTCATTCTTCTCTGCTGTCCCCGTAGTCTGGAACTTCTTTCCTCAGCTGCCATCCGTTAACTCGGCTCTTGTATCAAGTCCAAGCCCCAGTATCTTCTGCCTATAACCGACCGACTCTGTGAACTATACACGCCCGCTATTTCTGCCGCGAGTTTTTGTGGAGAAGCGAATGTGTCGCCACCGCTCCTGCCCGCCCCCGCGCAGGCTGAAGGCGCACCAGAGGATCCACACGGGAAACACGTTCAACTGCGACTCGGAGGGCTGCACCAAGTTCTTCACGACGCTCAGCGACCTGCGCAAGCACGTGCGCACCCACACGGGGGAGCGGCCCTTCCAGTGAGTCGCTAGGACGACGGGAACGCGCGGCCAACGAGACGAACGGGGTCGAGTTCGCCGCCACCTTTCAACGAACGTTGGCCCCGCTGCCCGGCCTCTGTTCCGGGGTCGAGTTACCGTTTGCAGGGCGACCCACCGTTGGCTCGCCAGCACCGAAATTCGCGGCCTCACACAGTGGTCATCATTTGTTATACCGCCAACACGGGAATGATTGATTTTATTTCCTGGGCTAGCGTTGTTGCTGCTGCTGTATCAGCTGAGCCGTAGCTTTTAGTCATATGACAATCGAACAATGCATCGTTTAAAAGCGATCGTTCCGCTCGCGTAATGTCTCTAATTGATGTTGACCGAAGTCGAATGACGAAAGAGTTGAGCGTCCTGCCGTGTTTAGACGAGCATTGGCCAGTCTTTATCTCCGTTCGGGGTCCTGTGCCGTTTTGATTTAAGGGTGATGACCGCTGCTGCCTTTCCTGCACCAAGACACATAGACGATGATGACACTTCCTGCCTGGAGAGTCTTGCTACTGTTATCAGCAGAGCTGTGTCTAATATAAAGTTCAACAGTTCGATTGATTCAGAGGGAGTGCTGGTGATGGTTCCCAGTGGATTTAACTCTGGTGCCTTTTCTGGGGGACGTTTCTCCGGTCTTGAGACATTGACCACTTCTGACCGGGCCACCACCACCCCCCCCTGTCTCATCCTCCTCCCCAGGTGCAAGCACAGCGGCTGCGGGAAGGCGTTCTCCGTCAGCCACCACCTGCGCACACACGTGCGCACGCACACAGGTACGCGCTCAGACCCACACCCACACGTGTACGCGCTCGCACACGCTCGCGTGCCGCGTGCACACGCACGATCGAGTCCTGCATCAGAGCGGGTACCCATGGGTACCTGTAAAGTTGAGTTGGAACTAAAGTCGTTTTAGTTATGTCATTGGCATGCGGGTGAGATAATGGTACGAGTATTACGTGATGAATGTAACCCAACCTGCACCCAAACGGCAAGGGGTAAAGCGATCAAGTTCCAACGAGATTTCCGCGTGTCTCCTGGGTACCTGATCTATGATTTCATAACACTCTACCGTCAGAAACCCCCTTTCGCCTTTCCTGTCGCTGACAACTCGCAACATTCGTGAATAGGAAAGATTTCTTATTGCTGGAACAAGTGGCGAATAGTTGAACAAGAATTCACGTGGAAGATATTTGGACTTTATTAGCATTGGACCCGGATTATGATTAGAATGGCTCGGGCTGGCTCTATGAGACTCAGGCGTTTACAATGTACTTGTGCAGCCCCTTTGTTAACACAGCGCTGGATGAGTCCCTCCCCACTGTATGCATGCTACAGGAGTTATGTGACATACTTCACGCTAATAAGTGTGGGTTTGTGAAGACGGACTGCACAGGATGAGAGAACATTGCATTTTGCTGCGCTGGCCTGCGTCTCAACGTAGCGTTTAAATGAACCCTAATGATTTGAATGGTGCCTTTGTCTGACTATTAATCTGAGGAATTAACAGTGGGACACAAGAATGAAAGGAATGTTAGTCTGGCTGTGGGCATCAGGACTTAGGAGTGATGTTAATAATCGTGAGGATGCATTATTTTTTGTGCCTTAGCATAATACATTGTTTGTTAATGGTAAGAATCCGTGAAGATGCTGCAGGTTCTCAGTTTCAGAAAGTAATGTTGAACATTAGTGTTATATGTCGTGATGGGATGTTGAGGTACTGCTGTGTGCTGAACATGTTGTTTGTAAAACTAAAGAACATTCAAATCTGAATAGTTAGTAACTATGTCCTCACTGCATCGATCAGTGATATGAGTAACAGTGATGTCGTATTTACCGACATACATACCCGCGCTCTCCCTAAGCTCGTACACACATTTGTACATACCTATATACCCTAGGCTTTGTATATGAGAAGATTCACATGGTCAGAGGCTCTGACGGCATGCTCTATTTGCATCACTGGTTTGATATTGTATACATAAACAAATACATGTGATCGACGTCACAACAACGTGAGACCTGGGGTCAATTAGACTTGTAATTGCTTAATTCATAATGCATTGGAATGAAAATGTAATTTTAATTTCAGCTAGCTGCTGCTCTAATTGTAGTTATAATTGATGTTTTGATGTGGGTTTTTCACGGCTCGATTCATGATTGTTGCTCTTCAGAGCTGTTCTTTCGGGCTAGCCGTGTTGAGCGATCTCCCTTGTGAGCAACCGTTATAATTGACGTCACAAGAGTGCCATAAGAGACTTGAGTCACATTTTCCCATTTACGAAGCTTCGAGTTTGGTGGATAGCCTGGAATGCTCAGTCTAGGGTGTAGTATCTACGGAATAAAAACTGTGGGTCACGTTATTTTATGACGAATGAAAGCGTGTGGACTTCCTTAGTTGGAGTCTTAAGTAATTTAACATAATCATTAGTTATGGTGTTTTACCAATTGCACTGTTTATCAGCCTGCAGGCTATTTGTGATCAGTCTTTCCCAAATCTTAGTTTTGTACAGCTCTCTGAAACCTTGCTGTTGCTGTGTTAAGCACGCATGTGTGCTGGTGAAGGGGACAAAATAAGGAAATAAAGTGGAGCACTTTCACTTTCCAATCTTGGTTATTCTCATTTGTTGTGTAAATTGCCTACACTGTAATAGTAATAGCTTTGAACATTTGTATTTGATCTGCAATCGCTTCCTTACCGAGTCAATGATTTCAAATACTGTTTGAGCTGGCACCTGTAGTTGCACTGCGCGGGAGGTGTATAAATACTAATTGATGACGGTGACGACAGGAGAGCGACCGTTCCCGTGCCCGAGCGACGGGTGCGAGAGGACCTTCTCCAGCCAGCACAGCCTTAAGAGCCACATGAAGGGACACCCGTCCGGGGCGAGCCTCAAGTCAGAGGTGAGCACCTCCTCCTGCTGTGTGCGCGCCCTTCCTGCGTGCCATCTTCCCGGCTTGGTCAGTCACCCCTTGTCGAGACTTGTAGGTTCGCTTTGCACTAGTAAACGGCCCGAGCACTTTATGCGCGAGTATTTTGAAACATGAACTGTGTGCGCGAACAGTAGCAGCGCAGAATGTCATCAACTGTGTATGAAACAGGGCCATGTCCTTGAGTAAGAATAGAAATTAATCAGGCAGTGGTAATGTGAAAATTCCTTATTACAGGACGGCGCAACCCAAACAACAAACGGCGATCGCCGTTGCAGGCTGTGCCATGCTGCACAGCCTGCAACTGGCACAAACATGCCTGCAACTGGCACAAACATGCCAGTTGCAGGCTGTGCAGCATGGCTTTAAATCATTGATCTGAAAAAACATTTCAAACTGTTATCAATCCATTGCTGGATGAGGGTCTTCCGGCGTCATGCGGGTTAGTTGACCGGACGTCATCGCGCTGGTCATTGTGGGTTCGTAAGACGAAGGGGAGGGCATAGATGAGGGAGCCTAGATATTCAGTACAACAATGGATATGTTTGCACTTCCCTCTGCTTGCCACCGCTTAGCCCCGCAGCCCTGCTTTTGAGATGTGACGAGATCGGACACACTTTGCATGATAATGTCAAAGGCTGACATACAGTTGTCTTTCACGATTCTTCAATTGTGATCACAACCGGTGTGCTTTGTGCCCCTGACAGGACAGCCAGAATGCGTTCTACCTGTCCGACTTCGACCCAATCACACCGGCCTCCGACATCAGTGAGGAGACGCTGCAGAAGTGCCTGGTACCCACTCCGCACACAGACAACACGTGCACCCGGGGCCTATGAATCCTGGCTCATGCAGCTAGTAATAGCAATTAGGCACATTACTATACTGCAGGGCTTCTCAAGCTTTTGCACCTCAAGGCTCACTCTGGTATTTTCTCCACGGACCACTAGGTGGTGCTCGCGGCCCACTGATGGGTCGCGATCCACTGGTTAAAAATGGCGGTTACACTGTACGTCTTATTAAAATGTTATACTAAACTGTTCAGTATAGAAGGTCCCGGGTTCGATTCCCGGCTCGGCGGCCTTTCTGCATGGAGTTTGCATGTTCTCCCCGTGTCCGCGTGGGTTTTTCATCAGGCACTCCGGTTTCCTCCCACCTTCCAAAGACATGCTGCCAGGTTAATTGGCGTACTGACTAAATTTCCCCAGTTGCCCTGCGATGGACTGGCGTCCCATCCTCGGTGTGTCCGCTGTTCCGCCGTGTGCGCTACGCGTCTGTTTATGAGCACTTCGCTCGTGTTGTGTTGGCGTGTTTTGACGCCGCTCCGTGGACCAGGCGGTGGAGCCGGACCTGACGACGGTGACCGTGGAGAGCATCTTCGACTCGATGTTCCAAACGGAAGACTCAGGCTCCACGGGCGGCAGGGACCACGGTAAAGCCGCCCTCGCTCACGGCGATCGGCGCTCGGGTCGCCGCCAGACCGTTTTTTGCAACACGTTTTTTTATGTTGGTTTCCCCGTACCTTTGCAAGTACAGTTTGCTTTTTTATTGTATTGCTTTTGTGCTTTATTAGCAGCTGGTTACCCGTGGCACACCATGGGTTTCGAAAATAGCCAGGCATGTAATGTATAGAATAAGAAGAGGAAAGGGAAGCAAAGACGAGCATGGGAAATAGGAGGAACGGGATAGCGTTGGAATGTGGCGTTATTAAGAGGTACAGGCCTTTAGTCGTTATACTGCTGGAGGAAGACTTCCTAAAGCCATGCGGGTTACGGGGTTTACATGACTACTTCAACACGCCGGTCAGTGCGGGTTAGTGAATATGGGGACCAAAGATGTGGAAGCATAGGAGTATAGTGCCGGCAAACCGCCTAGCTGCCTCCTCCGGCTCTGTGCGCTTTCCTCGCGCCTCTGAGTCGTTCTCTCGTCGAATGGATACCTTTGACAATGAATGAAATGTATAAAATAATTCTAGTGCAATGGTTTATTTTTTTTCACTGTCCTCCGCTGCCCACAATGCCGCGTAACGGCATCACCACGACACGTGCTTTATCCAACTCATTGTGCCGCTTCCCATCCGCTCGCTCGCTCGCTGCAGACCCGCCGACCGTGGACGGCCCGTCCTATACGGGCTTCCCGCTGCCCGTGCTCAGAGTGATCCAGCCTCCGCTGCCGCCGCCGCCTAGCGCCAGCTCCCTGCAGCAGCTCGTGGTCGTGCGGCAAAGGGACGGCGTCGGTAGCGGCGTCGGCGTCGGAGGGGCCTGCGCCAGCGGCGACGAGGGCATCGACGTCCCGTACAAGTGGGTGGTGCAGAGCGATTCTGGCGTCATGGAGGTGGAGGGGATGGACGGTGGCTGCGCCATTGACGTGGGCTCCAGCGACGTTGCTGTCGAGCCGGGGAGCGAGCGCGCGCGCGCACCCGACGCCGCGGCCCTACCGGTGGCGGACGGCGCCGGCGAAGGCTACGCGGCGCCTCCGTCGACTATCGTGCTGGACCTCTCGGAAGCGCTGAGCCTCGCTGCGCAGCCGAGGCCCGCCACCGAGAGCGCCCCGGCAGGCGCGGTCGCGGGCGAGGTGCCCATGGAGGTGGGCGAGAGCCGGGCGGTCGCCGCCGGTGACGACGGTGCCGCCGCCGCCGCCGCCGCCTCAGCCGCCGCGGCCTCAGCCGCCGCGGCCTCAGCCGCTGCGGCCGAGAGCATCAACCCCGGCGGGCTGCCCGAGGAGGAGCTCCGCTGGATTCTGGAAACGAGCGGCATCGGTGCCGCGGCCATGACGGCGCCGCCCGGCTCGCGGGTAACCAACCCTCTCTCCGGTTCGCGCGCCCGTGGCGGGTGTCGGTTGGCCGCGGAACGTTGCGGCGGTGCGCGGCCGTTACGCGCGCGCCTCTTTTCGCGATGACCGCCCGGCCGCGTTCTCTCTCCAGGTCGCCGGGAAGGACAAGGTGACGGTGGAGAAAGTGTACCTCGCCACGGCTGTGGGGAGCCCCGCGCAGATCGGCGGTAAGGCAACCCTCTCGAACGTGCGACTGCCCTCGGCACTGTTTAATGAGCCACGGTGCCGTAGCCTTTGGAGTCGAGGGAGAGCGGTGGCGAGATGCAAGGATGTGGTGGAATGCTTTGAGGATAGTGGATGTGATAGAATAGTGCGTGGAGACGTAAAGTACATGGAGAGGCAAAGTCTGAGCAGATGACACAACATGGTAAATGGACCTCTGGCTCTTTGGTTACCATTCTTAGAAATAGCAGAGTACCCACTCTAAGGGCGATCGTGATCCAAGCATGTAACACATGCTTCTGATGTCTCTTGGCATGACTGGCTTGACCAGGATTTCTTCCTTATGTACTTTTCGAGTATTGTTGGTTTTCTGGCGTTTCAGAAGGTTCATCGATAAGTGGGAAGTACAGCTGAAACAAGACGCAAAAGCCTCGGTGTTGTGCAGATTAAATTCGCGCTTACTTGGGATTCGAACCCCCGTACCGTCAGAGCAGGCACGCGTCAAACGCTCGCCCCCGTTACGTATACACAAGCGGCGGGCTTCCCCGGCGTTTCCGTGCCGCGCCCGCGCTCAATGCGTGTCTGTGACCTGCGCTTCCCGTCGTGCTCGCGCAGGCAACGCGGCGCAGGTGATGGGACTGCGGGTGCCCGTCATCATCATCAAGCAGGAGGAGTCGTGCGTGTGTCACTGCGCGTGCCGCGACGCCCCCGCGGCGCCCCAGCCGGCGCAGCCCGCGGCAGCCGCCGGCGGCGCGGAGAGGCTTGCCGAGCAGCCGGGATCCCAACCCCTGCAGAGACCCAGCGACTCGGGTGATGACGAGGACCATACGCAAATGCCGCGCGCGGCAAGGCCGCCCACTACCTCTCGGCAGGACACTCGCACGCAGTCGGTTTGGTGGCCCGTGCAACTCGTTACCAGCACGACAGACATAATTAATAAAAATTGTACATTTATAACGCGCACATATTCATTCAATGCCAAAGGTATTCATTCGACGAGAGAATGACTCAGGCGCGAGGAAAGCACAGAGATGCGGAGGAGGCAGCCAGGGGATTTTGCCGGCGCCATATTGCCACACACTGCTTCCTATATATTATGATGTTATCGGCTA
>JAZEWU010000010.1:6981126-6994999 GCA_036362915.1 Geotria australis
GAGCAGCGTGACTTCAAAGCAACATGAACATACCGTCAATACGATCCTGGAATACCGGCACAACAACACGTACATTAAAACGGTTCATTTTTTTATTTCAGTGTCCCTATCTACTGGACATTCTTGTTACCGTGAATATCATTAAAAATATTGTGTTTGGCCTGATAGCAGGGCAGAATATAAATGCCCCTTCCCCTGCCTCGTCTTTCTTTTCCACTGTTTCTTCCTTCTCCTTACCACTACTGGCCATACCTCGCTGCTGCTCTGTTCCTCCAATTCAATGTGAAATGAAGGTCTCTACACATTTTGGTTATGGGGGTTGTTTGACCACACTTCACGACATTGGTGGTGCAGGTCGGTACAGGCTGCTCGGCACCCGTTTGGACAGTACTCGCCACTGATATTAGTTGTGGCCGGGAATCAAACTTTGGTTGCTAGGTTCAGATTACAGCATACGACATCAACACAGCATCAACATTAGACCATTACAATAATGGCACAACACCAAGACAGCTAACACAATGCTGACATAATAAATGTGACAGCAATATCCACGTGACATCGAGGTCGACACGACAATAACCTTGCACCTTTGCAACTCCATCACAACGGCAGTAGAAGAATGTCACTTCGTGGATGTGCCACTTAGCATCAACAAAGCACCATCTCAAAACCAGTAACCAACTTGCAAAGCATGTACAAGCCGCAGTGCGCAAGTAAATCCTTGAGCACTTTCCAAGACTTCGACGAAACAAACTCCAGAAATCTGGACGAACGGCATGGATTAATGTACTGATGTAGGTTTTTGCGGCTCGATTCATGATGGTTGCTATTCAGAGCTGTTGTTACGGGATAGCCGTGTCTCGCGCTCTGCTTCTCTCCCTCGCAACGTTTCGCCTCCCACTTTGGAAGCATCCGGCATGCCTTAAGTCGAAGGCGGCGGTCACTATTAATCTTTACCTTCTTTGCATCACTGCCGCACAGGGACCGAGCTGCTGCCGGGCGCAGCGGTTCCGGCCTGCGCGCCCGCGTCACAGCCCCCGGCCGCAACAGATCGACCGTCGCCGCTGTCCACTGCCTCCACGTCGCAGCAGCAACAGCTCGCCGCGATCGCGCAACAGTTGGCGGCCACGCGGCCTCCGAGCGAGGAGCGTGCGCCCGGCCAGACTCCACGGGGCGCGGCGACGCTCCCGGAGCCCCTCCTGGGCTCCGCGCAGCTCGCGACGATCGCCGCGCAGCAGCTCGTCATCGCGCCGCCGTGCCTTCCCGAGGCCGACGCGGCGGGCGCAGCGCTGTTGAGAGAGCAGCAGCTGTTGCTCGAACAGCTTCAGCAGCAATCGATTCAGCCGATTGAGCCGCAGCGACAGGTTCAATTTCAGCAACAGCAGCAGGAGAGTCAGACTTATCAGCAGCATGCGTCGCAGCACGTGCCGCCGGTTCAGCCGCTGCAACAGCAACAACTGCCTGAGCAGCTGCTTCAGCAACAGCAACAGCAGCAGCTGCTTCAGCAGCAGCAGCTGGATGTGAATGCTCCGCCACACAGGAGAGGCGCGGCCACAAAAGATTATCTTTTGCCCGGTCCCATCACGAACGTATCCCTCTACAACCGCACAGACGCCTTTGTGCTGGCGCACAACGAGATAAACACGCAGCTGTCCCACGGCCTAGGGGGCACGGTACCGGCCGGCGGCCCTCTTATCACGGCTGACGGCGGCGGCGGCGGCGGCGGTGGCGGAGGAGGAGTGTTTGGCGACGCCGGGAGGCCCGGCCTTGTTACTCCCGCGGGAATGGTGTCGTTAGCGCTGGCGCTCGCCAAGAACGTGTCTGGTAGTCGGGTGGGCGTGACGGGGGGAGAGGTGGTGCCGCACCGCTGCTGTGCGGCACAACCGTTTTGCCAGGGGACGCACTGACATGATGGGCGGTTCGGTGGGTGCGTGGGCAGGAGCTATTGACACCAAAAGAGAAAAGGCCATATTTGTCACTGGGGAAGAAGGGTATACTTTTAAGGGACATACCACACTCACCAGCTGGAAGCTAGCCCTACCCCAATCCCTGATGCTAACACCACTTCTAACCCTTAACCTGGCCTCCGTTTCCCTACCGAGTTGCTTTGCTGTTTGGATGTTTACAGTTTTGTGAAACCCGGAAGTGGAAAGCAGATCTAAGGTGAATAGGAGGTGTGAAAAAGCAGATTTGGAAAAGGATTTTGAATACTCAGTGAGTTTCCTGGGTGGGAAAAAATTCCAGTTACTGTATTATTTTATTACTATTATTTATTCCTAAAAAGAAACCGGTATGTGTTTATCGGAGCCGTTATCTCCAGCTGAGCAATACGCTGCGCAATACGTGATGATGGGCAAGGAAAAGGAAAGGGCAGATTCGTGCACAAATGCAGACAAAACACACGCATCGTGTGTTGTTCATTGAATCACATTTGGTTGTCAGGTTTTTGAAATGACCAACCAACTATTGGCAATTCCACAGGGGAGTCTGGAGTTGTTTGTGCCCCCTATTGAATTGTGCTGTCCTCCCCTTGTACCCTCCCCCATTCTAGAGGCAGCTCCTCAGGATGGCTGGGGAAGCACTCAAACTTACGTTTAATTATTTCATCGTAGCTGCTGATCCTTCCACATCTCACAGTGGTTTATTTTTGACTGGAGTGGTTTCACGGTTGACGCCTGGCTGCCAAGGTGCGCTCTCAATCTTACAGTCTCTTCCTGGGTGTGGAGGGGTGTGGGCCTGGGTTGCCCACCTAGGGCAGGTGGTCCCCCTGTTTATCGTGTCCTAGAATCGCTACTGTGACTAACGCACACATGTAGAGGATATGTTTGCAGCAAGTCTCTTGTATCACGGGCAAAATAATGCAAGTTTATAAAATATATAAAACGCTACCTTTTTTTGCGAGGTAATGTCATGTGAAAATGGGCACACCTGTTGTGTTGATGTGTGTGTTTTAACATACCTGTAGAGAGGGTTTGAGGTCGATTTCGTTGTTACACCGCTTTCTTGGGTAAACATTTCAAGTAGTTACCATTAAATCTAATCCACCTTCTGGATCCTGAACAGGCATTGAACCATCCATCCATCCATTTTATAAACCGTTTGTCACGACCCCCACCAGGCATTGAACCGTTTGTGGCTATTCCATGAAACATGGGGTTGAGACAGAGAGCTCCTGAAGGGTTTGCCTCACTTTTTATCTTGGAGCCAACTGGCCTCATTGCAATGGAGGTGGGGGTTCTACATTCCCTATTTTACTATTGGCATCGGAACATCGGTGTCTTAATCATCTCTGTTTGGACAACTGAACATCTGCTAGTGTCTCTGCAATGAACCCTTTGCCCAATCACCACACGGTGGTACTCCTGCTGTTTACGGGAAAGGTCTCCATGCAACCAGCGTCTGAATAAGGTCATCAGAGCAGAACCTGGCCAAATCAAATTAAAAAAAATAATGCTCTTATGGCAGTGACTGAGCTTAGGTAATGTGGCCAACCATTCAAGATTTGAACCTAGGGATTCAGTGTTGCCGGCTCAGTGGATGAAATGATTCCAACCGTCCAATCAGAACCGTGACATATCTTCAATGGAACCAGTGTATTAGAATGTTTTAAAATCATAGTTAGCATTTTTTACAAGCACTTTATGTTTTTTGATTAGCGTGTGTTTTTTTGTTTGCATTAATTTAACCGTTTGCCTTACAGTCCAATTGTCTGCCATTTTGCAGACTTGTGTTCTATCCTGCAACAAAAAAAGGAAAAATATAGTATCGGTAAATTCTTGTGCATTGCGTTTCACTTATCGTTTGTGTTTTGGCAGGATTCTATGATTTAAATTAAGCCGTGATTTTGAGTCATGTTTTGTTCTGAGCACATCTCGTGGCTGTCACGCTGGGATCAAATAATTGAGGCCAAGAATACACAGCGTCGCTCTGCAGGTTCTTTACTAATCCAACATATGCATTTGTAAGTGTACTGCACGGGAACATCGAGGTGGTTTCTGATGATGAAAAGCCACTCCTGGTGGTGTTCGCAGAAGTAGGTAGGTCATGGTCTGTGTAGTGGTGGAATTACCCACAACTAATAAATTACTACTCTGCCTACCTAAAAGCTTGCTGGAACATAGCACACCTCTACCGAGTGTGATGGGCACTACGTTGCTGCAAAGGGAACACTTGGTTGACAGGAGATAATGATGCTATGTAATGCTTGAAATTTCCTCTCGTTCTTCACAGAATCGGTGTTGATTAATCTTACTTGGCCCCCATTTTAATCCAGATTCTTGAAAGATTGTTGATAACAAAAAGTTACCAGCTCCAAATAGAAAACTCATTCGTTTGATGCCTTGACTTATATAGAACATATTTATATGTTCTTGTAATATTTCTCCAGTTTTATCGCGATTGTGCTATCGTGTCATGTGTCAGTACTCATTCAGATCTCTTTGCAAAGCAGTCATCCCTTTGCATTAGAGGCCCACAGAATCATATATTTCAGATTTGCATCTGAGCTCGTCTTCTAGTGGCATTTGACTACCTACTTCATCCTTCTCTTGGATGTTTAATGAAAAAAAAATGACGTGGTTGCAGTTGGTTTAAGCCTAATTTCAGAAATCTGCTACTTCATTGACAGCGAATGTGTGGCAGTCTTTACTGTGGGAAGCTGCACAGCTTTCTGGAGCGGAGCGATAACACTCTCCGCAAGATCAGTTCTGGCACGATTTTAAGGCCGGCACAGCCACGTTACCTTATTCCCATAATACATCACAACATCACTCATGCCGAAGCATTCAAATTCGCTTAAATTTTGTGATGTTAATTTTGGACCGTTTCAAGGGTCTACAATATTGGAGCGAGCAAAACAATTGTCAAAGTGGCGTGGGGCAGGTATTGCCATTGACAGTTTTGTCCACGTGGTGGCGCCGTTGAGTTGAAGTCTGCAGAAAATGTACCCGATTTCTTCCCTTGATTTCAGTTTGAGGCATTAGTTTGTTGCGTTGATCTCGATGAAAGTGTTTTCTGTAGGAAGTTTAATTTTGAATTTAACAAATTAAATTATATAAAATGCAGTAAATGTAACATCTTTAAAAAAATGCTTATTGATTATATATGTAAATATTGACATTTGGCAATAAAACTATTTTCACCAAGATACATTTTGTATGGCGTCTTAGCCTCTGTAGATTTTAATATTTCACTAAATGTCTAGTATTTGAATACGTACAATGTGAAGCCAAGTACGGGGTAGTCCAGATGTCTTGTAATCCCCATTAATTGACAAATATTTTCGTTACTCATTCATGTTTGCTTTGAATAACCCCTATTTATTACTAGCGATGAACGCCACCTCCTTCATGGACGTCAACCCCCGGCCCAACGACTGAAGTCAAGAAGAAGCTTCCTCAGCCATGTGCAGCCCCTAACAACATCTCGAGGGGAAACCAGACTCCAGCTCTGGACGGAAAAGCTTGAGAGTGACCCTCCTGCAACTGGCATGGGAATCCCACCTGCTGAAGACTTCCCTCCTGGCTCAGATGCACCATGGATTCAGTGGAAGACACTCAACCGCCTGAGAACTAGAACGGGACGATCAAAAGATGCTTTGGTCAGATGGGGCTACAAGACCGGCCCAACCACCTGTGAATGTGGAGAAGCAGACCATACTATGGAACACTGCCTTGTCTGTGCTCTACTACCCAACCTCTGCAGCTCAAAAGACCTTGCGGAGTTCAGTGAAAATGCAAGGGGCTGTGTAAGAAAATGGGAAACTGTAATTTAACATCGCGCTTCGAAGAATCGCAAAGAAGAAAGATTTCAGATGAATACGATGTAGATATCCTTTTTAGATTACTTGCATTACTTTACACACCCATTGGTATGCAAAAATATTACGTTTTAAAGATTTAAATGGGGGTCACAAGACATCTTGACAACCAAGTATAATGATGTCAAGATGTTCTGAGAATATGCATTTATTCTGAGAAACCGCTTAATCCTGTACAGGGTTGCGGTGAGCCGGAGCCTATCCCGGCGGACACAGGGCGCAAGGCAGGACTATACCACGAATGGGACGCCAGTCCATCGTAGAGCACCGGGGGACAATTTAGTCAGGGGGTCAACCGGCGAAAACCCACGCAGACAAGGAGAGAATATGCAAACTGCACACAAAGGCCCCTGAGCCGGGATTCGAACCTAGGTCCGTCTTGCTGTAAGGCGGCAGCGCTACTCACCAAGCCATCGTGCCGCCCATTGTTGATATCAATCGTTGAAAAGAATTAACACTCTAGGTGTATGCGATAGAAGAGGGATATACAAGTTGCGTTACTTGTAATCGCCGATGTTTATTGATCAGAATTCAGGTATCCGTGCTCCACGTGCACACAACACCTCTCGAAGCCGAGCTGAAAGACAACGATGTCCAGAAGCTCAATAGATACCAGAAGTCCCTCAGTCTGAAGAGAGGCCAATGCCCGCCTTTAAGGCCAGCACTGACTATTATATATCTCTAAATGTTGAAGGGCTGTCTGCAACTAAAGAAGAACTTGTTGCAATGGGAAACCGTCGTATAACCAATCACGCTTCGAAGACTCGAATCGAATTCGAGCACGCCACGCGATTCGGGGCTGAACATCACGTGTCTGCCTCCATACGTCCACAGGAAGGAGCCGGGGTCCACAGTACCGTGAGTGCTCCACACACACCACTCACTATTCATACCATGGTTGTGTTCAAATATGTGCTAAGATCAACAAAAACAACCCTCGCGATCTATTCACCTACTGGCCTCGATTGATATAGACTTATAGAGGGTTGCTCAATACCGCCAAGGTGAACTGTGGGATTTAAAATAACGAGACATTTTCCCGCCATTCCTGCGGTCTCGTTCCAAGGGTGTAACAGGTTCTGTTGACGCGATAAAGGCGGAATACTGCTTAAGATAGTTTATAGTAGTGCAAAAGTTGGAATTTAAGGCTGAAATAGTGTTAAAGTTTGAGAAGAGTAATTCATGTGGGGTGTAATGCTGAAACAAGACATACAATCCTTGGTGTTGTGCAGATTTAATGAACACTTATGAGGCATTCAAACCAAGTAACCTGAGTGCGTACATACTCTACGTACATAATTAGGGTCCGTGTATTCTTAACAAAATTCCACTGGAATCGGTAACATTTAGCAAATGATTATTGGTTCACCTGTTATGGTTCATCACCCCTAATTTTGAAGAGTTTATTTTACTTGATGTTACAATTCAAATGTAGACTATCGTGTGCTTGGGTTTGAGCTCCCCAACTCCAGCTACCCCTGACCACGCACATGGCCATCAGTGACAAGGAAGTGAAAATAACAATGTTTGATTCAAAAGCAGTCTCATATCTTTCCAAAACTTGGAAATATGTTTTCATTCATTCATTGTTAGAAACCGCTCAATGCTGTACAGGGTTGCAGTGAGCCGGAGCCTATCCCAGCACACACAGTGCGGAAGGCAGGGCTATGCCCAGGATGGGACGCCAGTCCATCACAGGGGACCGTGGACAATTTAGTCAGCAGGACACTGCAGCGACATGTCTTTGGACTGTGGGAGGAAACCGGAGTGCCAGGCGAAAACCCACGCGGGCACGGGGAGAACATGCAAACTCCACAAATAAAGGCCCCCAAGCCTTGGACCTTCTTGCTGGGAGGCGGCAGCGCTACCCACTACGCCACCGGCGCCACCGTGCGGCCGATGTTAAGTATTACAGCAGAAAAATATCCTGTGAGCGTGCAAGCTCTGGAAGCGGGATTCTGGCGATATAACATCTATATTATCCAACAAATACTTAGTGATGTAATAAGTATCGTCTGTACACACATCAGTGGAAAATGGCGTCAGAGTCAAACGAACACCACACGCACCACAATATTTGCCTTCGTGTTGTATTGCTGAACATGACACCAAACTAATTATGAAGGAACCCTGTGGAAACACATCATTATGCGTGGTGATTTGGGGCAATGCAGGTGATACAAAATACACGGACAAACATTAATCAATCTGTGCATAAAATGTGATTACTCTCAGCCTAAGGGTTTTTCCAAGTAAAATGTAATTGCAACATTTGATTAAGCAGGCACACTGTACCGGTTTCGACCATCTGGCGCTCATCAGCAGAATCCTGCCTGTCACACCAGATGCTGTCATATTGTTGTATAACCCCGTTACATGGAAGCGTCCCCCCTAACTATCCTGGCAGTTGTGCCGACCTGTCCAACCCCCTCAAGCAGGTTCCTAGCGCGTCTGAGTCGTTCTTTCTTCGAACGTATGCCTTCTAAATTGAACAGACACTGCACGTTATAAATTATAACTTTAAAATAAATCGTGGGAGGCGAAACGTCGTGAAGGAGAGCGCAGGTATGTTCGCTACGGCTATCCCGAAAGAGCAGCTCTCAAGAGCAAATCTCAAGGCAACGTTTATTTATTATCACATCCGCACAAACAGATCATAAACCTGTTTCCTGCACAGTCGTCTAGTGCCCGGCTAGGTGGCGCTGTGGGGCTAATTCACAATCAGAAGTGTGTCTTATTTCCTATCCCAGCCAGCTGGGTCCCTCTGCTCATCATCATTTGTGAGGTCGATACATTCATGTACTACAGTCAGCAGCTGCTGCTCAAAATCGAGGAATGCGCAGTTTCCAGCAGTGAGGGAAATGGGCCGGAACGAGGCAGAACGCCGTGCTAGTTCACAGTGAACATGTGCGTGTCTATGCATTCCAGAAGGAATCGGATTGTACGTCTGTGTATGATAATTATAATAATATAATTTTATATAGCGCCTTTCACCCGAGAGTCACAAAGCGCTGCACAAGGGCCGCGAAGAGGACAGGCATGTCAAATCCCCATCTGCCACTTATCTCAGTCTCAACCGCCTGAGAACTAGAACGGGACGATCAAAATATGCTTTGGTCAGATGGGGCTACAAGACCGGTCCAACCACCTGTGAATGTGGAGAAGCAGACCATACTATGGAACACTGCCTTGTCTGTGCTCTACTACCGAACCTCTGCAGCTCAAAAGACCTTGCGGAGTTCAATGAAAATGCAAGGGGCTGTGTAAGAAAATGGGAAACTGTAATTTAACCATCGCGCTTCGAAGAATCGCAAAGAAGAAGCCCAAAACACCTGGGTCTGTGTCCCGTGAGCTCCTGTCAGCGGGCCTTCGACACTTTACGTGGCCTTAAGGCGCATCTGGCTTGGCACAGGTGCCGTGGTGATGTCACGGCCACTTAGTGGTGGCTGTTTGTTGTTGTTCACAAGTGCCCATAGCTCACGATCTGCATCTATTATACATACACACAATTTTTTGTAAGCTGGGCCCCGAGCAGCTTATTAGTGTCATTTCGTTTAATATGAACACAAGGTCCCGGTTTACCCTGCCATCGCTCAAATGACGTAACATTTACATTTTCATATACGGTATTATGCATCAAGTGCTGTTCGTCACTGACCGCTCGGCATTTTTAGACCTTCGAGTCTGTGCTCGGCAACCGTGATAGAGTAAAATGTAATACACACCCCGTCAAAGTCCATCGCGGGATCGCAACCACTCCGACGAACTCTCCCGATACGTTCCTACTCCGGTCAATGCCGCGTGCACAGGCATCCGCGGGGGCTCTGTCCAGCTCCGTCCCGCCGCTATCCACACGGTTCTTCGCGGTGCTCCTGAAGGTCACGCCAGATATGGCGCACCTCGCTCGGCGAGAACGAGTGCGCGGTCACGATGCGCCTGTACGTGCACGGCGAGTAGGGCACGCGCCAGAGATTGAAGTGCAAATTGTCGGGCGGCAAGGCGGGCTCCACGCCCAGGATCTTCAAGCACATCCCGACGTAGACGTCCTCCAGTCGGTGCCGCTGCACGGTCAGAGACACGCGGTAGATGCGAGAGGCCAGCGGCAGCGACAGCACGTAGCCCGTGCCCGAGCAGAACGGCGGGTAATCCTTCTCCGGGTACAGGTGCTCCGGCATGTACCACTTGCTCTTGGGGTCGCGGTGCGGCAGGTACCCGCGCATCACGTATCCCGTGAAGTAGTCCGGAGGCGGCGGTGCCGCCTGCCGCTTGAGAACGGCTTCGACCAGTACCTCCAGGTTCACGAACGTGTCGCTGTCCGTCTTCATGATGTACGAGGCGTGCGGGCAGTGCACGGACGCCCAGTGGAAGCCCATCATGGTCTTGAGCGTCAGGTTGTTGTAAGCGTCTTGGAAGTCCTGCTGGATGAGGTCCCCGTGCCGCCGGCTCTCGTCCTCGATGCGCTCCTGCACCTTGCTCGTGTTGAGCGTCGAGGCGACCACGGAGCCGAGGAGGAAGAGGCGTTTGAAGGGCAGCGCCGGGCTCTCTTTGGCCCACGTCTCGCGGATGACCTGACGCGCCACGAACTCGGTCGGTGCCGACACGACGAGGACGACGAGGAAGGGCGCACGTGGCCGGCACTTGTCGGGCTCGTTGAGCAAGTACTCAAACTCAGGGCTGTCCGTTGAGCGTTCACCGTCGTCACCACCGTCACCACCATCTCCTGCTTGGCCGTCAGCACCACCGCCGCTGGCGTCCAATGCAGCGGCGTCGATGTAGCGCTGGTAGATACGTCCCCCGCGCGCCCACAGCAGCTCCCTCACGGCCACGTCGCGTCTCTGGTGCTGACTCGCGCTCACCCAATACACGATGACTGAGACCAGCGAGAACATACACAGGCAGGCGAACGTCTTCCGCAGCCCCGCGCTCCGTCGGCCACTCGCGCTGCCTCGACGACCGCTGTTCATCATCAATCACGCTGCTGCTGCTGCGACTTTTTCTAATGTTGCTGCCACTTCATCTGCTGCTGATGCTTCTGCGGCTCCTGTCCTGACTGTGACTTTTTCTGTTACTTGCAACTTCTGTTGCTGTTACTTTCTCTGCCAGTTGGACCGACACCAGAGAGAGGAAAGTCAAACCACCGGCGCTCAGGTGTCGAACAATGCGGAAACGCGCTGATGCGTAACAGGAGCTTGTCAGATATTTGGTCACGCGATGCTTGTCCCGTAACTCGTCATGCGGACACGCACGTCCCCAGGGTAACGTTGTTTGGTCATAACACGCCGCCCTTTTAGTAAAATATTGTCTCACAGTGCAAGGGTTTTTAACCTTTTACGCTTCAACGGCCACTTTTTTTATGGTGTGTTGCAGTGGTTCTTAGCCTTTACCGCAGCCTGCACCCCTTTGGTCCTCACAGTATGTTCTCGCACCCATTATTAATAGGTAAATAAGTAATACAATATATAATACAATACATACAACGATGTGGCATGTCTCCCTTGCGACGTTTCGCCTCTCACGTTGGAAGCATCATCAGGCGCTCTGGTTGTATGTGATGATGCTTCCAACGTGGGAGGCGAAACGTCGCGAGGGAGAGAGGGGGATCGCTCAGTGACACGGCTAACCCGAAAGAGCAGCTCTGAAGAGCAAGCGTCATGAATCGAGCCGTGAAAACCTATATCAGTGTAAAGTTTGTACTGTATATGCGACTGTCATGCTCAGAAATGTTGCATTGGACTGTACGTGGAACTGTAAAGACACCGAATTACTTGCTTCAAGGAAATGTACATATTTCCCAGGACAGGTGCCTCAAAAACGAGGACGATCCACAAAGAACCAGGAGAGTTGGCAACGCTAGCAGCATCACACGTTGTTGTACAGGGTGGTCTCGATGTCATGTGCCCCCCTCCTAGTTTTATAGTTTTTTGTCCGGTTTCTGATCTTTCATGAGCCCATACGCTCACTACACGAGCCATTCCTCAATAGCATATGTACTGACGGTTTGCTCCCACAGTCCAAAGACATATAGGTTAATTGGCCTGCTGACTAAATTGCCCCTGGTGCACTGTGATGGTCTAGCGTCCCATCCAGGGTACAGCCCTGCCTTGCGGCCTGTGTCTGCCGGGATAGGCTCCGGCTCACCGCAACCCTGAACAGGATTAAGCGGTTTCTGAAAATGGATGGATGTAATTTGTATTACCATTATTAATCTAGCCTTCACCAACATGCGCCGACCCGCACGGTGACATTTGGTCAAATAGCCCCACTGTACTTGGTACATGATTTGAAGAGACATGCCGTGGTTTTAACCAGAACGAATCATCACGATATGGAGGCATCCTTTTATGTTTTGTCGGTGGTCTGCGGGTCATGCTCACGAGTGTCGCCCTTGTACAACAGTGCCTGTTGTAACCTGCACGGTGATTTCTGAGATAACAAAAATATATATTTTAACAAAACCTTTTAGCCAGTATACGGATAATGTAAAAAAAAAACTCTTCCATTTTTTTGGCAATTATAATAATAACTTTATAACTTGCACATATTTATTCACTGTCGAAGGTACTCATTCGACAAGAGAACGAGTCAGAGGCGCGACAAGTGTGAAGATATTAAAAATTCCAAGGGTCCGGTTTGCCTATAACCGACCTGTATGCTTCCAGAGAGACAAATCCACCACACCTCTGAGCCGCAGGTCATTCGGTGAAAACACGATTAACATCCAGAATTGTGACTCCATCCATCCACTTTCAGAAACCGCCTAATCCTGTACAGGGTCGCGGTGAGCCGGAGCCCATCCCCGCAGACACAGGGCGCAAGGCAGGACTATACCAAGGATGGGACGCCAGTCTATCGCAGGGCACCTGGGGCAATTTACTCAGTAGGCCAATTTACCTGGCAGCATGTATTTGGACGGTGGGAGGAAATCGGAGTGTCCGGCGACAACTCACGCGGACACGGGGAGAACATGCAAACTCCACACAGAAAGGCCCCCGAGCCGAGATTCGAACCCGAGGCCTTCTTGCTGTGAGGCGGCAGCGCTACCGACTACGCCACCGTGCCGCCCACGTATAATATTGTGACTCATTGTCCCAAAACAAGTTTCTTGCTCTCCACATTGAGTTGTGCAATACTGTACTCGCACACACAATAGAAATGAGGTACAATACCTGTATGTGTCTTAATAGAGTGTATTAATAAGGGGGCTGAGATAATTATTTTCACACTGCAGCATGATCTCAGCAGCCAGGTTTTGCTTGTGTTTGATTCTGTGCCAAGATACCCAACATTATTTCCCTCATCGGCTCGCTTGTTGTAGGTTAGTAGTGATGTTCGAAGGTAATAACCAGGAAAAACCCCATTGAGTGTGTTTTAAGTGATTACAGGAAGTACTCTACATCCAAACTGTTTGCAACGTGTAAATGTACTGATGTAGGTTTTCACAGCTCGATTGATGATGGTTTTTCTTGAAAGCTGTTCTTTCGGGATAGGCGTGTCACGAAGCCGAAATAACAACGTGTTAATGAAAACGAGCACAGCACAGAAAAAAACAAAGACCAATTAACAAATGTTCCACTTGAGAATCAATGATGAGCAATAACACTCGGAACTGCACGAGGCAACGGGTTTGGGATGGTCGGGATGTGTTTTCTTCCCATATTTTTAGTACGTTCGTTAAGTTGCTCTCGTTCAAGGGTACACAACATACGGCCCGCGGGCCACATTCGGCCTGCTAATACATTTTATCCAGCCCGTAAAGAATAATCAAACATCAATTAAACTTCATTGAAATCGGTTCAATTGATTTTTGGCCAATGTTAAAATACACTCTTGTTTGTAAAATAGGCCTCTACCACTATAGCCTACTGTAAACATTCTCGAAGTGTGCCTGCAACCGGAGGGGGGGGGGATCCGGGGAGGAAGCGGCGGTCGTAAACAGTGTGAGGCCCTTTCGTTATTTGAATTGCAACTGACACTCACCTATGGTCATGAACTTTGGGTAATGACCGAAAGAACGAGATCGCGGATACAAGCGGCAGAAATGAGGTTTCTCCG
>JAZEWU010000010.1:7037047-7047049 GCA_036362915.1 Geotria australis
CCACCCACCCACCCACCCAGCCACCCACCCCATCCAAGCGCGTTGTGTGAGCCACTGCGTTGTATGCCATCCATCATATGACAGATGCTCGTACCCGTGTATGTGGAAGAGCCGGTTGATTGACTGTCCCAGTCCCTCTCCTCGCTTGATACTCCCTCCCCGTCCAGCACCTCCATCGACCCACACCTACCGGAGCGCGCACACACCCCGCGTGAGCACATGCATCAATACAAGAAATATGTCCACTGTTTCTGTACAGTCGTTTGAGACGCGATTTTTTTTTTATCAAGGACAAAGTTACCCCATGTAGCTGTTGGGGCGAGTGGTGTTGGCAAGCACCTATTAAGGCTGCAGACAGCGAAGCATGAGAGGGTTGTGTGGCAAACACCACGACCGGCCGAATCTGCCTTCGTGCCGTTTACACACCCGCACCACGTACTGGTTTAAAGCTGACCCGACTTAAAGGAAGGCATGATGAGTTCTGACATCACTCGCCACTGATTTGAGCCGTGGTCAGAATTAAATTCAGGTCGCTGTGCTCGTAGCACAGTGCACTATCCATTTCACCACTGCTCCGCATATAAACGTGTGCGCAAACGCACACACGTGTATATGCATGGGGAGAGCAAGTGCAATAAGAGACCACTTATTAAAGCAGACAATGTACACAAATGGTGTGCTGGGGCTGGAAAAATGCATACCTCGCCACCTTTGTCCATGCTTAACCTGAAAACAGGGCCACTATTGACTAGACATAAAATAATCAATTGACCTTCATCAGTCGGCATGTGGTAAATTGAGTTGTGAGGGCTCTATCGCAAGCAAGGAAGCAAGGAGGCTATGGCACGACGTGAAGCCCTCAACAGGACTGGCCGTTACGACCTTTTGACCTTCACACATTATGAAGGCTCTCCGCTTGGTTTCAGTTTGACGTTAGATTAAAAATGCATGCGGGCTGGGATTAAACGGGACGGTAAGAACAACTGGCAGCTGAACTCCGCAGTTTTCACAAGCGCAATACTGGGCACGGCGCACAAAGCCAATAGCCATTGTTCATCAGCGTTGCACAGTCTTAAATCATTCAAAATTGTTTTAAATAAATTACAATAGCCGCCAATTGATTCCAGTAACATAAAACCTCTTAGGCATATAAGAAATTGATTAATACAGTACGGAGTGTTTTTGTCTGAGGGAGGTCCAACAAGAAGTCTTTGAACGCATAAATAATTATATTATATCAATTTGACCAGAATGACATTGATTCTAATGAAGCTAAATTTGATTTTTTTCTAAAACCCTGGACGGACTTCACATCGTGTAGATGCATATTGCTTGAAATTGCTCGTCCGCATCACCCCGGTTTAATGCACCACAAGGAATATTAACGGGCCGCACCTGACACTTCACCATCAGCAAAAAATACCAGTGAAGCACCGTCACATCACGAGAGGGAAAAATAATAACGCGTGGCGGGTCAGCTGTCAGACAGGCAGGCATTTTTATTGCCCAATTATAAAGTGCCGATGTCATGAAAACCGAGGTGCTAGTTTATTTTGGGAACCCCGCTGCTTTAGAAGAACGCTTCACCTCTTGCGAGCGGCAGATCCGCGGCCGGCACCGTGGGCCGGCAGCGACGCGAGCGATGCGCACGAAGTAGACTGCAGCTTGCTTATTGCGTTCCCTGCTCGCGGTGCCAAATGTTCCACGCACAAACACACAACAACAACCGTCGTTCGCCACTAAGTGGCGGTGACGTCACCACGGCGCATGTGCCAGCCCAGGTGCACCTTGAGGCTATCACGCAGCGTGTCGAAGGCTCGCTGACAGGAGGTCACGGGACAGACCCAGGTGCCGTTGGGTGCCTGACTGAGATGACTGGTTGGGGCACCACCTGTGCTCCATACCGTTCCACGCACACGCGTACGCCCCATGCACACACGCACATTTGTATTCTTCGAAGGAGTTAATAACCTGTCAGCTTCTGGGAAAATCTCCTGGAAGTTGCCCCGTTCCATCAGACCCAAGACGCTATGCTGACTTACCCCTTCAGTGCCTGGGTGACGACCATGCGCGAAAAGACTATGATGAATGCTGTGTGGAGGGCAGTAGAGGGCTGTATAACAAAACCGATAACAGCACTGTACTTCTATGCTGAAACATCTCTGATAACTGCCTTCTCCAACCGTCACTGAGCAGCGTGATGAAGCTTTGTCAAGTAACCCCCCGTCCCCCCCAACCCAGTGAGGGGAGGTACTCATTCGGCAAGGACAGCAGGGCCGTACTGACATGCACCATAGGTCAAACAAACTTACGCTTGCATGCCAAGTTAGGCCTTGAAGCAGTTTTGCATAGGGCACCTTTAGAGCTCAGCAGAGCACGTGCATATTTACAATGCACCAAAGGATAACCACTGATAGTGAGCACCTATTAAGTCCATGGTGCTTGGGCCAGCACATTTAGATGTTCATTATTACAGCAGAAAAATACCCAGTCCGCTTGCAAGCTATTTACGGGATTCCTGCGACACAACAAACGTGCGAATTGACGAAAATAATTTTAAATAAATAAAATAATAATAATTATAATAAATCATCCAACAAAAAACAGATTTACACAGCATTGCACACATTTTTCAAATAAACAAGTAAAAATACACGGCATTGCACACATCTTTTAAATAAACAAATAAAAATACAGTTACGTATTGCGATGGGGAAAAAAACAAAACATATACGTAGCGTATGCATTTTTCAGGGCTGCATGTGCCCTTCCAGTGTTAATGGTGAACACACCTAGCGCACAGCGCTACAAACCCGACCACCTGAGTTCGATTCCTGCTTACAGCCAACACCAGTGACGATTTTATGAAACGGATCCTGAACCTCCCCTAGATCGACTCAGCCCCAAATGAGTACCTGGTGCAGTGTGCAAATATTCAATTCAACTTTATTTGTCAACTCTACCATATGTACAGGACATACAGAGAATCGAAATATCGAAATACCGTGGTGCTGGCCACCCACCCCCTCGTGTGCCATGCTGCCCTTCATAAATGCCTGCTGACAGCGCTTGATCCTTCAGTCTGTTAAGGCTCTATGGGGAATCTTTGTCTTTGTACTGTACCTGTAGTGCGCGACTGTTCCACTCCTCTCCCTGGTGTCCTTCGAGACAACGAGGGTTCAGGAGTGTCCCTCCCGTCTCTCCGTCTACGACACGCACATTTCCACACATGGTACACACACACATACAGGTGAGATTGAAACTGTTACCCCATTTACAGAAACACCAAACACTAATTTTAGACACCAATTGCCAGTCATTAAACGTACATCACAGCCAGGAACTGAACCAGTGTCTCTAGTATCAGCATGCGTTGTGCAAATAATATAGTCCAACAAATATGCAGGTATTGAAGCAGGCATTACCACATTTGTGAACACGCGCTGCCTTGAAACCTAAGCCGGCGCCGATATCGAACGAGCAAAGAACACGCCGCTCGGAACAGCAAGCGGACGCAAATACGCCGCCCAGACACATCTCGCCCACCTCGGCGTGCTGCCGCCCGCATTGTTGGGCGTTCCCGGCCGCGACTGCTGCTGCCTCGACACGGGCCTCTCGGAGCTCAGATCCGGAGTCGACTTCGAGTTGCGTTTCGTGAGCCCGCCCGCGCCCACGCCCGCTCCCGCTCCCGCGTCGCCTCTCTTCGCGCCGCCGCCACCTCTGCCATCGGCCTTCGCCGCGCGAATCTTGGCGGCCGCGGTCCCGACTCTCAGGCGGGTGCCAGCGACCGCCGCGGGCGCCCACTTGTCGTTGCCGTTCGACAGGCCGCTCCTGCCGTCGTTGCCGTTGAGGCCGGCGCCGGCCGGGGGGGCCTCGCCGTCCGGGCCGGGGTAAAACCGGCGCAGGTGCGGCGTCTGCGCGCCGCCCGTGAACGGCCTGGGGCTCAGCAGCTGGTGGCGGCGAGCGGCGCCCGCGCCGGAGTCCCCCTCGCCGCCGGGCCGCACGTTCAGATTGTGGTCGCGCTCCGGGCTGCTGTTGCGGTTGGCGTCCCTCGCGCGCGACTTCTTTGACGGCAGCGTCATCGAGTTGTAGGTGCCGGGCATCGGCGGTTTCTGGACCGCGTGCCTCGCCGGCACGGGCCGCTGCTCTCGGCCCTCGAAGCCCGGGGTCTGCGGCGACGGCCGGAGGGCGCGAGCGTCGTCGCGCCCCAGTAGGTTTTCAGACGATTTGGCACGGGGAAGCGTGGACGATAACTGCTTCCTGGGGTTGACCGGCGTGGTCGGACGACTGGCGTCCACCTCCCTGGGTCCGTTTCTGATGAGGTTTTCCTGCTCCAGCGAGAGATACTTCATGTCCCGTTGCAGGTCCAGCAACGTCTCCACAAGGCGTGCGATTTCCTCGCTGTCGTTATCGCCTGCGGAGAGAAGCAAGCGAGCGCGTCGCACAGGCCGCATTGGTTTTCCCGTACGCGGAGCAGCTTAAGAGTCGCTATCGGTGCTGTCATCAACGATATAAGAGTGCGTAACAAGTACCACAATAATTTATTATGATTGGCAGTAGCATCATAGAATTTGACTTGAAAGTTTACAACTAAATTATCCAAGTACAGAAATAAATTATGCTAGGAAAGCAAGCATTTTCTTATGTCAATTGTGGCCTGGATGTTAAAACATAAAGTAATTAACGGTAATAGCTCGATTTAACGGACCGCTCTTCAACGGACTTCGGAAGGAACAAATGCTGTCTGCTAGTTTCAGGAGAGCAGTCTGTAATATGTTTAATCTTAAGTGTTTTATTATTGCTATTAGATACATATATTACTCTGTTTAATGGTGTTCATAATCTTTAGGTTGTTATAAGATACTGTCATTACTCTGCAGATAATATGGTAATATAAACATCTGCATTTAACGGAATTCTGGACACCCTTTCGCCCCTATTGGTCCATCGAATATATGTGTTTTAAACTCATATGTGTTTTAAACAAAACAAACACGTGGTATATTCATTATTTAACACATGATTTGCATAATTGGAAAAATGATGCGTTAGTTTACACGTGCAGCTCTCTGTCAATGCACTGCTCAATAAGGGTTTTCCCATGCTATGTGGGCCGTGGGGTTTATTTGACGATACTGCCGCCACTGCACGTTGATGAAGGCAGAACGACGCTTCTCCATATCCGCACCCACAACTTGGAACAGCCTTCCCATGTAACTCCGACAGACCACCACAACCTCGACAGTCAAAGCATTCCAACTGACTGACTAACCCCACAACCTGGAACAGCCTCCTCCTGCAACTTTGGCAGACCAGCACAACCTCGACAGTCAAACAACTACTTAAACAACATGGAAGCATCATCAGGCGTTCTGCTTCCAACGTGAGAGGTGAAATGTCGTGAGGGAGAGAGGGAGATCGCTTGACACGGCTATGCCCGAAAGAACAGCTCTGAAGAGCAACCATCATGGATCGAGGCGTGAAAACCTACATAAGTACAACGTCTCTGTCATCAGGCTTGTCCACACTGAGCTCGGCTCAGCGCCTCAGTTTTGTGTCTCGTCCCTGACCAGGCGTGACATTTGTGCGCGTTACAAATTGTATTGTTATTATTATTTTAAGGTGGAGAGCGTAGATGAGGGACCACTGACGTAGAGTACAATAACACTTTCTACTGCACTGCCATCTACTGGCTACAATGTAGTCCCAGTGTTAGTGTAATAACAATAATAATAGTAGCATTTATATAGCGCCTTTCACCCGAGGGTCACAAAGCGCTGCACAAAGCTGCAGAGAGAACGACATGTCAACGACATAGCACGGAAAAACAGCAACAATTTTTTTGGGGTTTTTTTTTTTATCCTGTATTATTGTAACACTGCAGGGTGCAGTGTTACAGTGTCAGTGTAACAATGTTTTATTGTAGCATTGCAAATAAAGGGTCATCAAAAAAGATATTCCAGTCTGAATTGCTTATTTGTTAAAGTATTTCACTTACAGTAAGTCCTTTGGTGTCACAGAACACGTAAAACGTGGGGTTTTACTATCGGTGTATACAGGAATTATCCACGTACGGTTGAACAACTGAAGACAGAAATGACAGCTGCCGCGGAGAGCATCGCTGAAGAAATACTCGCTGCTGCAGTTATGGACAATTTCAATAGACGTCTGCAAATGGTATTGGATGCGCAGGGAATGCGTGCGTGTTGAAAATGTTTCACGTGAATGAAATCTCCCGTGCTTCGCTTGTGTTGTGATATTAGTGCCAGTGCCGTAAGTGAATATTTCAACGAATGCAGGCAATTCAAAGTAAAGTGTCTTTTTTGATGACGCCGTATTTACTCGTCACCCCGCCGGTGCTACACACGTGGTACCCACCTTGTGCGTCAGCATCGTCATCCTCATCGCCGTTGTTGTTGCCACACTCGTCTCTCCCGTCCTCCTCCGCAGAGCTCCCACAGTGCACTGCTTCCCCTCCCTGGGGCTGCGGCCGCGTCGCCCGTTTTCGTTTGCGCTCGCGAGCGTCTCTCCTGGCGTACAGCTCGCTCACCTGCGTGCGCGCACGCACGCGCGCAAATGGCAAATATCGCATTTATTAGCCGACATAGACTGTCGGGGTAGGTGCTGTTAGTGAGCACTTATGAAGGACCGACCGGCAGAGTACCTGCCCTACGGGCGGATCTTGTTTCAAGCGTGTAACACGTTACTCTGACGCTTTTTGCTGACGTGACTGCTTTGACCTGGATTTATTCCTAGTGTCCTTTTGAGAAAATTGCTGCCGGCTCTCTGCAGTTTCAAAAGAGTAATGACTAAGTGGGAAATAAAGATGAAATAAGACATAACCGCCTCGGTATTGTGCAGATACAATTTGCATTCATCGAAGATTCGAACCATGTACCTTCAGTGAAAACATACATTGGTCCGCACGTCTATAAAATCAATTGCGCCGTTATAGACAGCACGGCGCACGCTGCGGTGGTGTGGCCAGCGCCACGCTTGTCCGGCACCGGTAAACGCCCGACGGAGCCGGCTCTCCCCCCGTCGCCACCCACGCACCTGCTGCGTCAGCGCCCGCATGGCCGTCTGCTTCTCCTCGAACTGCGCCTGCACGGCCAGCACCCTCTCCTCGAACCACCCTCGCGCGCCCACGTCGTGCTCCGGCGACGTGTCGCGTGCTCGCGGCCCCGCCGACGGCTGCTGATGATGATGCCGCTGCTGCTGCTGCTGATGCTGCTGCTGGTGTTTTTTAGCGCCGTCGGGCAGGGGACTGGAAGTGATGACGGGCGAGCCCAAGTCGCGCAGCACCTGCGCCGAGCCCGTGCCGAAGCTTCCGAAGGCCGAGTCGTCGCTCTGCGAGAGGACGCCCGAGTCGTGCTCGCACGAGTCACGGCCCACCGGGCCCTCGGTGCCCGGCGCCCGCGGGGAATACGGAGCGCTGCCGCCGCCGCTGCTGCCGCCGTCACAAGTTCTGTCGGCCGCGCCGCTTCCTCGCGGCGGTCTCGGCGCCGCCTTCTGAAACGTGAACGCGGGCGGCTCGGGTTTCTTGGAGAAGCCGCGAGGCGACGTCAGGGAGGTCGCCGGGAGCCCCGAAGAAGCGGCGCTGACTGGCTTCGCGTCGCCCTGATGCTTCTTGCGCTCGAGCGTCTCAAAAAAGTTTCGGCGGTTCGCCACGGCGGGCCCGGGGCTCGGGTTGGTCAGCTCGTCGGCGTGCGGGGCGGGCGGCTGCACGGGCCTCGTTGGTTTCAGGTGGTGACTCGACGCCGGATTGGTCGGTTTTTGAGGAGTGGACCTGGATGGGGGTCCATGACCAGGAGCTGGGTCGGAGAGTCCAGACAAGAAAATGTTGTCCGGCTTTTTGGGTATCGCTGGCTTGGTGGGTGTCGACGTTTTGTCAGAGATTTTCGAGGGAGGCTTGGAGAAGGGACTGCGGTACGTCACAAGGAAACACAAAGCATATATCTGCAGCTTTATGAATGTTATACACTTCGCCGTTCAAGAGATTTGAGGTAAAATGCCATTCCATTCTGAGCCTTCGCTTAAACGTAATCCCCTACTGAGAGGTCAGACACATTACTAAAGAGAAACGCTCTTGAACGGGAATCCAGATTTACCCCACACTGTCTCTCTCAATCACCTTCTCTCATCTGCCCTGTGGAAGACATTAACAGCACGAGCGCATGAGTTGTTGGGATACGGCGCAGCAGTTGAATTGGGTAATGTACAATCGTCAACTCGGGACTTTGTTTGTTTTGGTCTGTGCATTCAATGGTGACTGTGCTGAGGCAATCAAATCAAGCTCACCGCACAATGTCATTGTTATTTATTTATTTAATTACCAATAGCTGAACCAGGGTTTCTCCAAATTGCTAGCTCAGTGCCTTCATATAGGCATCAGGGCCTAAAGGGACACCGAGCCCCATAGTATGAACCAAATAAATCATGGCTCATTGCTCCAACACATGCATGAGCACCCCTTGGAGTGAAAGAGACAGAACCAGCCCCAGGGTTTGATCTCAGTATGATGGCGGTGCGAGCTCAGTGCCAACACCACTGGGTTACCAAGCCACCTGGGCACAGCACTATTTGACAAAGCTCGGCTTATCTAAGAGAGGTTACACGTCTTGACTTGCATTATCTAAGCCTGTTCGTCTCACGTGTTATGTAGAAGCGAATGGTGACTACAATCAAGTGAGCGGTAAAAAAATAAAATAATGTCATGTCAGTGAACACTGAGCTGGTCATGGTACGGATACTACCGTTGCACGTTCAAGAGACATTATTGCCTTTACAAACGGGTGCTAAATAAACTCTGCAGTGATTTATTTAGCAATCTAAACTGTGGCAATTTTCCGTTTGAATTGTGCTTCCTTGTCGAGCTGCTCCTGGATTTAACGTACCGGTGATCTCTGGAACTCACCTCCCTCCTCTGTCTTTCCACCCAATTATTACGGGAAGCCTATAACACTACCATCAATGCTTAAAACCTCTACAAAACAACGATTGCGAAACATAAATGGCGAACAATCTTGATGCAGCCAAATCGGCTTAGTTTGGGGGTAAAGGTTACTAAGGGCCCAGTTATCTATGTACATAACATGTATGACAAAAACCTTTAAAATTCCACAATTTCATTGCTAATGAAAAATAAAGGTTTCTGTAGCATTGATAGTGGGTTCAGTGTAAGGCAAGTTTGCAATATTAAAAGCCACGATTTTCATTGTCAAAAAATGTGCATAATATGAATAAAAATATATTCTGAAACGTTTACAGTTATTTAATACGTATCAATGGAAACTTCAGGAGAAGTGTAGTTCAGAATAAGTGTGTTGTTAACTCTCCATCACCAGGTAAGCTTATGAACACAGTTATTCAATATCCTCCTCATGACCAATTTTTACGTATTTATTTTGGGAAATAGGAAGAACAGGAGACCATATTTTCAAAAACCTATTCAGAATGATCCATCTACACAATTAGGAAATGGTAGACTTTTCATAAAAATGTATCGCATATTTTACATTCTAGGCATGTATAAACTTCTGGAAAGATCAGCTCAAAAGTCTGTATGGAATTTTCCAAGGCTCTAACTCCATTTTCATAAAATAATGAAAACGCAAGTCAACAGTTGTATTTTTAGAGACCAATTTTTGAAGGACCATCTCTTATCTAAAACATGTCACAGAGTATAACTTTGGCTGTGTTAATATTTTATCAGTGTGGATGTTTAAAAAAAATATGAGATGGTGAGGTGCAGACATCTGATGCAGTTTAAGTGGAATGACTAAAAAAAGAATACATTGCGACCCCAAATAGAAAGAATTCATTGAATTGCTCGGGGTGTGAATTGTTGCACACCTGGTTGTTTGGTTTGCGGAATGCCGATACCATTTGCCCAAAATTTTAAAGAAAAAAAAACATACAATTTTTTGACAAACTTCCCAAACATGTTAGGTGGAAATGGATGGTCACTTTTACGTATTTTTTAGCTAATAATATATAATA
>JAZEWU010000010.1:7047109-7057992 GCA_036362915.1 Geotria australis
CAGTAAGCTGGCGCCATTTGCCAGACACTGCGTCCTATATATTTTGATGGTATCGCCCAATTAATTAATAGTATTTGTCAGTTGTGAGAGGAAACCGCAGAACCCAGAGGAAACCCACGAAGAACAGGGGGAGAACACACAAACTCCACGCAGAAAGGCGCCTGAAGCAGAAATTAAACTGCCTCTGGCAGGACCATTTTCTGTGAGGCGCAGATGTTACCACTGTGCCACCCTGCCACCCTGCCACCCAGTACATTTTCTCTCTCTTTGTAAAATTATCATGTTGTTGAATTTATATTGGATAAGTTCTTGGCCTAGAATTTACGGACGCTCAAATTGAATTTCATTATTACGGCAGGTTAAGCTTTAACATATTTTCGAGCCAAAGTACTATAGCATCCTCAACTAGAAAAAAAAAATATAACTAAAAAATATATATCTAAAAACAAGAGAGATCAAACGAGTCAATATCTATATCACAGGGAAACATCATGTCAATACAGGGTCTTCATCTGCATTGCAGGATTATATTCAAAGCCGTTTAGCATGAGTCATGAAATGAAATGTATTAATTCTAGTGCATAGTCGTGCCAACAAATATCCTTCAGATGAGTGGGACGTGCGAGTGTGACGGTCATAATGATGAAACAAGGACCAATGCAATCGACTCACATTTGCAAAGAGTCCAGCCAGCTGTTGTTCGGAGCTTTGGAAACCTCTTTAAAAAACACAAACACAAGGTCACGTTACGAATATGTCACACGAACACGTGGGCACCATTGCCGCTGCCACAATTAGTCATCTCACATTTGCACTGGAGGAGCCAGTTAATTGCCTACATGTAAAATATATTTCGTTCGATTTTGTTTGGTCGCAATGTGTTGTAATTTTTCAGATCCATACAAAAATATTTTCTGTACCATCCAAAACATTGCGGTATGATTTTTCAGACTCATCCAAAAATCGCTAACATATCCCTAGTGGGCATATATTTGTGTGTGCGGCAGTGTGTCTTTGTGTGCAAGGAGTGGTAGTGCAGTGGTTAATACTGCTGCACTACGCACCCGTTGACCCAAATTCCATTCTTGCTCACAACCACCAACACCAGTTACAATAATCTGAACCAGTCCTGGCCTCCCATAGGTCGACCCAGCCTCAAATGAGTACCTGGTGCGGTATTGTAAACAACAGCAGTGGGGAAACAAAGGCAGCCGGGCATGGTTCTTGCCACCCACCCTCTCCTGCGCCATACCGGCCTTCATTGATGCTCGCTAGCAGCACTAGCCCCAAAAGTGTGCTTCGGCTATACAGGGGGGATCTTTGCCTTCTTTTTGTCCGTGTGTGCGAATGCCAGCACGCACACACCCTGTGTCGCGGTGGTGAGCGGCTGCACACAGTCGGGCCGGCACTCGTCCAGCCACCACAGCAGCTCCACCACAAACACCAGCAGGTTCACCTGGGAGGACAGCGCGGCAGGTGTGTGAGAGCAGGGGATGCTTGCAGACCGCCATCACTGTTGCTTTGATTTGTAAAAGTGACCCCTGAGTGGCAGACAGCTGCGGAATAGCGATAACTGAGCTGGGCAATGAGCCAATTGGTTAACGGTGGATTCTCGCAGCCCGCGTGTTACAGGGGAGGTGATGTAGCTGCGTGGAAGCGTGTTTTTGCAGAGGTTTGCGGTTCGATGCCAGTGGCCACTGTACTTAATAATAATATGTAAATTAAATGTATAACGTCGACCTTCATACGTGCTCGCTGACGGCACTCGACCCGTCAGTCTGTTACGGTTATACGGGGGATCTTTGTCTTTCTACAACAGAAATTGGACCGTACAGTATGTTAAGGCTATACGGGGTGGTGAGTCTTTGTCTTTGCCCATTACGTAGCTAAAACACAGCAAGTTGGCACAGTGGGAAGCACATCTGCCAGTCATTCGTTGGTTAACCCCTAACATCTGGGTCTGCCCCTTGGCCTCACTTCTAACACTTCACACGGCCTCAAAGCGCACCTAGACTGGCACATACACTGCGGAGCTGATATTGTCACTTGGTGGTGAATGGCGGCTGTTGTCGTTGTACATTGCACACCTTGAGTGGAGGAGGCAGGTAGAGAAGGTCTCTCTCCTCCAGGTGCAGGCAGTCTCCCAGGTGAGTGCGCACAAACTCAATGAGCAGTCGGGCATTGTGCAGCTTGTCCTGAACGCTGAGGCCTTCCCTCAACCTCACTTCTGTGCATTCCAGTAACGACAAGAGAAGTCCATCATCGCGCGTTAGGCCGCTGTGACAAGTGCCATTGAGAATCACATTCAGCCCAGCGTAGCACAATCGAGGTTGGGTTGGAAAAGTAGAATACATATACGGCTATGCCTCGCCAGAGCTAATGTTGATACAACACACTGAGTTTTTATATCAGGCCAAGTCAATGTAAGAGATCTGAACATGAACACCATTGGTGTGCATAGGATGAATCAAACCTCCGGATTCATGGGAGAGTGAACTTAAGCCTTTACCCACATATGTACAAATACGTGCGTACACACTAATACACGTGCTCTCACACGCACAATCTCTCCTCAATGTCACCCTCTCACTCGCTCGCTCACAAAGGACAAAGGCCCTGTGTAGCAGACAGACTGTTCGGGGAAGTGCTGTTAGTGAGCACCGATGAAGGCCGGCACAATGCATGCCTCGTGCTTTTGCTTTCTGCATGCTGCCGCTTACCCTTTACACAGCTCACAGATACCTATTTTAAAGCTGAATCAACCTAGGAGAGGCACATGACAGATTCAGCCATGACTCGCCACAGATTTTAACTGCGGCTGGAAATTTGACCAGATGCGGTGAGCTGACCGCTAAACCACCACTCCCTAAAGACGCGAGCACAAACACACACTGCCCAGTCTGCACACCACTACTTCCAGGTAGACACAGAAACCACAGCGGGACGCGTGCCCAGATCACGGGGGTGATTACGAGTGAACATTGGTGTGGGGAGCACTGTGTGCCTGCATGCAAGAGAACGATACGGAGGGAGGGCACGCTGCCCGGCAGAGTGCGAATACACGAACTTTATCGAACGTAATTGAATTTATTGTATCCTCACCTTGTAGCGGCAGTGCAAGAGGGCAGTAGAAGTGGATGCAAGACAAGAGGGCGCGACAGTCAGTGGTATCATGCAAGCTCCGTAGGGTTGGTGGGGGACCACGCTGTATGCAGACGCACAAAAGACAAACACAACGATCACCCCTATAGCCTTAACGGACTGTAGGGTCACGTGCTGTTAGCGAGTAGTACCTATAAAGGCCAGTACTGCACAAGAGGGGGGTGGGTGGCCATGTTTACACACTGCACTAGGTACTCGTTTGAGGCCGAGTTGACCAAGGAGAGGCCCACGACCAGTGCATAAAATCGTCACTGGTGTTGGCCGTGAGCGAGAATCGAACTTGGTTCGTTGGGTTCATAGCGCAGCATGGTAACCGCTACACCACCGCTCACCACGCACATACCCACACATATGCATGCATGCTTTTCTCCGGATCAAATTGTACATGCTCAGCATTGCCTTGTAGTAGTTCTGCCCGTAATGGTGATGATGAAAATAACTATCATGATGATGGTGCACCTAGTTTATAAATTATGTTCTCTGGCAAGAACGAGGAACACTTCAAAGGGATGCAAACTGTAGGCTAATTACAATATTCTATGAAGTAATTTTGCAGATAGGGATGGAAGTAGCACTCAGGCAATTGCATGGGACATCAAGGATCCTTACCAGAATATGTTTTGCTTTTCCAGCAGTCTTATTTGGGGAGCAAATAACATTTACAGATAAGAACGTTAGAGTGGCTATCTGAAAATGTAACAGAGAAATAGACATAGTCTGTGTTGTACAAGTCCAATTGGCCAGAAGCATAACAAGAGAGGGATTCGCCTTATTAAGACTGCACAAAGCAAGGAATTATTCTACCGAGCCACAAGTGTTTTCTTATTCATCGGCGTAATGCGATATTGATTCTGCTGCCGTGCTTCGTTAGTACCTTAAGAGGATTGGCTTACAAGACTCGTGAGTCTGCTCATGTTAATTAAGTTTGTTTATTAATCATCTTATCCGCTGCCGTCTCTGCAGCTCCTCGAGTGATCCTGGCAGAGGTACGATAATTAAAGGGCTGGACAATGTCCACGGTACACGTGTACATACCTAATGCATTTACTTAAGTATCAGTCAGTCATGTTACTGCGTAGGTTGTTTACGCTCGTGTTGCCGAGCTCTCCGACGTGTTTCCGGTGTGCACTGTACTGCGTGGTGCTCGGCTGTAAGCGCTGGGAGCTTCTTCGATTCAGTTCCTTGAAGAGGCTCCCAGCACGCGAAGCGAAACGTGGGACGCCACGCCGACCGACACGCAGTAAAACCCGAAACCACATCGGAGAGTTTGTGACGTCGATTTTAAAAAATCTCAGCGAGCTGCTCCGACGTCGACGGTGCAAACGTGTTACCTGCGTGCGCTTGTGCGACGCGGGGTCTGCCTGCTTGCCGTCCTTCTGCTGTATGTCCCACAACCTGGCGTTAACCTGAAACAATGCCACACAAACGCACAGATGCGCACGCACGCATGATACAGTGCCGTACAGACTGTGGGAACGAGTGCTGTTAGCGACCACCTATTCAGGCCCTCGCAGCGCATGAGAGGAATGGTGCGGTCAACACCACGCCATTATCTCCCCAATGCTAACGTTACTACGCCAGGCGCTCATTTAAGGATGAGTTGATCAAGGAGAGGCCCAGAATTGGTTCAGATATTACTCGCCACTGATTTTAGCCATAGACGTGAATCGAACTGGGGCAGCAAGGTTCTCAGCGCAGTCAGCTAAGCGCTGTGCTACCACTCCCCACACGCGAGCACACACGCACACTTACATTACACGCATCTAAGTCCATCATCATTCTGTGGTGCATGTGCAATTAGCGAGAAGTCATTATGGCAAAAGCGAAGCAGTGGTTGAGGTGGTGCTTGACTGCCTTCATGTCCTCAGGTGATGTTACGTGTGGAATTGCACTAAACACTCTCCTTAACATGTACAGAAACGTACACGCAAACACACTCGTTTAGACTAACAAAGAGGCTCATGCTGTTATTAATGGGTGGCTTAGAAAGCCGGAAAGGCACACCAAGGTTGCATGGCCAGCACAGTTGCCAGCTGCCTTTGTCTTTCAAGTGCTGATGTTTATACACCCAGAGATATTTAATGCAAGTCCGAGGGCAGGTCAATATCCACTGCTTTCCAACGATATTATCCGCGGTTGAAAATCAAACAGATCGCAGTTTCTAGTGTTGTAGAGAATGGAAAGTAATTCACCACCTCCATTGATATAATGACAAAGATCTACTGTAAAGCCTATAACATATTGTTAGCGAGTGCCTATTAAGGCCAGTAAGGTACACTGAGGGGTTCTGGCTATCAACATGTAAGATTGTTTTTATCGCGTTGTATCGCATGCATTCTGCTTCCAGAGCTTGCAAAATCACTGGGTATTTTCTGCTGTGATAATAAACATCCATCTAGTTTAACACACCAGGTACAGTACTCATTTAACACGGAGTTGATTTAGGAAAGGCCCAGAACCAATTCAGATATAACTAGCCACTGATATTAGCCATCGCTGAGAAAATCAGGTTGATAGACTTGTGGCACAATACGTGACCCCCTGTGACACCGCTCACCCCAATCACCCAATATCATGCCGATAATATTAATAATGCATGCATCCTTTCTTTACTAGCAATTGTTGCACGTTTACTAATAATATATAAAAGACGTTTAAAATGCACGCATCTATTGTTTATAAAAACAAAATCAAAAGTTCATTGCTGTTACTTTCTGCAACGTGCAACTCAAACTGTTCACTGATTGAACGACCGAAAAACATTATCGCACACCAACACGCACTCAACAGCGGGCACGAACGTTGGCAGAAATTATTATCCCACTGGACAGAAAATTCAGGTGTAACCCCCACATCTCTGCAAAGTGGCCCATTCCAAATTGGTAAGCATTTCCCATTCATCTCTCGTTCCTGTGCGAGCGTTTCATTAGTAACACCATAAAAGAGCTCCGAATGATAAGGGATTAATAGAATGATAAAAAAAAGTCTTCCATCCTGCACAGCTCTTTGCGTCACACATCCAGTCGGAACAACTCCCGATATCATTTCTCGAGTACATTTCGCTCCTTATCACTCTTGTTTTTGTGCTCCACTAGATATCACCGAGTGCCCAGGACGATACCTTTTTAAGAAGTGCCAAATGAAACTGCCTCTGCAGTACTTGCAGGCAGCCAACTGCAATAAGCTCTTTCTTTGTGACAAGAACTGCCTCCTCAATCAATTCCCTTCAGCACCTTCCATTACACAGTTTGAGGTCAAGCTCTCTAGCGCTGTTACATTGAATTTAATTTAATTTCCACATTCATGCGATGTAATCCCATTTTAGTAAAATTAAAAAAATAACCCCCATAGTAGTGCGTATCCCTCCTATTCCGGCAGCTTAGAGTCCGCGGAGAATATTAAATCAGTTGTGCAGGTGTGCGACTTTTGCCCAATTTTGTGTATCTGTCTGCTGTATTTTAGTATTATATTTAGCAATATAGGTGGGTTATTAACTCATGGGTGTAAATCATCTTAAAATGCACCTAGCCCGGCACAACTTATGAATGGAGGTTGTTGTAATACCACTACTATATGCCCATCGAAATGAGGGCTGCCTCAAAGGCTTGGAGTTAGTCTAATATCATCCTTTTTTGAGCATTTTTTTTAGCGTATGGTCTTTTTTGATGCAGGAGCGATTGTGGGTAAACAGAGTGATCCGGCTGACACAGATCCGAAACGTTACGAAAAAGAGAGAAGAAACGCTCGTCACAGCTACCCAAAATGAGCAATTGTCCTTCCGCAGTGACAGCAAGGGGAAGCGGACCCACGTTATTTGTCCCTGGTAGCAGAACATTGCGTGATTACGGAAGTGAATTCTGTGTGCATTTGTAGGCGAAAATGCGTGAGCGTGTATGCATGTTATCAATGTGTGAATGTTTGTGTGTGTATACGAAAGTCTGCAAATGTCTCTGTACGTGTGAATGTTTGAATGCGCCTGTATCTATGTTAATGTATAGGGGTGAGGGCATGTGCATACAAATGAGTATGTGGGGAAGTGTTCGTGCATTTGAATGCGTGTGTGCGCGTATCTGGCCGAGCTGTGTGTTTGAATATGGGCGAGTGTGCATCTAAGTGTGTGTAAATGCACGAGAGTGAAAATGCGTGAGTGTGCGGGGATGTTTAATGCATTTTGTATGTGAATATGCGATTGCAGCGTTTTAATGTATTCCCATGTTTTCACGTGGAAACGCGTGCGTGAGCAGAAAGGTGCTCGTGCGTATGTACGATTGAATGTTTTCCTGTGTGCATGTGAACATGTGTGCTCGCACGTGTGTGTGTGTACATGGGGAACGGTAGCGTAGTGGTCACCACGCCGATCTACGAACCCGGCGACCCTGCGTTCGACACCCGCTTACAACCAAGACCAGTGATGATTATCTGAACCGGTCCCGGGCATCCCCTAGATCGACTCAGCCTTAAACGAGTAACTGGTGGGGTGTGTAAACATAGCCGCTAGAAAGACAAAGACGGCTGGGGGTGATTCTAGCCATGCACACCCTCGTGTCCCGTGCCGGCCTTCATAGGTGCTAGCTAACAGCGCTTGCGGCCAACGATGTGTTCAAATCTGTACGGAGGGGATATTTGCGTTTGTGTGCGTGCATGTCACCTCATTGACCCACTGCAGGATGGACATCTCCGCGTTGCCGTAGGCCGCTGCCGGAGAGCGCGACCCCGCCGTGACACCCACGCGCTGCAGGCTCGCCGTCACTCTGTCGCCACCAAGCTGCTGAGTGCAGTAGGCCTGCATGATGGAGTCGGCCAGCGCGAGGTGGGAACTCTGGTGGTGGTGGATGGGGATAGAAAACAACGCAGACGTTGGCCGAAAAGATCCCCCCGTATAGTCTTAACGGACTGTACGGTCATATACTCTTGGCAGGCACCTGTGAAGGCAAGCGTGGCACACGAGGGGGTGGGTTGCCAGCACCACGCCCGGCTGCGTTGGTGGAAATACACACACACACACACGCGTGCGTGGCAGATGCAGTGACGAGGAACTGGGGGCCAGTTAATCACAAAACAGGGACGGACGCTTTCAGCGTAATCGTGAAACTCTGATTCGTGATTTCATCCTCAGTCAGAAAATCAGCATCATTTGCATCAGTATTACATAGAATGCTGGAGATTCAGTAGAATTATACAATTCTGAATAATAAGTTAATGTAGATAATAAAAGGGATACAGGAGCGTAAAGATAATCCTCATAATATTGCCAGGAAACATCCATATGTAATACATTTTCTGCACTATAAATCAAATTAACGGATGCTGGTCAAAACAACATAATCCATCAGTTACTAATATTATTTTAATAGTTACAAACATAATATATGTAGATGTTTGTAGTTATGTTGTTCAGCCCTCCAATGTGGTGTTGGCTTTTACCGTGCGTTGTTTATCATGATTTAACACCACATGCTGGGTGCTTCTCACGTCAATCAACACATGGTTCAACCCAACACCTTTCAGACATCATCATCAGCAATGAAGAATCACCATTCACAAAGTCAGCCGTCATCATGTACATCGCAAGTCCCACCACGTGGCAGTATACACGCTAGAAACTGTGATTCAAGTGCCACTGTTGTTCAGCACCTATTCTGCAGAACACAACACACAGCAGAGTGTAACAGACACAAAAGTTTGGCCATACGTCTACCTGCGAGTGCCAATTAACTCTCTTGTGCAACGGTACCGATTTTTGGCCTGTGCCAATTAGACAATGTATTATCCAGAAATAACTAGAATTGACTTGCTCACAAGTGGGTAATTTCTAAGACATAGATTCCCTATTTATCTCGGTCGAACGTGCGGTCTGTGCTGCCAGCGTAAACCTAAGGCTATGCTGTGTGACTTGGTTCACAATGGGTGTGGTGTGAACAGCTATGTGGCCTTTACATCTCTCCAGCACTCAGGCTGACTCGACACATGTGCTGACATTTAAGGTGACGCGAGCTTCCCTGAAAGACGCCCAGGGCTGCCAGAGCTCACGATCGTCATGACCGTATGCGATGATAAATAGTTAAACACCTGTTTAATGGAAATGCAGAACAGAATGTTCACGCAGAACAGAATATCAACACAGAGATGTATTTGTGGTCATGCACAAATTAACACAAACACTGTGAATCATCCAAGTAAATGGTTCCAATACTAACACCCCCGCAAAAATTGGAAAACTCTAAAATCAATGGCTCCCCTCCTCTTCCCCCATACGCCCAGCCATAAATCAACCCCTGTGTTCAGCAGCAGCACTAATGAGGCTGCGCTCTGCACTGACAATTAACTGTGGAACACATCATGTTCTGTAGGGGGAGTGAGGCTGTATTTTTCATTACTTTAAAAGCCCCACGGGATGCTCCGCTGCTGGTGTGTGCGCGGGTGGAATTGTGCGTGCGACGAACGGGGTGCGCTGCAGAGTGACGCAATGTGCAGATGACTGTCCTGGGTGTGGCGCTTGTCCTGCCTGAGTATGGACCAACGTGCTCTAATCAGGGGATTGTGTGTGTGTGGCGTGTGTGCAGATGGATCAACCGGCTATAATCAGTGGATTGTGTTCATGCAGCGCGTGCGTGCAGGTGCACGTGCGCATGCCTGAAATACTGAAAGCCGTGACTCAGAAATTCAAGCACTGCGCTTCCATGTGCAAAAACGAAGGTAGATTTTTGTCCACAGCCAAAATCACTGACAACTGCTTTGTGAACCAGAGATGTCCTCTCTTGATGTTTAATGGACCTACAATCATAACCTACCACAATACATTGAGCATGGGAGTTGTTTGACCACATTTCCTATGCCTGTCAGCGCAGGTTTGACAAGTGTGCCTCGGACAGGTTTGTACATCACTTGCCACTCAGCTTAGTCATTGCCAGGAATCTAACTCAGGTTCACTGCACGGAGCGCTAAGCACTATGCAACTAAAAGCATGGTCAAACAGCCCACCTGACACACGGCGTGAGGGGGCCTTCATCCAGCAGCAGATTGACAAACGGGCTGTACGTGTACACGTGTGATATTCTCACCACTAGCAATGGTAGGATAATGAAGGTTGGGCAAGTGTGGCTCTGGTCATGCCACTCTCTCCTGTCTCACGTTGGCCTTAATAGGTGCTCACTTAGCATAACTTAAAAGTGGTAATCTAATGCTACATGTGGAATCTGTATTAAGGTAATGGGTGAGGAGATTTGTTTCATGTAACTAAACACATGGAGAAGGCACGAAGTGGAAGCATGCAGACATTGCCGTAGGAATTATATAATAAATCATGGCATACAGATGTTTCCTTTAGACACAATATAATCTTAACGTTCCTAAAACATGCTAGCATTAGGAATCAACACATTATCTTAAGTTATCCATTTTACGTCTATTTTAGGATCATACTTTTGTTCTCCAGTGTCTCTAACTTTGAAACTCGAATGCTGCTAACAGGGTTACTTGTTAAAATCTCAATGCAATTAACAGTTTTTCATGTCGACAATTGAGGACGTGACTGCCGCCTTTGTGTGTAATGTTTGATCATTAGGAGTGTCTGCTGTGATGTTTCACAGGACTCTATTGACAATAATATACTTTACTGTATTAGCTTACATTTAACAAGGTGAAACCTTGTGTAATTAATAATTCAAACTCGGGGAAATGTGCATGTTGTAAAAGCACGTGTACATGCCTGATTGTGTTTA
>JAZEWU010000010.1:7059652-7069929 GCA_036362915.1 Geotria australis
GTGCGGGTGTCGCAACACCCGTGGCTGCGACGCGCCTGGCCGCAGGGCACCGCGATGCGCTGGCATGAGAGGCGTGTGGCATCCATACGAGGTGGTGATGGCAATGAACTCGCGCAGTGTGAGTGTCTCACCATGCGCAGCGGCGTCTGGAGGAGGTCGGACGCCGTCACCGGGTAGTCGCCCTCCTCCGTCACGTACAAGCCTCGCCTGGACAAGGCCTGAATGACAGGCCAGTGGCCTGGGGATGTAGTGTACCCTAACATCTGTGTTTTCACACACACAACACAACGACCTCCCATTTAGCCATACACTGTTAAGGCAAGCGCTGTTAGCAAATATTTAGGAAGGCTGGTACTGCGCATGTGGGTATGGTTTGGCCATGTTTATGAATGGCCACATTTGTCTCCATTGTACTTCTTCTTCTTTGTACTGATCTTCATATATTACACCTAAGTACTCGTTGAAGGCTGAATCAACCTAACGGATGCTCAGGACCAGCTTATACATTTTCCACTGACATTAACTGTGGTGGATGCCGGGTAAATATTACAGTGTGATAATCACAACGCTACCGGCATCGGGACAAACACACACAGTCCCACGCACACACGTACAAGCACATACGCTCTCTCTCACATGGGTTAGGATTAAGAGCTTAAGCATTAGAGGTCACACTTTCATTAAGTGAATGTTTTAAAAGCTTGCTGTTACCGCAGGGGTATGAATGTTCCCACAGGAGGAGGGGAATATTCATTACAAAGCAACAATATAAATTGCTCTATTTTGTTGATCATCGTTCTTTTATTCTAACAATCTGCACGATAAAATCTCTACGGTTAATGATGCCGTTATAATTTACATGTTCCCTTAGGTCTGAATAAGGAAGCAACCTAGAATGTGCCATTCCATTAAGCGGCTCTATACATGTACACGTATAACCCTTTTGTCCCTCCACTGCTGGATGAGGGCCTTGCCATGCCACATGCTTCCTGTAGGTTATTTCACCGGACTTCAACAAGGCAGTCGGTGAAGGTTGGGGGTTAGTATGTACGTCGTGGGGGTTATGTGACCATACTTCACCACGCCCGGCAGTGTGGGTTGGTGAAGGTGCGGAGCGTAGATCAAGAAGTGTAGCGTGGTATAACAGTGGATTTTGCCACCCACCATGCCTGCCCTTTATGTTGCACCACGCGTGGCTCAATAATTATGGCAAATGTTACAAAGCGTTCAGATTTCTGGCGACTCGGATAACATGTAGGTCAATGTGTCTTTTTTGGCAGAATATGGCGAAAAGCTGCCAACGCCTCCATTGGCAACAGAGACAAAGCGCCATGGTGACCTGTTTTCCGCCAGCCTCATCAAGACCCATATCTGGCCTGAGGCCTATCCAATTAAACATATGGAAATGAGAACCACAACGTAATGCAGCAGTAGACCCATTGTCCGCTGCCAGTCCTGACTGCTGACTGATCAAGTATACCACCATCACTGACAGCGGGGGAGATCTATAAATCTTTAACCCGTTGCCATGCATTCCAGCAACCGAATGCACGGTTACAGTGTGGCTCAGCTCTAGAAAACTAGGGCATCTACAAAACGACAAGGTCTGACACAAGGACAAGCCTTGACCCATTTCTAATGTTTTTTTGTAATGCTGCTCTATTGAGAGACGTGATTTAACAGGCACTGCTTTTTTGTGTCTTTAAACAGGCGAACACGTTCGAGTGAAATGCTCACACGACTGTACTTGTCCCCTGAGGCCGGAAAGCAATCAACACGAAGAACACTCACGTGTGTACATTGACACATTCACGCACAGCCTTTACGTGGCAGTCAACACCCCCTCCAACACATCGACGGGTGCACAACACTTACATACCTGTTCACGTGGCCTAAACTCATAAACAGAGCTTCACTATGGATAACATTGGTCATGAAAAGCCTTCGAGTTAATGTTACCCCCTGCTAGGCTCAACGACCGGCGGGCACGCACTCGGCACTCACCACACGCGCGCACACCCGGCTGTACACGTCCGCCGAGGTCAGGAGACGTTCCACGGAGGCCTTCAGCCGCCCGTCGTCCCCGTAGGGGTCTTTCAGGTCCGCCGAGATTAGATCTGGGGGTGCAGACATGGGAGCAGAACATCGGTGAATGCCATACGATGGCTGTGCACGTGTGATTACGAGGCCACGATGCGTCCGGTGCACACGCATGTTGAAGATGGTAAGCTGGTGACACGATACCACCGTGGTAATGTTACCATGTTTGCAGTGGAAACGCTCAACGTTTATTTCCGTGCAAACAATGCAATGTGAGTATCACACTTTGCCACAAGTGTGAATGTGTTGTGGGACTGGCACTGTAAGCTGTAAAAGTAAAAATGCAATTGTGATCAAATATTATAATGTATCCTGTAGGTCCACTGCTGGAGGAAGGCTTTGTCACGCGGTGTCAGTCAGGGGTGGTGGCCAGGTTCACAGCGCACTGCGCTATCTCCTGTGCCACTAGGTGTATAGTCAAACAACCTCGTGACTGGCATGCTATGGGTAGGCTGTCATCTGGTATGGATTGACAAAGGGCTGTACATTATGAGAATTTGCTCTAGAGAGCTGTTCATTCGGAATTAGTGTGATGCTGCCTCCAACGTGCTAGGTGCATCGTCGCGAAATAGACAGAAGGAACACTCTACACGGCTATCCAGAAAGAGCAGCTCTTAAGAGCAATTCGCATACATCAAGCCATAAAAACCTCCACAAAAGGGCTGTAAATTATATCAAATATATTAACATATTTTCGATGAGCACATTATAGAAATACCACATGTGCTCTTGCTTGCAATCCAGTACGTAAACTAATTCCTCAAAAATAGAGTATATAGCCTTAGCCCAGTGAAGCCAGAGTAATAAGTGGATGGATATAATTGCTTTACAAAACCAACTAAAATGCCTCCACAAAAAAGTTTCATTTTGTAAAATGCGAGATATGTAATTTCATGTAATGTAGCTCACATGCAGTGACAACTTTTTACATAATACGCATGTACAGTGTCTGTTGGGAAAGGCCAAATAAACTGACTCAAGATTGGATCTGTGATGTAGTACTGCATGGGCCATGATTGCATGGCCATTCACTGATGTGATGCTGTACTGACTACAGGGGGTCTGAAAGGGTGTTTTTTCAGCTCAAAATATGACACTGATGGTGCAACTAGGATATCGAGTGATAACATTTAAAAGTAATTGTTCAAACAAGAGGCAAGTACACATCAGGCGGGGCATTAAAGCCAGCCAGCTCACTGTTGAAGTCACTGGCACATGACTAGACAATTCAAAAACCCTGAAAATAATTATCAAAAGCTTTACACAGACAGTGTTAAACATAAAACAGCAACACTAAGACTGCACAACCCACCAACCAAGTGCACTTGTTAAAGCAGCACAGCAGTAAGCCTGGAGACATGTGATGGCTTAAAATGCATTCGCTTTGGGGTATTTAGAGAAACGTACACGGCAACTGGGCAAAATTAAATTCAGCCATGGCTTGCTTTCTGCTTATCAGCCGGCACATTCTGTGCCTCCATCAGCAAATAAACATTTATTTTCTTCCCTCTTGAAACTTCACACCACGCCGCATTACCGCAGGCACCGAGGCAAAAAAATATATATAGTCGTGCTCAGTGACTTGTGCTCGGCACACATTCAGTTCAGTCTGCCAGAATGGATGCGGTCAAGTTAAACGTGGGAAATGTCTAATGTTGAAGTTGATGCGATATTGAACAGAAATTACGAGTAGAACAACATGTCCCTGAGTAAAAACAATTACCGTGCCAATTTCCTTCGAAAAATATTAAATCAAGACAACACAATAAAGTTGCCACCTATCAGCTGTTAAGTCTTCGACTTGCTTTTGCATTGGCTGCAGTGAAGCAAGTAATTAAACATGACCAAGATGAAACGTTTGCAACAAATTATTTATTAAGCAGTCATTATATTTGTACTGCAAAATTATGTTGGCAATTTAGTAGATTGAAGGTTATTGTCACAAACATTAATACATTTTTAGGATTATTGTCTTAAGATTTTTATCTCTGGCAAAAGACACATTTGTGCCATTAACCATAACTATTTAAAAAAAGAGTTTTAATAACAGACATTAATGTCTAAGTAACACGTGTAGCCCCGACTTAACATACATTTAAAGTTGTCAGGGTTATCCAGACAGGCAGGAGGAATTCTACCGCAAAAGAAAAGCTCGGCACAAGCATCAGCCTATTAATCATGCAACACAGAGTTAAATAATGGGCACTTACCCATTGCGGGGGAATCACATGGTCTTTAAGGAGTAACTCATACAAAAAGGGGCTTTAAAAAAATTATTACCCAGCTGGAAAATTGGCACCGAAATTACCCTTTTGATTTTAAATCTGAGTTTTATGCGAGCTGAATTTACTGGGCATCCGCTTTAAAGAGTCACATGAAATATCCAATTTTAGGTTTTGAGATTGGGACATGCGGAATTTTACAGCACATGTGCACAAAAAACCGTGCTAACGATTTAATTGCTTTTGTGGAATTTTGATAATACTAAGCTTAGACAACTGACCAAAACACTAATTAGCAAGATTTCCTTTACTTAATGTTTCGTATTTAATTTAGTGGAACAATTTAACAATAAAAAAAACAGTTTTGCAGGAAGCCATATATAAAACATTACACGATCATTAACTACTATGTAGATCGGTATTATATTTTTACACCGTTTACTGGGTTGTTATGGCTTGAATTACAAATAGTCTGCAGTTAACTGGCATATGTTAGTATAAAGCATTAGGCAACCCTGGTAACCTTATAAATTACAGACACATGAGAAAATAGCCTGCACTGCTTCAGATCAGTGGGCAGTTGCATTTGCTGTATTTACAGGAATTTACTTATCTTGCTTTATGCAACTACCCCCAGAGGTCCTATTACAATAGTGGTTAAATGTCATGCGTCTATCTTTTCTGACAAACAATTTACAAGTCTGGCCTTCTTTCTCACAACACAAGCATTTCTCACTTCACTGAAGATGCCTATCTAAGCAAGTGACATTTGTCAGAGGATGGCATTTGAATTCGCGTTGACACCGCTGTTATGTGAGCCAGTACACAACTTCACAAATCACAACCGCCTATGAAATAGTGCAGCGCACAGGTATGCTACCGTATCCACGTGGCTTTTGGTGCCATCTCCTCGTGTTATTAAGAGTGTTGCCTGCAAACCTTCAATGTCCTCCCACACAATCAAAACTACCCAACGTTTACCAATAGGATGTCTCATGGGCACAGTATCCATAGTATCCATTCCTCAGCAATGAGCCAGAGTATTTAGCATTATCTCCAGGTTATAAGAGGCTCCACAACGTATGATGGCCGTGCCAATAAGGTTATACAAATACACACACACCTACTGGCTTATAAGATGCAGCCCCAACCTTTGGTTTAAAATACAAGGGGGGAAAGGTACAATGTATGTTCTGTGGCATAAGTTAAATATGTGAATTAGTGCCATAAAGAGACTGGGTTCAAGTCCAGGTATCAATGATTAAACCAAGTTCAGGTGTTCATGTGTGAATGTTCCCAGCATGATCACCAATGACACAAGTATATAAGTTGAGCGAAGAATGTCTAAGTTCTATTTTTAACTTCGGTTTAGCCAAACTCTAAAGTTAAATATAATATCCGAAGACTGACATGTGCCAATTCTCTATTTTAAGAGAACATGAAGGCATGCCTTCAAGTGTTAGGCGAGACAGGCTAACTGAATTGTCTCTCTTAAGTAGTTATATGGCATCACCATCTCCGCATAGAGGCTCTGCTGGCTGACAGGTTTCATTTGACACATTATTCATATAATTCTATGACTTCAGACAGAACATTTAGGATGTAGTTGGAAGTACAATTATTTCATGGGAAAACCACGGAAAATTAAGCAAACCATTAAAAAGCCAAGATTCACGGGCATGCTTTTTTCTCAGTACATCACGGCTTCTGAAACATGTCGTGTGGGCCACATGGAAAGTATAAAAAAATAGCAATTGAAAGAATGGGCCCGCAGGCAGGTGACTGTCCAAGGTGGGGTCACGTGTCACCACTCACCCGCTCCGTAGGCCTTTGCGAACAGCCATGCCAGCGTGGCCTTCACCTTGGCTCGTTCAGCGTCGTAACTCTCGGAAGAACCCTCCCCCAGATCCTTCCAGACGCCTGCTTCCATCCTTCTCCTGGAACAAGAACACACACGCACAAGGCTTGAATGGCTTATTTCAGCGTTACTTCCCACTTATTGATCACTCTTCTGAAACTTCAGAAAGCCAGCAATATTGCCGAAAGGACACCAGGAATAAATCCAGGTCACAGCAGTCATGGGGGTCAAGGTAGAAGCGTTCACGTCGCGATCCCTGTCAGGTAATACTTGGTGTTGCCTGAGTATTCTACCAAACACTTCGAAGCCGAGCTGATAGACAACGATGTCCAGAAGCTGACAATCGTGCTTCGAAGAATCGCAAAGAAGACAGCAGTCATGTCTCCAGGAGACATCATCAACGAGAGACATCACAAGAACGTATTGACGCTTGGATCAAGATCGCCCCAGGGCGGGTACTCTACGTGTATAGCTAAAGAAGCTCAAGCCTCTCATAAATCATCTACAGACTTATGTGTGGCCACCTTGACTCTGAATCCTTCCCCTCTTCCGACCCCCTGTGAAAACAGACGCCGCGCTATGCTGCCGGTTTCTGCTTTTTCCTTCCTCCTCTCTCTATCATCCATCCCTACTCATGCCTGACGCTCCTTATGTCTTCCTGACTTACGTGTGGACGTCTCTTCCCCTTCCTGGTCATCGTGCCCTGTCAACCCTCCCAGACTGGACTCCCCTTCCCATGGTGTGCCACGGGTAAAACATTTACCAGTTCAAAACAACGTGGAATTTACACCAATGGTTCAGAGCTGTAAATAAGAGATGAGCAGCTCTCCACAAGATACCTTTCCGTTTGTAAGCAGACACCTTCACCTTTGTGGAAATGTTTAAAGCTATTGGATAGACACTTAAACCGCAACACAAACATTTAACTTTAATAGCTACACAACAAAAAACCCAACTGTCTTCATCCTAGTGTTATTCCACTTGAGCTACTGGCGGGATGTCACGATATGAAGATTTTTTTTTGGAACTCCTGCTGAGCAGTGTAACCCCATGTATTAGAGAACAGCGCAGAGAAGATATCACAAAACTACTAATTAAATAATTTTAAGTGACTTTTTTTCATCCACACACTGGGGACAACCCTCCTTCATAAGCCCTACTATGGAGAAATGTTCATCGAATAGCAGGAAAGAAACAAAAACAAGGTTTAAAATTCTAGAAGCTGAAATGTAATCGAATCAAGTTAAAAAAACATATTCAACGTGACATTTCTTTGTGCTGTAAACAATTACGTGTCAACTTGACATATGGTCCTGACAGCTGGATATTGTGGTAATTATACATAGCCTTAATCGAAGACTTGGCAGTGGGGTTGATGAATCACGTAAAGATGGAGTAATCGCACGCACGATCGCAATTGCAACCTATTCCCTTAAATATTAATCACAAGGCATGTACAGTTATGATTCATCCATTCATCAATTAAAATAGTTTATCACGCTTATGTTATATGCATCAGATACTGTGCGTAAGAATTATTTACATTTAAATAAATGGGGGTCAAGGTAGAAGCGTTCACGTCGCGATCCCTGTCAGGTAATACGCAGTGTTACCTGCGAATTCTACCAAACACTTCGAAGCCGAGGAGCTGAAAGACAACGATGTCCAGAAGCTGACCATCGTGCTTCGAAGAATCGCAAAGAAGAGATTTAAATAAATTACATCTAAACGGTCAAGTTTAATGGAATAAACAACACTGTACGAATGAGACAAGACAAGAACAAGCCTAGAATCACAGTCCCAAATCATGACAATCCATTGCACAACTGGGCGAGGTAAACAATTACATGGCTACTAATCACCACTCATGGATTTGTGATCATGCGCTGGCAAAACAACACAAATATATGTTTCTTAAGCGTAATATTGCCTGAATGCCAGCAGCGTTCTTAATGTTGAGAATTGAGTAAAAACGACAGGGTGTCACTATCAATACTTCACTCGTCCTTCTCATCAAAACATCAGAGCTGTGCAGGGCAAGGAACTTATGCCCCAACCCATGCATATATTTATGAAAAGGGGGTGTATGCAATATTGCTGCGATGAATGCCAAGTGGTTATGCTTGTAGAATACCATTTATGAGTTTCATACATCTTTAATAACATAATCGGGGTGGTGCTGTGGTTAGTGAACTGCACTATTAATTCCTCGACCTGAGTTTTATTCCAGGCGACAGCTATCATCATTAGTTTGTGATATCCAAATCGATACTGAGTATACATTTCATACACCAACACTGACTGTATGCTCAAACAACCCCAATGACCAACACAGCTCAGGTAACAATAATAAACACAATTTATAACTCATACATATTAATTCAACGTCAAAGGTATCCAGACAGATAATGATTCAGAGGCGCGAGGAAACCGCAGAGATGGTGGGGGAAAGGCAGCCACGCTGTTTGCCGGCGCCAACATTTGCCAGACACTGCATCCTATTATGTTGTTGTCGGCCGATTCATTATTGAGTTGTTTTTTTAAGTTGTGGGAGGAAACCGGAGAACCTAGAGGAAACCCATGCAGAACACGCGGCGCACACGCAAACTCCACACAATCCCCTGCGGGTAGAGCTTCTTCCAGCAGGGGATTGACTAAAAGCCTCAATGTGGAATGACAATCATTGGCAAAGGACCTTTAATGGAAGAGCACCACCAAATGCACACATTATCAAGCATACAGTGACTTTCTTTTTTCAGAAAGAAGGTTAGCCATACAATTGTCACTAAAACACTTATCTACACACTCCTGGAGGACCAGCTGAGATCAGCAATTTTCACAATCGTGCGGTTTGCCCACATCAGGTGTATGCCAGGGAGCTTGGAGGTGAGGGCGAGGAACCTTGGACTTACACAGCGTGTAAACTACCCCAGCCACGTGCTTCTCCTAGACACGGTACGTAATGGTTAAATGACGATGTTGGATGGTTTAAATGATGCTGTTAGATGTTTGCACTAAATGATAGAAAATAACGACCAGAAAAATATCCTCAAAGAGAAATGACACACCTTACAACCGTGCAATACCCTCAGTAAAACATCGCACTGCCAGAACGTCCAAGCTCACGCAGTGCTCGATGGGATTTTGATTTAAAGCCTAAAGACATTGTTAGAGTTAGAGATTGACTTGCAGCTCCTACCCTAGGTTATGGACCACCACTGTGTGTATACAACATCACTGTTCCCATGGCTATTGCTATCCAAGAGCCACTGATGTTGCCATGGTCACTGCCATGAATTAATGGCGAGCTGCTGAATCTCACCCTGTCAATACCTTTATCGGCTCAACAGAGTCCTGGGCTGGTGGTGAAAATTATTACATCTTTTTACGATGAGGACCAATCTCTCTGCCGAACACCTCGCGTTCTGAAAAGCTGCACTTCAATGTTGCGTATGTATCTTCAGAATTAACATGAAAGTAAATAGGTTATATTTGCACACAGATTAAAATACTTAGATACCTTCCATAAAGTGGCACTCAATTTAGTGACCCTGTGAGGAATGAAGGCTTGAGTGTTTCCCCGACAGAATTTTGAGTTAAGTGCTCAAAACACAGGAACACCTGGTAGGATATACCTTCTGGAATCCAACACAACATCACCTATAAGCACTTGCAAATTAAGTTTGAAAGGAGATGCATAATGCAGCGGCCACTTAAACCTGACACGATTTCTCTCGCCGTCAGTCTCCAGCATAGTCGGAAGGTGGAGGACAGAACGCTCAAGCTGATGCTTGTCAAAACAAAACGGAGCTACAAGCGAAGACAATAGGGCGACGCAAGTTACATAGATCAGCAACCCGAGCTGGGATGACGTCTTCGAAAAGATGCGCCCTTGGCGGGAGGGCACGCGACGCGATCGGCTTACTCTCGACAAAATCAGTTTCACACCGTACACGACGCGGGTAAGAGTTACCCTTGTGCCCGCCAGTGTCACTGTATGTGTGCAACTCGCTAACGGCACTTGACCCTACAGTCTGTTAAGGCTATAGGGTTAAAGCGAGCAACCTACCAACCACAAAATGCATGGAGACTCTACA
>JAZEWU010000010.1:7095683-7122173 GCA_036362915.1 Geotria australis
GAATGGTTTAATGTATAGATCAGCATATGAAGGCTTTCAGGTGCCATACACAGCCTACCTTTTCAAGCTACCCAAAGAGATGAAGCCATAATGACAATTAAAAACAAACTGCATTGGCCACACATTCTGAAGCTGCTCATCCAGCGTCAGGGGCAATGCATTAATCACAGATAACGACCGGATTGTAGGGTGTTTGAGGACATCCTAAGCACGTGCTTTCTGTGAAGCTATGCACTGGTGAGTTTCTACTTAGCAGCTACCCCGCAATGGATCAGATACATTCTTTGGTGCCATATTCCATTCAGTGCAGCGGTGACACCTGCGCCCCCACTGTTATGAAGGCTTGGGTATCACTATTTACAGTGTGCTCAAGTCGCGTGGCTGGGTCTCCTCGCTGTGCACCGAGTGAACGTGTGTGCATGGCGTGTTCATTCAATGAGGCGACTGGCAACGAAGCGATTAAGTGTGACGCTCCCACCGCCAAACGATCCCATCAACCCCCATCCCAACAATCGCGGAATATCAGAGGCTGGCGTCAGTCAACGAGGCTGCACGAACATATCGGAGCCAAAACTTGATCGCACAATGCCCTAACATTTAGGTGACCCATCACACTGGGCAAATGTGTGTGGAAGGTGAAGTGTAATGCGTAACCCTTGCCGGTAGAGGCTGAAGCCTAAACACAAACGTTTGCAAGCGGCGTGTGCACTAAGCGCAGGATGAGATGAATGTGCACGTGGAGTGCGTCTTCTGGCTCATTCCGGCCTGCTTCGCTCCGCAGCTTCAAACAACCAAGCAGCAAGTGGTGGCCGCCTTCAGCCGAACAGCAACCACTGTTCGGCGACATCACGAGTCGTTTTCGTCTAAAATACGTCGCGCCGACCCCTCGCGGGCGCGACGGGGGTCGCCGCCGATGCCCACGTTCGGAATTCTAGCGAGATCCGCTCACCGGCTCCAGTGTATTGCACGCAAATGCTGGCCGTGGGAATGTTTGGCACCGAAGAGCAAAACGCGTGCCCGGTGCGGAATGGACCCTCCGGAAGCCAGGGTCGACGAGCGACCGCTCTTGTAGGCCTCTGGCTCAAAGCAGCCTCACGGAGGCGGCGCGTAATAAAAACGGAGAGTCGAGGAGCACGGCCTTGGGGCCCCTCGAGATGATCGGCTCTACCACAGGGCCGGAAGGCGACTGCCTCAGACAGAGTGATGCGTCGTCCCAGCACAGTGCGCGGACAGTTACTCAGCAAAGATACATTTTATCTACGAGACAAAACTTAAAGAGGAACTCAAAAAGTTTTCCTTTTAAGCTTGCCGGGGGAAAGGTCCGTTCGCACGCAACTTTTAAAGACGACTCGACGCATGACGGTACTGTGGCGGAGCGAGCGCTTTCCATGCCCGGCAAGCTTAGTCTCCCCAAGTGCTGGTGTTGGACCACACCGCCACAACAGGTGCTCATAGTTTGGCTCAGCAGACATTGCTAATCTGCATGCTAGGCACCAATATGAAATTCGGGATAGTGAGTGAAGGAAAGAGTATGTGCTGGAAAAAAAATGACAACGTTTGGAGGGCAGATGGAAGAAAAACAGGAAATGAAAGAAAGAGGAAAGAGTTTGAGCTTGAGGTCACATTAAAAGAGGCAGGATGGTGGGTGTTAGAAAAAGAAGAAGTGAGCGCGAGTATCAGGATGAACACTCCGTGACGGTCCGTGCTAAGAGTTTGCTTCAACTCTGCTGTGCTTTTCTTCGTGCTCCGCATCCTGCCAGCCTGACTCACTCCAGCCTAGCTCGGTGTCTTCATCCCAGCCCCATGAAGCATCCTGGCGGGGTTGGGGAAAGCGTAGAAAAGGGTATGAAAAACAAATAGTCCGCCTGCGGTCTGAGCGATCGTGTGTGTGCACGCACGGCAAGTGTTCCCACACGCGGGAGCAGTCTTACCGTACTGGGTTTAGGCTGACCCGGCCTAAAATGTGGAACTTCACATGCCGCGGTCAACACAGGCAATGCGGAGACAAACGTATCCTCGAATGCACAAGGCTGCCTTGTGTTCTGTGGCAGCCATTCATAAGGGGCTCATCAACACCACAGGTCGAAAAATTGCACGAGGATAAACTGTGGAGACGGAGGGGAGGTGGGGGGGGGGAGACGAACTGTCTTATCGTTATCATCGCGATCACGTTCAACCGCGCCGCCGTCTCACCTCGGTCGCAGCGACCGCCGCGAATTTGTCCGTCTGCACCGCGGCGTCTCCGGAGCCACCAGGCGCCGTGGGATCACGCGCCGCTCGCGAGTGCTCGCGATCGCCGGGGTCCGCGGGCGAGTCTCCCGCGGTGACGGCGGAGCCGGGCGCGCCCGCGGGGCCGCCGCGGTCGAACGTGATCGTGGGCTCCATGTCGGCGAAGAGGTCCAGCTCGGGGTCCCTGGCCGTCCAGCGTCGCCCCTTGGCCGTGATCCGGAATTCCTCGCCCAGCTGCAGCGGCCGCGTGGAAGGCGCGGCAGCTTTTGGCGCCGGCGCCGATTTCACAGCCGTTGGCTGCGACGGCAACGCCTTCGAGGTTTGCGGGCTCACGGACGGCCCAGTCGGCGACGACGACGATGAAGGCGACGAAGCCGCCACCGCTGCCGAAAGCTTGGCCGCGGCCGGTCCGTCCTGCGCGGCATCGGCCCGAGCGTCGGCCCGAGCGTCCCGCTGCTGCGACGATGACAACGACGACGAGGGGGACGACGAAAGCGACGACGATGACGACGAAAGTATCCCTGAGTGCTGCTTGCCGCCCGAGCCGTCCAGCCGCAGCTGAAGGCCGCGCGGCTTCGTCTTGCCGACGTCGCCTCCCGACGCAGCCGCCGCCGCCCGCGCGTCGACAAACGCCCCGTTCAGCACCGCCATCGTCTGCTTGGACGTCGGCGCCAGCTGGGCCAGGTCGGAGAGCAGGACGCCACCGTTGGCGCAGGGTGGCGGACGGGCGTTCGTCCCGTCGCCCTCGACGGCGTCGCTCTCCCAGTCGGGCCAGTCGGCTCCGGCCGCCCCGTCGGGCGCCGCGCTCCGGTCCGCCGACGGTCGGCGGCGCGGCGGGGAGGAGGTCAGCGAGGTCGGCGCCGACGGCGTTGTCGCCGTTGCCGCGGTCGCCGTTGCCGCGGTCACAGTTGCCACGGCGATTCTCGCCACGTGCTCGGGAGAATGAGCCGGGGAGCCTGTGCAGGAGAGCGCGAGCGCGCGTGCGTGAGCGCGGCGCGCGCGCCGACTGGGCGGCAGCGACGGAACAGCAAACAATGGAAAGCCTCGACGACCGTTCTGAAAGCAATTACAATTTTTATACAGTTTCAATGTGTCGCGTAGCCGACCCATTCACATACCGGCCTGACCCTGAGAGCCTAGCCAGGTGGAAATGCAACCTTGTACTGTACTAGGAGTATTCAAACTTTCCTATAAACAGCGCGCAGCTGTACAAAAGTCATGAGATATGAAAGATAAATAAAGGCAGGATTTCGATACTGCAGCCTTGTGCAGCGCTTTGTGACCCTCGGGTGAAAGGCGCTCTATAAATGCTATTATTATTATTATTATATTCTGGGTATGTCAGGGATTTTGCTTGTGTGTCTTTATCTTTGTGTAAGGGAAGCAATCGATATGTGGTTAACAAACTGCTACATAATCGGACTCCTTTCCACCCACACCATTAATAAGTGAAGCTAGCCTTGGCTTCCTCTAAGTGAACTCAGTACAGGGGATATAAATGTATTTGGAAATTTATGTCACCGGTTTTAACACCCGATTGTCAGCACCACAGCCAGCCACCTTTCGTCTCCCTAATAGTGATGTTTACACACATCACCAGGTACTCGTTGCAGGCTGAGTCGACCTAGGGAAGGCCCAGCATTGGTTTAGAAAGTCATCACTGGTGTTGGCCATAAGCAAGAATTGAACTCGGGTTGCGGGTTCATTGGGCAGTGTACTAACCGCTACACTACCACTCCCCGGACAGCAGATAGTGAACCCGGATAGCGCTTGGACAAACACCATACATGATGAACACCGAGTCACGGAGGTGTGTGTGTGTGCGTGTGCGTGCATGAGGTCGTATGAGTGCGCGTGTCTGTACCAGCGGTGCCAAGATCGACGTCTATGGAGGAGGCTCGTGAAAGAAGCTACTGGGCAGTTGGAGGCAGTCGCCCTCCAACAACATCGGAGGGCAGAGGATGGACGCTCATAACAATGAGTGGACCGACGGGCGGCTAAAACACAGCGAATTGGCACGGTAAGGAACACAAGTGCTCCATCTGCCAGTCATGTCGGTCAGGCAACCCGTGGCAACTGGTTCTGTTCCGTGAACTCCTGCCAGTGTGCTTTCGGCACTTCACTTGGCCTCAAAGCGCACGTGTTACTGGCACAAGCGCTGTGGCGATGTCACCGCCACTTTGCGGTGAATGGCGGTTGTTGCTGTACCCAGCGTGTCGCGGTGGAACCTGGGTGCGCACGGCTTAAAGACGCGCTCCCTCCCTCCGCCGATCACCGTCTGCGCCCCGAGCAGAGGCACCATCTCCGCGAGCGCGTGCAGCGTGCTGCTCACCAGCTCGTCGCTACTGTCCCGAAGGCCCAGAAGCAGCTGCGTGCGCATTTTCACACACACACACACACACGCGTACAAGACAAAAAACAGCCCTCTACGGCGGTACAAGACTTGTCGGGACGCGTTTTGTTAGCGAGCACCGTAATAATAATAACAATTTGTTACATTGTGATAGCGTCTTTCACCCAGAGGTCCCAAGGCAGCTGCAGGAAACCACAGTGAGGTGGAGGGAGGGCAGCCACACGGCCAGCTGGTGCCAACCTCCCAGACACTGCGTCCTCTATATTTTAAGATGTTATTGACCAATAACTATACCTGGCTGCCTTTGTCTCCCTAGTGGCAATGTTTAGACACCGCACCAGGTACTCATTTCAGGCTAAGTCGATCTAGGGGGAGGCCCAGGACTGGTTCAGAAAATCGTGACTGGTGTTGGCCGTGAGCGTGAATCAATCTCTACACTATCCGCTTCCCACTCGCGCGCCTGGGTGAGACTTGGAAACACGCAGAAGACACACAAGACACACACACGACACACGCACAAGGCACACTCAGTACACAAGCACAAAACACACACGCGACACACGACCCGCGGACGCGGTCGGGTACCTGCGGCAGCACGACGTGCTCCAGCTGGTGGCGCGTGAGGCTGGGCGCGTAGGCGGGCAGCGTGCCCAGCAGGGCGGCGCGCACGTGCGCGTGGCGCGACGAGAACAGCTCGCACACGCGCGGGCACACGTGCTCGCGGAACGCCGGCGAGCTCAGCAGGCCCTCCTGCTGGGGGGCGGCAGTCACCCAGTCTGCGAGAGGATCGTGAGGAAATCACAATCATTACAATCTATCTGGGGCGGCAGGGTGGCGTAGTGGTGACATCCGCGCCTTACAGAAAGAACAGTCTTGCCCGAGGCGGTTCAATTCCCGCCTCGGGCGCCTTGACTGTGTGGAGTTTGTGTGTTCGCCCCCCTGTTCTGCGTGGGTTTCCTCCGGGTTCTCAGACTTCCTCCCACACCTTAAAAAAAACACTAATTAATTAATTACTTGGCCGATAACATCATAATATATAGGAAGCGGTGTGTGGCAACACGACGCCGGAAAACTGCCTGGCTGCCTCCTCTGCTTCTCCGTGCTTTCCTCGCGCCTCTGAGTCGTTCTCTCGTGGAATGAATACCTTTGACATTGAATTAATATGTGCGCGTTATAAATGTAAAATTATTTTTATTACAATCTATCTGGGGCGGCCACGGAGGCGAAGCGGTGAGTAGCGCCGCCGCCTCACAGCAAGAAGGTCCGGGGTTCGGATCCCAGCTCGGGTGTTTTTTTCCGCGTGGAATTTGCGTGTTCTCCCCGTGTCCGCGTGGGTTTTCACGGCCTATTGTACGTGCAAGTGCAATGTTGTTATTTACGCGCGTGCGCACGCGCTTACCCCCTGTTTGCTCCGATTTGGGCGTCAGCAGGTGCGGCAGGAAGCTCTTCACAGCCACGGGCTCGGCCAGAACCAGTGGAGACATGAGCCTCGGGACCAATCTGTTAGCTACCAACCTCTCGGGCAGCGCCTGCACTCGATCCAGCAGGAACCTGCGCACGGAGACGAGCACTGCGTCAAGGCCACGGGTCTGCTTGGGAAAGTTGTGATCCATGTGGGTTTTCACGGCTCGATTCATGATGGTCGCTCTTCAAAGCTGTTGTTTCGGGATAGCCGTGTCGAGCGAGGGAGAGTCGAGAGAGCGCTCGACACCGCTATTCCGAAAGAACAGCTTTGAAGACTAACCATCAAATTTGTGATCGTCGCGGGCAATGCTGTCGGCAGCATTTTGCTCTTGCAAAAATGTAGTTGACCAAAAGTTTACCAAACATTATCATATTGATGTTGGTTTTCACGGCTCGATTCCCGAAAGAACAGCTCTGAAGAGCAACCATCAAACATGATCATAGTGCAACCTCGTAGCCACCTTGGATACTAACTTTCAATTAGATCAAATACAGAGATCACAAGATCTCTTCATTTGATAAGGTCAGTGTCTGAGTGGGATGTGGACGGATTAAAGAGAAACCCATCTGATTGCTTTTCCAGTAAAAGAAGCTTATGACGTACTGTATTGACTGAGTGACTGACTTTTAACAACATACTGCCCACCAAGTATCCAGTCGCTCGTGGTTCGTGTATTGCGAGTGATGGTTGCCTTAATATTTGCCCATTGGATTACGGCCTCTAGAGAGAAAGCTTTTAAGTGGGGACACATGCTCACGTATGCATGCAACCAAGCTAATTAGCAAAATAACTTGCTTAACCATGAAAATAATATAATCTCCTGACCGTATGCTCTCGGCGTCATGTCCCGACATGAAGAAACTTCCCCTCGGAGCTCTTGCAGTTGGGAGTGCACCCACTCTGCGCCAGGGGAGGGCCTTCAAAGGCGATGTCAATTTGTATATTTTATTTAACCGGGAGATGAAGGCTATCGAGACACATGCCACTGTACTATTTCTGAAGTCACTTCAATAGCATGCTGGCACCACACAAGAGAGATGTCATTCGTATGCCCTGAAAGGACTGTAGTATGTTTGCCAGGTTTGGGATTTGCAAACTTGAGTAAAAACAAACAAAGATTATATTTTTGGGCCATCAGGTTGCTGGAATCCACATTTTAATCCAGTATCTTAGAAAATCTGGATCAGTGATGTGACTTAGGTTGAGTCTTCTGAACCACCCAGCAAATCATGAGAAAACTTACTTGAAGAATTCATGCTTTTGCTCCTCGCTTTTGAGGGTGAGGTCATCCAAAAATCCCAGCACCTCTTGGAAATCATTTCTGCAAACACACACAAACACACAGTGCTATACAAACACATGAATAACCCCAGCATCCCAGCATGTGCATAAAAGTATTGTTTGCAGGAACCTGCAAAGTTCAACCTGATACAAGAGGGGGCGGTGTGGTCGGCACCATGCCCTGCTGCCTTTGTCTCCCCAATGCTGATATTTACACACCACACCAGGCACGCCTTTAATGTTGTGCTGCCCTATAGGAGGCCCGGGTCAAGTTCAGTTACCACTTCACATTAATGTTATGTGTGACCAAGAACTAAACTCTGGTCGCCAGGTTTGTCGCGCAGTGTAAACAACCAATGCGACGCTCACACCACAATGCCTGCAGCCATTTGCCACGAACTAGTTGTATTACCATAGCACTCGTGTCAAGCTAGGTGCATCATGAAGCTGGCAGATTTTGGGACAGACCCAGATATCCTGGGTTAACACATACAGATCTCCTATTAACCTGGGATCTTTGTTTAGTGTGGTCAACAGCACTTAGCAAACAGATGTTTGGTGCTCACTGGCAACAGACCTTTCCACTGCAGTCTAAAACCTGCACTAGATATTATTTTTTTACGTGAACGAGAACATACGGGTGTGTGCGCGTGCCTATATGTCCGCGTGTGGAATTACCGGAAGAGCCCATGCGCGGTCAGGGAGGTAAGCGGTGGCCTCAGTGCGGGGTCGGCGTTGAGAAGGCTCGTCTGCACCAGTGCCATAAAGCCATCTGCCACCTCTCCTGTGTCCCAACAGTCATTAAAACCAGAGCAACACGAAGCATATTGCACTCACACAATTAAATACAAAGATCCCCGTCCCCGTATAGCCTTAGCAGGTTGTAGGGTTAAGTGCTGTTAGCAAACAACTATGAAGACAAGCACAGTACATGAGAGGGTGGGTGGCCAGCACCACGCCCGGCAGCCTTTGTTTCCATAGTGGCAGTGTCTATACACTGCAGCAGATACTCATTTGAGACTGAGTCAATCTAGGGGAGGCCCAGGACAGGTTCAGATAATCGTCACTGGTGTTGGCCATGAGCGGGAATTTAACTCGGGTGTCCTTGTTCGTGGCACAGCACCGCTACGACTCCCCCCCACATACAACCCCAAGCACTCAACCACACACATTAAACATTAAATTGATTTAAAAAAACCCCACTAACATCAACATACAGGTACTCCCATCCACACTTGTCCAGAGAGATTAACTGGGGAAGCGCATAAAGCTTTATTTACCGAAGTCAGTGAGCAGCGAATAGAGCTTCTGGGACAAAATCCCAAATGCGTAAACGTCCCTTGCGTAACCCATGGCGACTTGCAAAGCCTGGAACCCGGGTCTCTGCAGCCGCACGATGCAAGTATATGCGCACACACACACGCACTTACATAAGCACAAACCAGCAATTGTACAGCTATCCACATTATACACAAAGTACCACACGACTGTTGAAAAGTGACCACATATAACGTTTCACGTCGTTGTATTTTTCAATTTGTAAACAGTTTAAAAATATACACGTTTATTAGGAATAATAGCATGTGCTGAAAGTGTAAATGCTGGATTCATTTTACGTGTAGAAATGTTTTAATTCCCTCATTTTAAACCAACGTAGATAAGAAAACATGACATCGGGTTTTACACAATATACGTATGAGTAAAGAAGTATGCAGGGATACTTAGAGAATAAAAGGAGAACATATGAATTAGAGAACGAATAAAAAATGAGGCATCATTCAACAGATGAATGCAGATGGCCAAGACTGATGATGGAACATCAGCCAAAGGAGTGAACACCAATAAGAGGATACGAAACGTCGCGAGGGAGATCGCTCGACACGGCTATCCCAAACGAGCAACTCTGAAGAGCAACCATTAATTAAAACCACTGCCAATTAGGTTGAAATAAACGTTTTGAGAAAAAAAAAAGTTACACCTACGTATAATTCGCAACCTAATTTTAATGACATTCTGTTGAGAAAACATGCACATTATAGTCGATATTTTACGGTAATTTTGAATTAGCTCAGAGATGATGATTATTCGGAGGGTAGCAGCTGCCCGAGGGCTGACCTCCTCTGGAGGAATGCTGTCAGGATCACGGAGAGAGTGTATTGATTCCAGGAACTGCACACACACAAAGACAAAGATACCCCACGTAGCCTTAACAGAATGTTGGGGCAAGTGCTGTTCGTGAGCACTTGTCCCGGCACGGCATACAAGGGGGTGGGTGGCCAGCACCACGCCCGGCTTCCTTTGTCTCCCTAGTGGCGATGTTTACACACCGCACCAGGTACTCATTTATTTCTAAGAATGGAATTGTGATTCCAGACTAGGTATTGAGAAAACTGTCGCGTGAAAACTGATGTGACATTCTGCATTGTTTATCCACACAGCGCAATTGTATATGTATGTATAAACAGGCAAATCCACAAATCGATTAAACTCTTGATAAACCATACTAATGCTTCATGACACGACCAAATTGCATAAAAGTTGCTTAACAATGCAAACAATGTGTTGAAAGGCACAGCCACACAAAATCAGTCACCCATTAAATCAGGTTAGGCTGTTGTTGCTAAGTGCTATAAGCAACAACACATCATTTATACAAGAGGCGAGTGGGCAATTATTCCTGGCCAGACTTTTCTCCCCAGCGTTGGTGTGAGCATATCATGCCATGTGTTTACGAGGCCGTATCAAGTCAAGTATCGCCAGCAGTTACAGTCACCATCTGCCACTCATGCACAGGATTTGCCCAGAAATTAGAATCATGTCATGAAGACTTTAATTAACACAGTAAGCACCAACACACACATACCCACTCAAAATTATGGATTCATTCTAATGCACAGACACAGATAATTATACAAACGATCTAAAACAAACACACAGCACACACAATTAATAAACACCCTCCTAAGCGCACACACAGTCTAATACAAACTAACCTGTGGGGTTGCCTGACTGAAAGTGCAGGAGCTCTCCATTCCTCCAAGGCGCCATTCTCCCCCTGGGGTTACCAGCACACTCCCTTCCCCCACTGAATTGTGGGTCAGGCCACACTGCACACACAGACAACCATACCCATTCTTCTTCTTAGCGATTCTTCGAAGCAGCGCGATGGTCAAAACCATACCCATTTAAAACACACAAACACGCCCAAGAATACGCGTGCAATCTCAAGCACAAACAGAGACAGCCATGTTTCATTAGAAGATGAAGATCCCCAGTATGTTGTATTTTAACAGACTGGCAGGGATAATGCTGTTAGAAAGCACCTTTGATGGCTGCAACATCAAATGATGGAGTGGTGTCACCACAACCGCCACTGGCTTCCTCCCCATTGCGGATGTTTACGCACCACACAAGGTACTAATTGAAAGCCAATCTGGGAGAAGCTCGGGGGGTGGTTCAAATAATCCCCACTGGGAATCGGACTCAGGCCACTAGGTTGTTAGCGCAGTGCACTAACCAATACACTGCCATTCCCCACTGGGTTTGGCACACTGACGAGCGTGCGCACACACACACCGTGGTGTGCAGGAACAGCAGGCCTTGCATAACGGAGTAGAGTCCACCCGCCACCTCGCTCGCCGAGCCTCGCTCCGCATCCTGCATGCTCCAAAGCGGAATCGCCACCTCCGTCAGCACCCAGGGCATACCTGTTGGCACGAGCCCTGAACGAACAAAATGATGAGAAAGTTATTCTTGCTTGGGGGGGGGGGGGGGACAGGTGGCGCAAGGGGTCACAGTGCCAAGGTGCCACCGCTGAGATCTTGGCATCGCACCCAGGCAACTACCTGCGATTAAATCATGTTCTCAAGTCTAGATAGTTAACGGTCAAAGCCCGTTAACCAATGATTCCACACAAAACGTCCCTCGTGCTAGATTTTGTTCTGCACTTAATTCTGATAAATTGCAGGTCTGAGAGATACGAATATCACGTTGACTTTTGCAATGAACATTAACGCCGGTGAGAATGTGGGTGGGCAAGTGCTGCCCTCTGCTGTGTGACCCAGAGAATCTCAGAGGTCGCGACATGATTATCTCTACTGGCTCAGTGTGGATGTGGCAAAAACAAAGGGTTTCACTTTCTCTGCAATTGGTTCAAAATGATATACCGAACATACCATGCGGTATACGTTATCTATTAAGAAAATAGGGGTTTGTTTTGGGCAGGGTTTGTTTCAAGAAGGGACGATGGCTAATGGTCAAGACAAACAACAAAATTGCAGCCAAAGGAGTGAACATGCTCTAGAGGACATCTACTGTGGTTATGGAGTAATGATAGCAGCAAGTGTGCAGGATTTACGGGATCATATTTTAAGCCAAGAGAGATGGTGACGGCTTAGGGACACATTCACCCAGCAGTAGATAGACCGTGGCTGATGATGGAGGTTACAGTAACCACTGCACACGAGGCGGTCAACATAGAGTCACCGAGGTTGACTTAAGCAGTAATGTCGGTTAATACCAAGGCTGTAGTTACCGAATTGCATGTTTGCATGTTGTGCAGACACATATTTAAATTACAAAGAGCAAATATTATTTGTTTTTTGTACGATGTTTAGGTCACCCTGCTCCTGTCTGCCTTTAATAGGCTCCAACAGAATGTGCTCGTCAAATGCACATTTCAAAAGTATTTCATTAATTTTCGGCTGTCCGGTATGATTCGATTACAGTGATGTATACTAACTTTGTAAAATGCAGGCAACAGTGATACCGATTTAAAATACACGATGGCAAGACCTATTTATATTGCCAGGCAATATAAATTGGCAGGCAGCTACACTGCCTGGGTATAACCAGTGTTGTTATCTGATTTTCGGCTTAGATTTCAATTGTGCTATTGGCATCACGCCATGGGACGAAGAAATTTATATTCGGACCATCGAGAGGCAGACCACTCTGCGACAGGGAACTAAATAGAGGAATTTATTTTAATAGCATTCCTGCGATCGTGATTGTATTATAACAACACCTGTAGCTGTTCGTACATGTATGACACGTGTATATGTATACACAACCTTTTCAGCTCTACTGCTGGATGAAGGCCTTCCCATACGGTTGGAGGAGTTTGTTGCACATATTCCACTATGATGGTTAGTGCAGCTTGGTGAAGGCAGGATGCATGGACCCGATACACTAGGTCAGGGGTTCTCAACCTTTTGCACCTCAAGGCCCACTTGGGTCTGGTCTCCACGGACCACTAGGTGGCGCTCGCGGCCCACTGATGGGTCACAACCCACCGGTTGAGAACGGCGGCACTAGAGTACAAGAATGGATTTTGCACTGCCCTCTGCTTCCCACATCGCAGTGTGACAGCGATATGACAACCTCAAGGTACTATACAAGCTCAAACATAATTATCTTCCTAGATCGGAAATATCCGAGGTGAACCAACACCTACAGCTCGAGTCATTCAAATTGTGTGATTATAAAAGATTACAAAAGATGGCAACTCATTGTGGTTTGTAAGATACTATTAACATCATCCTGGACTGATATAAACGCTCGATGGATTTGAAACATTTTATCCTTACATAACATTTAAAAACAACATACATTAGTGATATTTGACATTTTAACATACTTTGGAATAATAATAATAGCATTTTATATAGCGCCTTTCACAAAGTGCAGCACAGGGCTGCGGAGAGAACGACATGTCAACAACGACAGCGAACGGAAAATCAGCAACAATTATTTTTGGGGTTTTTTTTTTAGAATCCGAGCTGTGGAGAGAATGGCATATCAACAACGGGGAGACAGAAAACTGAGAGTCAAGGGATAGCGATGAGTTATAAGACTTAGGACACAAAGCCAACAGGAAAATAATAATAATAGCATTTTATAGAGCGCCTTTCGAAGAATCGCAAAGAAAAAGAGGGCTGCGGAGAGAACGGCATGTCAATGATGATGTGCAATGGGGTCAGAGTTCATAGACTGAGAGCGGAGTGATGGATAATAATAATAATCTACTTTTGTAACGCGCGCATTTTCTCCGGAATAAATGCACTCAGACAAATAGAAAAAAACAACATCATGGACATACATATACGTCAAAAGACTTCTCTTCTGATGCACTCCGTCTATTTATTATTCATGAATGTACAAGTTTACATTCTCGAGTGTGTGTGCTTGCAAGTTAAACCTGATTCCAAAGGAGCGTTGTGAGCAGACGCTCCCAGAACTCGGAGGATGCTTGGGTGACGGAGGGTTCGCATGTGCTGCAGGGAAAAAATAAAAAGATGCCGTGTTTAGACCTACTAGATGAGTACCCATCCTACGGGCAATCTCGTTCCGAGTGTACACGTAACATGTTCTTTTGACGTCAGGATAAAGGCGGAAGCGTGATTAAGAGGGTTGATGGTATTAGTGCAAACGTTGGGATTTAAATCTGAAATAGTGCAAACGTTTCAGAAGAGCAATCAATAAGATGGACGTAAAGCTGAAATAAAACACAAAAGGCTTGGGGCTGTGCAGTCAAAATGTGTACTGATGAGCAATTATAACCCGGTACAATTTGGACATACATAAACACCCTGGCTCCGTAATATATCTAGATAGAGTGACTGTTGTAGTAAGTGCTTTTTGCAAGAGTATATTAAAGCTGGCACACGAGGATGTGGCGTGGTCAGCATAACCCCTGGTCAATGTACTCAATTATGACTGTGTTGACTTCGGGGAGGCTAGGTCAGGTTAACATACCACTTGCCAGTGGCCACTGACGATATCCATGGTAGGAAAATGAAAACACGTCACTGGGTACATAACTCGGTGTGCTGTGTGATGTAACACCAACACGGAGGCACACACACATCATCAGTCAGATATTCTGGATAGTCAAAGAAAGTAGTGTTGGTCAGCATCTGTTTTCTGCCACATGAAGGGTGGACTAAACTCCATCCTAAATTGCAAAGCTGTTGTTGGCACGTTACACTGAGTATTAACTTTTGGCCGGGTCAGTCTATACGGAGCAGAAATCAAATGTTACCAGCAGGCAATGGTCAGGAATTCGAGCACACTGCATGTTACTATGGAAGCAGCTGTATCGGTCACCGGAAGGCCAGGACATTATCTTGTCCTTTTACTGGTCCCAACTACATTTTAGAAAAGATGGCCTAGCGCCAGTATTTTATTAAGGCTTACCTAAACCACAACACACTTTGACACTCAGCTGGAAGGCTCTCAGGTTAAAGCGCACGTTAAGGATTACATTTGCTGGAGTAGGCCACTTAATGGCACTATATCCCCACACGCCGTTGGATGACAGGCAACTTGTGTCCCATTAGGGGCCCCCCTGCCGGCTGGCCCACACGAGCAGGCCCTGCTGGCGGCATCTAATACGTATCTTGCCATCAGATAGGTAGGTCTCTTCTTGAGAGGCCAGTCATGAAAACCAGTCGCATTGAACCTGAGGTGACAGTCTCCGATCCTGACCTCATGACATCAGGTTGAGACCTTTCACTGAGTGAGTGGTGATCAGGATGACAAACCGGACCACGAGTCTTGCCACTCCGGTCTCACCTTGGCGGCCGTGCGCGCTCGCTCCTCCGTGTCCTCGGGGTAGACCAGCAGGGAGGCCCTGGCGCCCTCGCCGAGCCGGACGGCCCACACGCGGACCCCGCCGGGCCCGGGCATGGCATCGCCCCGCTCCTCCGCGTCCTTGTCGCGCCGCAGCCCGCTCAGCGCGCTGCTCTCGGCCCCCATCGCCCCGCCGCGGGCCTCCCGCTCGCTAACCGGGGCTACGTGGGGACACAGGGTGAGAACGTCGAGGGCCGGGCGACAAGCCCCGATCCTCCCTCCCTCCCCGCCCCCCTGTTGCTTCTCCTGCTGCTCGGTGACAAACGTGGGCTACGTGAGGTTCGGCGGTGAGGCCGCTACGAGGCGGCCGAGAGGCCCCGACGCCCCCCTTCTCCTCCGCCCGATCCTCCACCTGCTGCCGCTGCCGTCGCCATAGGCGCGCATGGGGGCCTAGCGCGGCATGCCGCCTCCGCCTCGCCTAAGGCCGCTCTACTCCCGGTCGCCGCCGCTGTCAGTGAATGGTGTCGGCGTCTATCGCGCCGGGGGCCGGCGGGCGGTGACGAGCGCGGCGCAACCCGAGGGAGGAGAAGACGCGAGGCGAGCGGGAGCCGAGGGATGACGGCCGACAGACCCTGTGAGAAAGTTTGAGGCGGCAGCGTCTGGTGTAGCTGAGGCCGCTGGCGGTGACGTCACGGCCGGGTCGTCACCGCGCGCTGTGGTACGACAGAATGCGATTTTGCGCTGAAATGCGACGCGCCGATGATCATGATGTTTATTATTACAAGCAGAAAAATACCCAGTGAGCTTGCAAGCTCTGTACGGGACTCCCGCGACACGACAAACATGCGCGTTGCTGACAAAATGTACAATATATACAAGCTTAAGAAGTCATGGTTTGACGTCCTTACGTCAGGAGGGGCTGGCGTGGCAGAATTATTAGGCTTTACGTCACGATCCAATCGCTTCCGCACATTCGTTTGAACTGAGCGCGCGCGTGCCGTGGTTAACCTCTTGGCACCGCTCGGCTAAACACTGAGACAAGGCTCCAACGAAAGCCGTCTCAGACCAGTGTGGGGCCAATCAGGTTGAAGGACAATGCAGAATATTTATCATAGCATTCGTTTGCATGTTTTTGCCACAAGCATGAGTGGCTGCTTACAAACTGGAACCTTTGCAAAAAGGTGTCTATTTGGTGGAAAACCCGGGAAAAAACCTAAGTAAAGGGAGGATTTTATAAGTGTTTGTTGAATTTTTTTTTATTCTTAAACGCTTTACAGATATGGGTTTAATTCAGTTTAACAACGACAATAAGCAATCAATCCTTCACTTGCATGGCTAACAGAGTGTCAGCCTCACAGTTAACAATGTGTTCAGGCAAGCCTGATCGATTCCTTGCTTCAGTATTGTATGCCTGGAATTATTTTATTACGAGCTACGGTCATTCCTACCAATGTATTTTAACACCCAACATTGATTAAAGAAACCTAAAATATTATACATTGAATCTAATGAGTTACTTGCATTATAATAAGGGGTTATTAAACATTACCAACATTAAAAAGTTAATAATAATATTAAAATTCATAACGCCCACAAATTCCCCGCGCAGATAGCTATATACAATGTGCAAAAATACATTCTGATATGTTATCGTGTGAGAGGATGGCGAGGGGTTAAAGGGTGAAAGTGAGTTACGGCTGGCTGAGGTCACTGCATTAGGATTAAGAGTGTTAGAGTGTTGGTAAGTGCTACTGTGCATTGGATGTATGGTAGTTAGTATTGGTTGCTGTGTCTATGATTCTAATAATGTGGTGATACTCCCTCGGTAGTGGTGTACAATGCGCCACAAAGAAGGCCCTTTGCCCTAAAATTCACTTCTTGCCCTTATCATGGTGAAGGGCTGTGCGTGTCACAATCAACCCGGAGTCTAGCACTCCTGGTATGGTCTCCCTTGAACAGGTGCAGGAGGCGGTTACAGACACATATCTATCCGAAGACCCTCCGACTAATAGAGGTTGGCGTCAGGAGGGGTATCTGGCCGTGAAGTTCTGCTCCGACAACCCACCACTGGGGCAACCGGGTGACCCGGGAAAGAACCTGGATACCGGCCGCTTGAACCGGCAACAACAACACAACACCCTGCAGTTAAAAACGCTATTGGTGAATGTGTTGCGTTGTTCTTGCTATTGGTGGTTACGATAGTGGCTAATGGTGTTTATGGTAATAAGCACTGGTTAATAATAATAATAATAAATGTATAATGCGCGCATAGCCTCTGGGCACGTTGCGCCCGTTGCTTCGGGGGTGCGGAGCCTGGCTCAGTCGGTTTGTTGTGAGTCGGTTAGTGTTGGAAAATGTCAGTGCGAGTGCTTTATGCATAGGTAGTAAGGGTCAATGGTTACTTCGAGTGCTGTACGCTTGTTTACGGAGGGAGCCTGACACTGCCGTGTCAGTGTCGTGGCTCTTTTTAGGAGGCTCCTGCCGGGTTTCCACAGCAGGGGGCGATGATTGCCAAGTGTTGTGTTCATCATCATCATCGTCGTCAGTCACCGCTTAATCCTGTACGGGGTCGTGGGAGGCCAGAGCCTATCCCGGCAGGGCTATACCCTGGATGGGATGTCAGTCCATCGCAGTGCACCGGGGGAAATTTAGTCAGCAGGGCAATTAACCTAGGCAGCAGCAGCAGCGTGTCTTTGAACTGTAGGGTGAAACCGGATTACCCTGCTAATATCCATTGCGGACGCAGGGAGAACATGAAAACTTCCTCTGAGGCGGCAGGGCTACTCGATACACTACCGTGCCGGCCAGTGTCGTGGTCATCGCTGGTTAATGTTGCTGAGTTAGTGCAAGGAGTAGCGATGAGCCATGGTGATTGCAGGCGTCCTTGCAGCAGAAATCAGAGACCCATCATCTTGGATCGAGCTCTGAGGCGCGCGCAGCACAGGAGCGCCGTCACCAGCGCTGCACACACACACACACACCAGTCATCATCGTCGTGACCGTCAGCCCGCGCTCAATCCTCTACAGCAGTGGCTCTTAACCTGGCCTGCACGCACCCCCTGCGAGCGCGGGATGCCCTTGCTAGGGGTGCGAGACACGCCAGCTTTTGTTATGTATCGTATTACATACGCATTGTATTATTTGTTAATAAGGGGTGCGATAACATGTTATGAGAACCAAAGGGGTGTAGGCTGCAGTAAAGGTTAAGAACCACTGCGGTACAGCAAGGGTGCACAACATACGGCCCTCGGATCGGATCCCGCCCGGCGATGCATTGTATCTAGCCCGTAAAGAATAATAAAAAAATCAATCAAATTGTATTGAAAACATTTCGACATTTTGCGCCTCAAGGCCCACTTGGGTCCGGTTTCCACGGACCACCAGGTGGCACTCGTGGCCCACTGGTGGGTATCGCGACCCAACCGGTTGAGAACGGCGGATCTAGAGGAAGTCCTCTCCAGAGCTAGCGGGGAGTTAGTGGCGTGCACAAGCGAGCAACTTGCAGGGTTCCACCTACACATTTTACCATAACTACCACGTGCAAGAACGGACGATCCCGGGAAACAGAAAACTGGACAAGTGACAACCCACGGTGCACCGCGAGCTGGGGTGGGGGGGGGGGGGAACTTACCCAGGATGCCCGTGACCCCCAGCACGATGGGCAGCGCGACGGCGGAGGCGGTGACGGTGGCGGGCTCGCACGCACGCACCACGATGCCCACGTTCGTGCGCCGGCACAGAGCGCGCCGGTCGCACACGGACAGGGCCAGCGAGTGCTCGCCCAGCCGCAGGGGGGACGCGCGCTGCAGCAGCACGGCCACGGAGCCTGCCACACGCGGTCACAAGCGGGGCTCTCTGTCTCTCTCTGGGTTCCCGTAAAGAGCTTGCAAGCTCACTGGGTATTTCCATACATTTTCTAAACCGCTTGTCCTGGTGGGGGTCGCGGTGGCAGCAGTCCAAGGAGAGTGGAACAGACATCCCTTTCCTCAGCAACAAAGCGATGTCTGGTCCACTCTCCTTGGACTGGGTATTTTTCTGCTTGAATAATAAACATATCTCTGTCCGTCCGGACGGTGGCTGGTGATATCGGAGCGTCACAGAGAGGAGGCTCTGCCCGTGGCGGAACGATTCCCGCCTCGGCTGCTTTTTCCACGTGTTTGTGTGCTCGCTCTCTCTCGTTCCCTGTTCTGCGTGGGTTTGGTCCGGGTTATAAATGTAAAATTATTATTATCAACTCCGTTTGGCGGCGGGCGAGTGCGAACGTTACCGTTCGGCTGAGCCAACGTCCAGCCGTCGTCGTCGTTGTCGCCCCCGCCGTCGCGCGCGTCAGCGGGGAGGACGCGGAACGTGAAGGGCGCCCCGTTGCCGGGCCCGTCGGCGTCAGTGGCCGACAGAGTGGCGTCCCCGTAGGCCGGCACCTGGCACAGCCGGAGGAGCGGAGGAGACGGCTGCGGGGCGTGGTCGTTCACGTCCTGCAGCCGCAGCAGCAGCGCCACAGAACCCGTGCAGCCGCCTGCACCTGCTACGCTCACTGTCCGTCCGGTGGTTAGTATTCAATTTCAATTCGACATTTTTGTCGATTCTGCCATATGTACAGGACATATATCCATCCATCCATTTTCTAAACCGCTTGTCCTGGTGGGGGTCGCGGTGGCAGCAGTCCAAGGAGAGTGGACCAGACATCCCTTTCGTCAGCAACAGATTCCAGCTCTTCCTGGGGGATTCCCAGGCGTTCCCAGGCCAGACGAAGGATATAATCCCTCCAGCGTGTCCTGGGTCGACCTCTAGGTCTCCGCCCAGTGGGCCGTGCCCCCTGGAGCCTTCCAGGGGGCATCCTTACCAGATGCCCGAACCACCTCAACTGGCTCCTCTCAATCCGAAGGAGCAGCGACTCTACTCTGAGGTTGTCCCGGATTTCTATGCTCACTGTCCGTCCGGTCTTTAGTATTCAATTCAATTCGACTTTATTGTCAATTCTGCCATATGTACAGGACATATAGAGGATTGAAATGCCGTTACTCTCAGACCCCAGTGTTGGCAGATACATGGACTGGAACACAACAACAAGGGGTTAATAATACTAGGATCAAAAAAACAAATACTAACTATGTTTTAATGTTTACAAGTTAAGCTAAGGTGGGGTCGGGGGGGACAATAACAAGGCACAGATCTAGAACAAAAGTTGTAATAAAACGTTCCATTTACGACAGCATGGACCCACCGTATACTACACGATGCAACGCAACGCGACGAAATGCAACACAGCGCGATGCAACACAATGCAATAATAATAATAATAGCATTTTATCGAGTGCCTTTCACCTGAGGGTCACAAAGCGCTGCACAAGGGCCACGGAGATAACGGCATGTCAACAACGACAGGAAAAAAAACCAGCTAATAAAAACCAAAGCAACGAAAATTAAATGATTAAGGCTGCTTCAAATACATTGAAAGGTTGTGAAACTGGCAATCTTAAGAGCGGCAAGAATCTGCCAGCATCCCCTAACATGGCCGTCACTTCCTTAAAGACAAACACGGAGGGAGACAGGGAGGGAGGGTGAGCAACAGGGGGAGACATAGGGACACAGAGACAGGAAGACAGAGAGACAAACATGAGGGGGAAACAACGCCAATCTAAATTAAACAATTAACATTGAAGCACAAGAACATATACATAGACACATGTAACATTGGAGTCTATGGGAGGATTTACCATTGACGTCTATGGGATGATTTAACACTGAAGTCTATGAGAGGATTTAACATCGCAGTCTATGGGAGTGGGCAGCGCTGCCGCCTCATCGTGCGAGACATCTTCCCGCAGGCCGCCTCCGTTCTCACCGTTCGTGGTGGCGACGACGGTGACGAGGTACGTGTCGTTGACGACGTGGGGAGACTCGCGGTCCAGCGGCGCCCGCGTCACCACCTCGCCCGTCAGAGCGTCCACGCTGAGCCAGCCCGCATGGTCTCCCTCCAGCCTGGCGAGGCACGTCGTCATCATCAATAATAATAATAATAATATTTTTACATTTATAACGCGCACATTCATTCAATGTCAAAGGTATTGATTAGGCGAGAGGACGGACTCAGAGGCGCGAGGAAAGCGCAGAGAGGAGGAGGAGGCAGCCAGGCGGTTTGCCGGCGCCATATTGCCACACACTGCTTCCCATATATTATGATGTTATCGGCCAACTAATTAATGAGTGGTTTTTTTAGTTGTGGGAGGAAACCGGAGAATCCGGAGGAAACCCACGCAGAACAGGGGGAGAGAACACACAAACGCCACACTGAAAGGCGCCCAAGGCGGGAATCTGAACCGCCTTGGGCAAGACCATTCTTTCTGTGAGGCGCGGATGTTACCACTGCGCCACCCTGCCGGGTCGTTGTTGTTATCATTTGCCGCTGAGTGAGAATTGACCATGGGATTCTGCGTCCGTACCGCAGCGTGCCCTCCGCCACACTACCGCTGCCCGGTCTTACCCACGGCACAACGACAACAACAATCGCCGTTCGCCACTAAGTGGCGGCGACGTCACCACGGCGCCTGTGCCATGCCAGGTGCACCTTGAGGCCACGCAGAGTTTTCGAAGGCTCGTCCGACAGGTAACACGCTCGCAGCCAACCTGAGCTCGTCGATCTGACTGTTGTTGGCCGCGCGGATGTTGAGGAGTATCTGCCCTGCGGGTAGCTCCTCGCGGATCTTCACGTTGACGACGTCCGGAGAAAAGAGCGGGCACCGGCCCCCTCCTCCGCCCGCCGCCCCGCGCCCCCTCGGCCTCCGCACGCTGAGCAGCACCACGGACCCATCCTCTTGCGGTTCCTGCAGATGCCCGGCACGTATTCATTCAATGTCGAAGGTATTCGTTCAAAGAGCGAACGACTCGGAGGCATAGCGAGGAAACCGCAGAGAGGCGGAGGGGGCGGCCAGGCGGTTTGGCGGTGCCAACATATTGCCACACACAGCGTCCTATATATTATGATGTTATTGGCCAACAAAAATAGCATTTAATTAATTGAAATACTTGATCACTTTTTATACATTATTACACGTAGAGGAGGAACTGGAACAGATCCACTCTGGGAACGCAGCCGGGGTCCGCGATCTGCTTTAAACTTGGGGGTGGGATTCTAGGAGTGCTCCTCCAGATAATTTAGAGTTTACATGAAAATGCATTTCCCGAGAAGTCTTGTGAAGCGTGCGGCGAGACTTACGGGCGCGCTTCGGCCACTTTCTTACCGCTACGCCGCACCGGACCGTAGCAACTCACTCTCGTCCCCGGTGTATCGTGGTACTGCCGATGGCGGTGGCCGAGACGCGGAAGGCATCGTACGCAGCTGGCGGAGCTACCGGCGATCAGCGTAGGCGACACTTACTGGCGCGCGTGGCCGAGTGGCGGCCGTGGTCGCCGTGGTGATGGCGGTGCTGACGCTGTCGGTGATGAGGACGGTGACGCGGGCCGTGTCCGAGCGCCCGAGTTCCGCTCCCCTGCAATCGCGCGCCGTCACCTCCAGCACAAACACATCGCCATCCTGCCGGAGAACGCGCGCGGCAGCCGTCACCTGAAGCCCTTTCCAACTCGTTACAATAATTACTATAATAATACCCCCCCGGCTCGGGTGATTGTGATGATGACTGTGATGGTGATGATGGCGATGATGACGGTGACGGTGATGGTGACGGTGATTATGATGATGGCAGTGATGGTGATGATGACATTGAATTAATATGTGCGCGTTATAAATGTAAAATGTAAACTTATTTTTATTATGATGACGGTGATGGTGACGATGACGATGATAGTGATGATCACGGTGACGGTGCCGGTGCTGGTGCGGGCACCGTTCTGTTGAGCGTGCGCTGCGTGTGGACGGCGCCCGTGGAGGCGTTGATCGTGAAGATGAGCGCGGCGAGCGAGCCGGGCCCGGGCCCCGCCAGCGAGTACGACACCTGCCCGTACAGCGTCTCCGGGTCGTCTGCGTCGTCAGCCTGCACCACCGTCACCAGCGTCCCTGCCGCGCGCAACAACGACAACATTCTGCTGCCAATCATATCACGTAAAAATTAACATCCACCCAACCCCCCCCAGCCCTAACTATATCCATCCATGCATTGTCAGAAAACCGCTTAATCCTGTACAGGGTCGCGTTGTTATCACATAATCTGTCCACTGTGTTAGGGACAGTGTCTTGAGACGTGACCGCATATATACCGGCATTTTAAACCGAAATTATCGTCGTAAATGATCACAATTTGTGTTTAGTCTGTGGTCAAGCGACAATCGTGTTTGTTTAGTTCGCACCATCCCGTCTGTTCCACCTCATCTAATAATAATAATTTACATTTATTACGCGCACATATTCATTAAATATCGAAGATATTCATTCGACGAGAGAAGGAATCAGAGGCGTGACGGAAAGCGCAGAGAGGCGGAGGAGGCAGCCAGGCGGTTTGCCGGCGCCATATTGCCACACACCGGTAGCACCGTTGCCATCTGGCTGTGAGTGAACCTGTCAGGGTGGTGTCGTGTCAGGGCCTCTTTGTCTTTGCCCTCCGACTGACAGGCTCACCGGGGGCGGCGCTGCGCGGCACGTACGCCGTGAGCTCGCGCCAGAGGAAGTGAGGCGCGTTGTCGTTCTGGTCCGCAACGGTGACGGCAATCCACAGGGAATGCGATGTATTGCCATCGCTTGATGAAGCCCTCAGACGCAGCTGCCGTCACACAGATCAGCCATGCCGGGTTAGGGGCAGAATTTCTAGCAGAGACCGTGTTAACATTGTAATAACAATAATAGCATTTATAGAGCGCATTTCACCCGAGGGTCACAAAGCACTGCACTGGGCTGCGGAGAGAACGGCACGCCAACTACAGAGAACGGAAAATCAGCAACATTTTTTTGGGGTTTTTGTTTATACATCCGAGCTGTGGGGAGAACGGCATGTCAACAACATCAAGACAGTTCAACTGAAAGTCAAGCAATAGCGATAAATTATAGGACATAAAGTGAGCAAATAAATAAGTATACCTTCGTGTTTCTCCCCTGCTGGTTTCAAGGTCAAAAAAAAAAAATTGCCCGCATATTACTCAACCAGGAAACCACATGGGTAGCGAGCGTTGCGCCGTACTGTGAAACCACCGCACACTGCGGCTTCGGGACGTGGGACTTTCATGAGAGCGTTGATTTCCAAGAACGGTGCAAACACCCGCTGCCCACAAACTGCAACACCCATATAGCCTTAATAGACTGTAGGGTCAAGTGCTGTTAGTAAGCACCTATGAAGGCCAGAAACGGCTCATGAGGGGGTGGGTGGCCAGCGCCACACCCGGCCGCCTTTGCCTCCCTAGTGGCGATGTTTACACACCTCACCGTGTACTCATATGAGGCTGAGTCGACCTAGGGGAGGCCCAGGACCGGTTCAGAAAATCGTCACCGGCGTTGGCTGCGAGCGGGATTCGACCTCGGGTCGCCGGTTTCATAGCCCAGCGCGCCAACCACTGAGCCCCACCGCACACCACCACCGCCACTATCACCACCACACGCAGCGACCACAGCCGCCGCCGCCGCCACAAGCTGCCACACCTGGAATCCGGCGGTGTGCTCGCGGTCGAGAGGAGCCGTGACGCTCAGGTGGCCGCTCGGCCCGTCCAGCACGAAGAGGCCCACGGGGGGCTGGTCGGCGCCGGCGCCCTGCAGCCACAGCAGCAGGTCGGCGTCCTCCACTCCGATCTACCACACGCACACCATGCAGCCAGGCTTTGGCAATCCGTCCATCCATCCATTGTTAGGAACCGAGTGATCCTGTACAGGGTCGTGGTGAGACGGAGCCCATCCCGGCAGACACAGGGCGCAATGCAGGGCTACACCCATGATGGGACGCCAGTCCATCACAGGGCACCGGGTAGCAATTTAGTACGCAGGACAATTAGCCTATGCAGCAGCATGTCTTTGGACTGTGGGACTATTTTATTTGAAAAAACGTGTGCAATTCTATGCGGAAATGTTTTTTTGTTGTTGGTTGATTTAAATGTGTTGTTATTTATGAATCTTGTATGTATTTTAATTATTGTCAGAAATTCGCATGTTTGTTGTGTCGCAGGAGTCCCGTAAAGAGCTTACCAGCTCACTGGGTATTTTTCTTCCGTGATAATAAACATCCATCCATCCATTTTCTAAACCGCTTGTCCTGGTGAGGGTCGCGGTTAATAATAAACATCACTCTATCCATGTGGGGGGAAACCGGAGTGCCCGGCGAAAACCCACGCGGACACGGGGAGACCATGGTACCGTCTCGAGGAATTTGGGGAACGGCCCTGGGTCGTTCTCCTCGATGGTGATGTACATGGTGTCTTCGGTTGAGAGGTCAGACCCTGCACACAACAGGTTAATGTTAACTCAATGCAAACACTCTGACTCAGTGTTCATATATTCCTGCCAGCAATGCGAAAACAAGCTTATCAGGAACACGTTATACATACAATAATTAAACGATTTAAGTTACAGGCATTAATTTTGACGTCAGAGAAAACGTACGTACGCCTTGGGAGTGTATTAATCGCGTGTACAGGAATAACCCACATACGGCGAAACTATTTCACGAGGCAGAAATCACAGCTGCTGCGGAGAGCATCACTGAAGAAACGCGAGTTGCTGCCTTCACGGAGCGTGTCGGCACACGTCTGCAATTGATATCGGACCCCACAGGGGTCGCATTGGAAATGCTTTCAGGTGAATAAATGCTCCCGTGCTTCAACGGTGTTGCGATACCAGAAAATATCGGCAATTCAAACTCGAGCGTCTGTTTTTGACAATCCTGTATGTGACGGAGACAAAGCCAAATAATCCCATGTATGGCCCTAAGCGAGAAGCTATGAAGGCCAGCACAGCACACGGCGGGGTGGGTAGCCACCACTATTCCCGACTGCCTTTGTGTACCTAGTGGCAATGTTTACACATCGCTAAATATCTCAGCCTCGTTTGAGGCCGAGTCATTTAGCCCTAACCCTGTTGTTACATCATATATCACGCATTACATGTTTCACAAATACAAAGGTCCCCCGTGTAGCCTAATAGAATGTAGGGTCAAGTGCCGTTGGGATGACACTGTGCTGGGATGACACTGTGCTGGGTCGACACTGCAGACTGGATACCTGCCGAGGTATTTGAGTGCGGCACGGCAGCTCCCTCCTGGCGCAGGTGACCCGCAGGCTCATTCTGCAAACCCTGGGCACACAAAGACAAAGATCCCCCGTATAGCCTTAACTGACTGTAGGGACAAGTGCGGATAGCGATCGTTTATGAAGGCCGGCGCGGCACACGAGAGGGTGGGTGACCAGCATCACGCCAGGCTGTCTTTGTGTCCCTGGTGGCGATATTTACACGCCACACTGGATACTCATTAGAGACGAATTCGACTTAGGGGAGCTCCAAAACCGGTTGAGATAAGCGTCACTGGTGTTGGTGGCCTGAGCGGGGATCGAACTTGGGTGGACAGGTTTGCAGCGCAGTGCGCTAACCACCACCCCACTGCTCCAACAACACAACAACCGTCTTTCGCCACTAAGTGGCAGTGACGTCACCACGTCGCCTGTG
>JAZEWU010000010.1:7127342-7143108 GCA_036362915.1 Geotria australis
TTCGAACCCGGGACCTTCTTGCTGTGAGGCGGAAGCGCTACCCACTACGCCACCGTGCCGCCCACGTATTTCCAGTAAATGACTAAATTTTAACAATGTGTGTACGGCTTCCTCACATCGTATCCTGTTTCTGATGCATACATTTGGCCATGACCTATCCACTACAGTGACATCCCTTTATCTTTATTTTTCTACTTGCCCCAATTACTTTTGAGTGAACGCCTTACCATCAGTCAGTAAGTTTTTACTTAAGCTGGAAAGAACCGTTGAGCTTTGTAGCTATTTTTTAACAGTTGTCTAGCGGGGAGGGGTAAGCAAGTTACGACATTTCAGGGCACTGGGGGCGATTTATCAGGACAATTAACCAAGGCAGCATGCCTTTGGACTGTGGGAGGAAACCGGAGTACCCGGCAAAATCCCACGCGGACACGGGGAGAACATGCAAACTCCACACAGAGCTGGGACCTTCTTGCCGTGAGGCGGTAGCGCTAATCACTGCACCACCATGCCTCCATACTATCAGCATCAGTCAGTCTTGCGATGTGACCATCCATATCACTTAAATGTAAAATTATAGTTGTTCTATGTCAACATCAGCCATATGAAGATGAACATATCCCACACATGAGCTGATTTCATAACTGCATCTCCCTGGGGGTTACCTTCTTGTGTGTGATATTTTCCGTAGCCTGTTATACCGTGATGAATCTTGCTCATTGGCCTTTAACATTTCTAGGCTGGTCAGGCCCAATTCTCGGGCCTCAATCACTACAGTCCCCGGTGTATTATTCCGTTTACCCCCACGTTTCCTATTCTACCCATCGCCTTGTCCTCTCCTCGTCTCTGTCTCCCCTAGTGATGTCACTTAAGCCCTGACCTTTTGTACATGTTTGGGTTAACCTAGGCATTCGCATTTTTCTTGTTCTAGAGTAACTGGACAACAGTTATTGTTGCTTACGATGCAAAACGTTTTTAAATCTTTTGGAGGGTGGATGCTCAGAGGTGGATGATGATCTGGTCGAGAATATGTTTGCGTAAGCCATTTTATTACCCGTGAATTTCAAATTGCTTGTTTCATGTGTGTTGTATGCAGGTGAATCTATTGCTGTTACTGTGCAAAAACATCTGCCTGCAAAACTTGGTGAAACCTTGATAATCCCCTGCAAAACAGATGCAGATTTACAGAGTTTGACTGTACAGTGGTACATCGTAAGTACCCTCGACTCTTTTCAAACTATACCACTTTCTAAACATTAAAGATACACTTTTCCCCCCTCTGAATTTAAAAGCAAAGGTTCAGTCAGGAAGCTGCTTACAATCTGGTATACGTGGGTGTGGATGTAAAATTAAGTTTGTATGATATTTATTGATACTGGGCTTAACTTTAGTGAGTGCTTTATTTTCCGAGCAGCGCTCCTCACCGCACCACCTTGCCGCCCCAGTTAGACCCAGTGAGTGTATATATGTATTTCTCAATAGGGTTTGCTTCTTAGCGTCCCTTACACAACGATTGAAGTGGGCCTTTCTTATAATGCACACCGGATACGGATACTGGTGGGTGGATATCCTGCTGTTTTTATCTTATTTTGAAATGAGAAAAAACCCAGTGAGCTGGCAAGTTTAGTGGGTATTTTCTGCTGTAATGACAAACGTCTGTCTATTTCGATTGGATGAATAGTCCATCCTAAAATAGTTGGATGCTGGATAATTTAAAATCACCCTTATACTTATTCATGAATTAATGTAATTACTTTTACATAACTATTAGATGATTAAAATACCCTAACCTGAGCAGGAGACCGAGCCCACATACCGGTGTGCTGAAGTAGTAACGAATTGGCACGTTTTTGTTCACGTGACAACCCTTTACTAATCGGCTGTGTCGGGTGGAGGCGGGTTTGCGACACTTATATATACCTTTACGTGACCTAACTCGGTCGCGGCACCCACAACCTGGAACAGCCTGCCACACCTATTGCGTCGAACACAGTCCCCTACAGCCTTCAAAAACTCTTAAAAAGTCACCTTTTCACCGACTCACAACAAACCGACTGAGCAGGGCTCCGCGCCTCCGAATCAACGGGTGCAACGCGCCCGGAGAAAATGCGCGCGTTACAAAAGTAGATTATTGTTATTATTATTATATTATAACATTGGTCACGAAAGCCTTCGTGTTAAATGTGCATGTAGCTTGTTGGCAATTCGTTTCTCATATACCTTTCTCTTTTATCTCACTGCATCTTGTCTACGTGTATCTTCTCTCATAGTATTACATGTTTGCATACTGTATTGTATTTCATACGAAAAAATGCTCTGGCTCTAACTCCGGCCAGATGCCTGAATTAAGGTATAATTTGGTGTTTTTTTGCATAGCAAAAATCGCTCTGATGCACCCCTGCTTTGTCACACTCTGCCAGGTGGAAAATGGGAAAAGAAAGAGGGTGTACTACAAGAAACAAACCGTGGTGTATGCTCAAAACTCACAATACAGCACCCGGGTCTCAATTGTCGATGACCTCTCGCTTCAAGTGAAGAATGTGTCTGTGATTGACGATCGGGAGTTTATCTGCAGCATCACCTCGTCAAGCAGCACAGATGAGAATTCAACCTTCGTTAACGTCTCCGGTGGGTGTGGCCGTGCAGAAATGAGCTGTGTTTACAAATGCTTACCCGTAGTAGTCTACCCACACATTTGAGCTAAGCCAGTAGAGGGCTGTCACAGTATGGGTGATATTCCACTGGCTAACCAAGTCGTAATAATACATTGACTTCACAAGGCATTCATGAGGCTCGGTGCCAATCAGGGCCAGGGGAGAGGTTAATGACGTGCTCACTGGATTTAACGCTAGTTGGTACATTGTGACAACATGGTGTCATTATGTCATCTCCACTTGGCTCATTCGTTACACGTGACGTCAATGGCACTGCTCTGCTTCTGCAGTGGTAAACAACCAGTTGCCTTTTGAGCAGTGCTGAGCTGGTTTGGTACAGCTTCATCGCATTTGTGTGGATTTAAATGACCCCTGCCAACTTGTGAACTGAACCTCAGGTGTCTTTCACGTTTAAACGAGCAGTGCTCATCTTCCATGGTGGCCCTGAACCAGAATTGCAAATTCCACACCATCTAGACAGAGGCCAATCTCTCCAATGGACTACCACTTTTTACTTCCCACAACGTGATGCTCGTTTTCATCCGCTACCGAGAGATCATTTGCTGAATCGAGTTAAGTGCTTTCAGCAATGTCACCTTGTCATATGCATATCCATAGGTGTTTATTTTGTATGCATTTTAACGATTGCTTGTTTACGTTTCTAGCAACTCCCCATCTGACATCATCTCCAAGTCTAACGCCACTTCTCGTTAACAACATATCTCAAACAGTAAGTGACTGCAGTGGCCTAACCTGCACCTTCCATGCCCTTTACGTTTCTTGGTAAGTTAAGGCAGCAGAAACTAAACATTATAATGGCAAAGGTTTTGGAATGTTGTGAGCACCTAACATGTTTAAACAGGAAAACTCGCAATCGTAATCACTTTTGAAAAGGTCACTTTTGAGCCTTAAGTCACACTTGGCAGTCTCACGGTTGGAACTAAGTTGTCGGCTATGCATTATGGGGAGGTAAGCAGTGGCATTTTGGCTGTAACTTAGTTTTGTTCTCTCAACCTCAAATTTGTCTGCTTATTAGTATTCTGTAAACAGCGATGGCATTGCTATTTATGCAAATGATATAAATATATTGGTACCCGTTTTTGAAGTGCTTGTAAATCCGTGGTGATTAGAGGTGGATGGATGGAGTGAATTCTGTTCATATTAATATATATAAAAACATTAAATAATAACTTACATCCTGCTGTAAATCCACTGTTGGATGAAGGCCTCCCTACACCATCTTATTGGGGTTGTTTGACCATACTTCTCTACGTTGGTCAATGCGGGTTGATAAGGGAGATCCCAGTACAGTTGTCACTAATGTTGCAATGGCTGGGAATTATTCACTTGGCTAGGTTTGTAGCATGGTCCATAGACCACTGCAACACTCCGTTAACCCAATATGATTTCATGCATGTATTTTGTGCTTTTTTTTAGGTTGCAGTGTGTGTTGCTGAAGGGGGCTATCCTGAGCCAAAAATTATTTGGGTTAAAAATAGAGATAACATCATCGAAGGTAATACACGAGTACAGTGCATGTATAATATAAATTCTTTACGATAAGTTGTGCTTGCACTTTTTTGCACGATTCTTCTTGAGTATTTTCTGACTCAGGTTGAGTGTTTAACAGACACATTGCAATTTATACAATTTTCGATTCAAAACGCGCACAGTATTCGCTCAGTGTTGCAGAGAGAACGACTCGGGTGCGAGGAAACCCCAGAGAATTGGGGGGGGGAGTTAGCCACAGTCAGCCGGCACCTACCCACCAGATACGGCGTCCTATATATATCATGATGTTATCAGCCAATTACTGAACAAGTAGTTTTTAGTTGTGGAAGGAAACTGGAGAACCCAGAGAAAATCCATGGAAAACAGGGGGAGTACACACAAACTCTGCACAGAAAGGCGCCCGAGGCAGCAATCGAACCGTCTCGGGCAGGACCTTTCTGTGAGGTGCGGATATTAGCACTGCGCCACCCTGCTGCCCTCAGTTTAAGTTGGCTCTCTCATATCTTCATCTGCCTGTCTCTGGGGCTGCAGTAACTCTGGTAAGAGTGATCCAATTTGAACTAAATTATACAATAAAATTGTGCTGCTATTAGGGACTTAAACTATGAAAACTGGATCAATTTCATAACAGACTTGGCCAATATTTTCCGCTAAATCCTGTGCTGAAAGAATTTGCTTTTCTGACCAAGGTGATGACATGCGACATGTGAAGTAATCTTGACTTGAGACTTGGAATGTTATGTTTTCATGGACAATTACTTCTGAGGACAAATGCATGTTGGAAAGTATTAGGCAATCTATGCATGCGTGTGACTTTTCTTCCTTACCGTTAATGTTTCAAATCCTGTTTGCTTCATAATGTGCGGATATGTGTGAATAGAGGAATTACGTGTACATTGCATCATTCGATTTCCTTATGAGACTTTTAATATTGAGGAACCCATATTTTATTCAGAAAATGTGATCATTTTTTTTACATGCTGTTCTCTCCGCGGCCCTTGTGCAGCACTTTGTGACCCTCGGGTTCTTCTTCTTTGCGATTCTTCGAAGCGCGATGGTTAAATTACAGTTTCCCATTTTCTTACACAGCCCCTTGCATTTTCATTGAACTCCGCAAGGTCTTTTGAGCTGCAGAGGTTGGGTAGTAGAGCACAGACAAGGCAGTGTTCCATCGTATGGTCTGCTTCTCCACATTCACAGGTAGTTGGGCCGGTCTTGTAGCCCTCTATAAAATGCTATTATTATTATATATATTGTCTCTTCTTATTTGACCAAAGGCCGCTATAAAAGCCAGTTTCATTTAAACCTGTTTACCACGTATTAATTTTCAAAACTAATCAATCGGCACTTTAATTTGTAAATTTTCATTTGACACAATATTTGCTTTCAAATGTGGTGAAAGGTATTAACAGCAGCAGCTTACAGGTTAAGTCGATAGGGTTGGTAAGGATTCATATTGTTGTGATACCGAGAGAAAAATCGCAATAGGCTTGACTATGAGTTTTGGTGCGTGCCGAACTTGTTTCTGGTCAGATGCGGAGATCACACCGGAGGTGACAAAAAATCAAGGTCTGTTCCGAGTGAGCTCCGTGCTGAGCATCCGACCGCAGAAGAGTGACAAGGACAGCGTGATCCACTGCTCTGTCACCACCTTTGATGGAGCCACTGTGATAGAGGACTCACCAGCAATGACGGTCACGGTGCATTGTAAGTTTCTTGCTGTTATATGAACCACCTTTGATATATTGGCTCGGGATCATAGGTTATCAAAGTTTGTAAGTTATCCAAGGACCGTCGTGGGGTTGGTCAATTCGGGATTTTGTCCCGAATGAAAATCCGATGCCTGTGGCGTGTGCACTTGCCACCTTATTAGGATCCAGAGAAAGAGAATAGCATGGATCGTGTGAGAAATGAGGCATTGATTAATACATGTATAGACATTTCGTCAATCCACTGCTGGATGAGACCCTCCCCATGCCTTGAAGGTTGGCTTAGAATATCTGGTGACATCTGCTGCATTTCCAGTGATTTGGTCAAAGGCCAGTACAAATATATGGGGTGCTTATTCTGTAACGCAACAGCGACAAACGTCCCAGAAGTTGTTATCCAATTCATCAACTTCAAAAGAATGATGTGCCGAGTCAATCACCAATTGGGATTTAAATCTGACATCTTCAAATTGTTACTTAAGTGCACTAACCAAGGCAACATCGGACCAGATAATCAGTGCGTCCATTCATTTCTTGCCTGTTGCAGGTGATGTATATAGTTACAAATGTATAATTTGTAGATGTGTAACGGTTGGCAGTGGATTTGCAATCGCATCTCACCACTTCTATCTCCTATCTCCTTGTATGGCAGTTGAAGCACTGGGGCAGATCTCTTAGTCCTCCGGCCTCTTGTCTCCCCTCCAGTATAAATGGGTTCACCACAGTTGATCGGCTACCCAAGCGGCATGCGTTTGCATCGCTGATTGGCTGCTGCGCCACCCACGCTTACGCGCAGCCATATCATAACGCATATCGTAAAATTAAATGTGATCATAACGTAATAGTAAAGTTCTTACTGAGCCTATATCGTAAAATTATTTAATCGTATTGTGAGGCGATCATAAAGCGAGGGACCACTGTATATTTTGTGTCCCGTTTCTGTGTGCTCTACTTACAGATCCTCCCGAAGGGGCAAGCCTGAAGGTGGACCCTTCGGACTCTATCAAGGAGGGAGACACTGTCACCCTGACTTGCGTCACTGACGCTAACCCACCTCCGATTTACACCTTCTTCAAGGTGCGTGTGCTTGGCACGATCCATTGTGGATTCACTTGCTGATGAAGCTGCTAATTGTTTTTGTTGTCACTTTAAACGGCTGCTATTCAGGTTGACTTGGGTCGGCCGGTGGCCCCCCAATGGTGGGGATTTTAGAGCAGAATTCTATGACTGGATGCCCTTCCTGACGCCAACTTCCTTTAGTCGAAGGATCTTCGGATTATCATTTGTCTGGAACCTCCCCCGAGATTTGTTCACTGAGGGTGACCCTAACCAGGAGTGCTGGACTCCAGGTGATATAGCTCTGGGGTTAACTGGAACACGCAAACCCCTCCACCACGATAAGGTTATGATCCATGGGTGGGCGGTCAGCTAATATAATTGCACCACATATATGTTTCACAACTATGCTTCCTTTTTTTATAAAGCTTTGTCAGTTAAGGGATAAAAACAATTTCCCACCTCTCCTCGTGCCCCCTCCCTCGTGCCCCCCCTCATTTTCAATACACTCGTTGCATCTTTGGATTGCAGAACAACATATAGCGCGGCACAGTTCGTTGTTATTATCTCACGTGTTGAACCCTTAGCGTATCAAACAATTATTCTCAGTAATGCGACTTATGCCGCACCCTCTATACAAATGAATAGACACGGACATACGCACGCATGTATATGAAGACAACAACTTTACAAGACTGTTACATGTCAGCAATAGCACCCTCTGTGGCAGCTTGACTGATGGTTAAGAATATTGGCAGACTGGCAACTAAGGAATTGAATGCATCTGAGAGGCTATCAACCGAGGAAATGGCGTGATGAAATCAACTCGCGTGTCGGTACTACGTGTGGTGGTATATCACATAATTCTCAAGATGGTGGCGACTTGGAGGCCTTAATATAGCTGAAGATTGATCATAGCTGATAATGATCATAATGACGTTGGAAACTTGTTAAAAATAACTTTTGTTTAATAACCTGGAAACGTTTGTTTAACTGTTGCTTCAGGATTCGCGTCTACTTGGCAACGCAGGCGTTGAGAATGTGTGGAAGATATCAAAAATGTATCGGCGCAATAGTGGAGTCTACAAGTGTGAGGCTCGTTACACAACCTCACCCTGGGAGACCACGGCTAAAGCAGAGCATCAGATAACCGTGCATTGTAAGTATTCCCGTGTTTAACACAGCCGCCCTTGCACATTTAAATGCATTGGTGTTCATAGAAATAGACTTGTGCGTCTTGATTTGTCTGCGTTTGGCCAGATATGAATAAACTAGAAATACTGGGAGTTCCCAATGAGGACCTCGACACAGGAGGAAACTTCACGATGACCTGCAAGACAACTGGATCTGGGAATATCATCTACTATTGGAAGAAGGTACAACAGGAAAAATATACATTGAGAAATTAAGCTGTAGATGTGATTTAGCCTGGCCGTCAGAACATCACAGAAGTCAATGTCATCATTAATCATCATCCTCTGTCGTTTCTTACCCGTTTAAAGCTTAATTTTCACAAATGCCAATATTGCAGTATAAAGAATAATTATTTTTCCGATGTCAATGCTTTATCGTTGTCATACTATTGTAATGATTTGTAACAGGTGCATCGGTGTTTGTTAATGAGGTTGATTGTTTGAGAAGGGGTTACGCTCTATAATCAAGATGGACTGGGTGACCTACTATGACTAGAGCCTTGCTGTGTTTTGACTTGACCATGTCTGAATTAATGTGTTAATTATTAACGTAGTATTGCCGTTTTATATTCGCTAGTTATTTGTGATGTCATTGTGTATACAGCATGTTCATTGTTAGCCCGCATTTAACCTGTTAAAATGTGTAATAGTAAGTCTGCTTTGTGATTATATTTACCTTGCGAAGGATGGAAAACGGATACAAGATGGCCCCATTCTCAGCCGCCTTCAAGTATCTGCAAACGATTCTGGATCATACACGTGTGTTGCTGAATTGTTTGAAGTCCTGTCTGTGCACGAAATGGTGAACATCACCGTGAAGGGTATGCACAGCTGATAACCTGCCTTGTACATGTGTGCCCGCTCATTCTCAAGACAAACATTCATTTGGAAAATGTGACAATTTGGAATCAAGGTTTTCAAGAAACTCTCAGCAGTAAAATACATTATACGCAGGAGCAAATTGCCCGCCCTATGGGCGATCTTGTTCCATGCGTGTGACACGATCTTAATAAGACGTGAACTACATACAATCCTTGGTGTTGTACATATTAAATGAGTGCTTATGAATGATTCGCAAGTGGTACCCTCAGTGCGGACATACATAGATAATCAGGGTCCGTGTTTAACCCCCACAAATGAGAGTCGATGGGGGCCGAGCCTACGGGACAGCCGACCAATCAGAATCCATGGTGTCGACATACATAAATGCATACAAACACTCGATTGGCCGAATAATGTTTTATACCTGGCAAACATCATCCAGTACTGTAATAGTTGGAGGAGTAATCATTTGGATAATTGGTTTAGTGGAAGGATGAAAATAACGGGGAAGTTGTAATGTAAGTTAAGTTTACGTAGTTTCATTCCAATTTTAATTTAGAGGTGTAATTTGTTCAGGAATTCCATTACAATTTGGATGTATCGAGGTTTAAATATGGTTAATGCTCGCTCACGATGTATGCTGATATTAAAATTCTAAGCATGGCTTTAGACAATTTCATTTTGCCCTTGTTCAGTACTGTATTTTGTATGGTATTGATACATGATGGTTGCTCTCCAGAGCTGTTCTTTTGGGATAGCCGTGTTGCGCGATCTCCCTCTCTCCCTCGCGACGGTTCGCCTCCGACATTGGAAGTATCATCAGGCGTGATGATGGTTGTATTTAAAACCTACATCAGTACATTGGTATGATACGTGTTTGTAAAATAAAATAGCTTTATTTACGTTGTCCCTGTTTGTGTTGGATGTTTAGGTTCGTTGTCATTGGTGCAAATTATTTGTATTGCTGTTGCTGCTGCTGCTGGAATAATATTATTTATTGCTGTGGTTGTCTGCTATAAAAGGCGAGTATCACTACCCTGCAGTCATTCACACTTACATTCACTGATCTGTGAAAAGACCAAATGAAGAATTGCCATGCTACAGAAATCATTGCTACAGAAAACTCACATATCAAATATACATTTCCAGAGTATTGAATTTGCAATTATTGAATTTACACTTGCATATTTTGCACAAAAGGTGATAGTATTTGTCGTATATTTTAACAAAGAGCTCCATTTAGCCCAGTATAATAGAAAGTGTTTTTTTTCCCTGTCCCAAACCGTCAGAACATGGTATTCTGCTAAGATGAGTCATACCTGTAGTTGATGGGTCCTTTTTTATATGGTAAGGGGTTATTTTGTATATTGTATTCACCTATTGCACCATGGCTTGCTCTCAGCATTGCGTCCCCTCGTGTGTTCTGCTGGCGGGGCCCTTGCTAACGTCGTGCCTGTACGTGTGAGTAGAGGAGTGTGTCAGAAGAAATCTAGCGACGAAAAACGTGGTAACAGCACCCCAGCAGAGGTGCTTCCATTGAATATACTTGAACAAAATGGATCCGCAACTGATACGTAACTGTAAGTACAGCATATGTTTTGTGCACAATGGCCATGTACCCTTATAAATGCACATGCTTACACCTATGCTGTATTTGTGTGTGTGCATATATGTTTAAATGCTGAAATAGCTATGATTACATACACAAAATGTGTGCGCACGTATTCACTACACATGCACATTAATTGCGCTGTAATATATGGGGTGCAGTAGTGGCGCAGTTATTGGCTTGTTGCGACACCGGCCCATACAGGCTACATGAGCTATGAACGCGTTGACCTGAATTCAGTTCACTGGCTAACATCAGTGGTGAGTGACATGTGAATAGGTCCTGGGCACACCCTTCAACCTGCGCTGACCAGAGTGGTGAATCATGATCAAGCTATCACCGAAAGGCATGGGGGGGAGGACTTCATGCAGCAGCGGATCGATAAAGTTCTGTATATTTTTCTTCGGCTGTCCATTGCAAACGATGATAAGTGTAGGGCGCAGCTAGCAGCACTTTCCAGCACACTCATCAGGTGCAAGTCCAGCTCTTGAATGGGAAAGAACATTGGTCAAAACGAGAGCAGATGTCTCCTCTCTGTTGGTTTTGAGCCACGTTGTGTCTTACCTGTTGTTGATGCTGATAAGTTGCTTATCGTTTTGCTTCTACATTTTCAGCGGCCTCAGATACAGAATCTCTCAACTGGACAGTTTTTCGCCCACGTCTCCCATCTGCACATGTCCACATCTATACGTTATATTACTGTGATATGCATAATTTGATACGTACCCAAAATAGGTCTTTTAAATAACAATGCTGTAAAGTTTGTGCACAAGGTTAACTGTATCATCTATGTTTTACAGGTTTCATCAATAACTGACCTCTGTAGCAGAGGATTATCTCCAAAACAATACGCCTCAAGTTCGGATCTCATCTGACATGTCATCGTGTGTTTGACTTGCACTGCGATCTGTGTTTGACTTGCACTGCGATCTGTGTGAGGTCCCATTTCCTCTGTTGCCTGGCCTATGGCATTGGAACAACATTGCTTCCTGTCAAGAAGCCATGTGTGGCCACTGACAATATTGACGATACATTTGCGATGAATAATGGCTTTATAGCCCGTCCTGCAGCTGACTTGTGTTTGGGGATTATGTATGGTTGAATTGCTGATATGCAAGCCATACCACTGGAGGCGAGGCCCAGGATGAGGAGATGCCCTTCTGCCGCTGACATTCGGCACGGAATCATGTGCCGGGTCCGAGAATACCACCAGGGGATGGTGCCACAGAAATATTTCAAGCTTGTCTTTTCGGCAGACCTTTCATCACCATTATCAGCCAAGGTCAATGCGCTGCTGGATGAAGACTTCCCCAAGTGGTCACCGCTCCTCAAAGACTTGCGTAACCCAGTGCTAAAGAGAATAACTGCGTCCCAACTGTCAGTCTTTGGGTAAATACATTGATATTCCTGTCTTGATAGTTGCAGTGGAATGATTCCGGTCGTATTTGGGGCCTCTGGATCACGGCACAGCTGGTCCGAAGTTCTTATCGGTAGGATGTTGTGTTGTTGCCTTTTAAAACGGCCGGTGTGCAGGTTGACCCGGGTTGGCCAGTTGTCCCCCGCTGGTGGGCTATTGGAGCAGAACGTTATGTTCGGATGTCTTTCCTAACGCCAACCTCGTTTATTCAGAGGATCTTTGGATCATTATTTGTCTAGAATCTCCCCCCAGTCTTGTTCAACCAAGGAAGTCCCTACCAGGAGTGCTAAATTCCAGGTGAAATAGCTCTGGGGTTCATTGGAACACGCAAACCCCTCCACCACTATGAGGTTGTGGATCCATGAGGATGGGAAGCATTCATAGTTGCATCTTTAATCTTGTCGTCACTGCACAAATCGTCTTAGGATTATTAAGTCATTGGCAGTGAAGCTACTGGCATCGGTTACAGAAGGATGTTGTGCTCTTTCACCCGAACCTACTGAACGTGAACTGAACCCGTCAAAAAGACGGCTCAGGACTGACCCAGTGGAACGCTGCTCCATGTGACTTTCAAGTGCTGTTTTCTCACTGTGCAGATAACGGTGCATTCGGATGTGCATTTGAATACACGCGTGTAAGCAAATCTTTGCACACGTGTTGCGAATTAACAACTAATGTGATCACACTATGTTATTTGGCTCCTATGCATAGGCACACGGCAATGACATCACGACCCCCAACCCCACTCCCCCTGGACTCAGAGGCCGGTGGTCTTATTTTGCACACGAAAGTCAGGGGTTTGAACTCAGGTTTCAAGAGACGTTCACTTGACATCCCTTAAATAGTTGCCGACCCATCCGGCAGTTTGTGACTTGATATGTTGAGGTCTCGCTGGGAAGGAATCGCCAGAAAACGTGCAGCTTTCCAATGTCTCTTAGCATTTGGTGCCTCACAATTCACTCCACGTGCTGCTACTATCTTCAGGAACAGGACATTCAGTACTGTACTGGAAACAAACTGGAGAGCTCGACAGCACAACCCCAACATTCTACATTGTGTATGATTCCAGCTTGGTTAATCAGCTTCTTGCTACAGAGGATACATTTTGTAAAGCCTCATGTTGAGTCTTAGTAATTCTGGAAACTTGCACGTTAGGTGTCATTAATTATTGTACGTTGTGGTTATTTTACTGTAGGTTATGTCCAAGTGAAATGTTAGCCTGTAATTATGTACATTTGAATCGTTATCATTCAGTATTATTGTACTCTCCAAGACGTTTTTGTTAAGCATCATCATTGAGTCATGAATGTGAGAAGACATCGCGTTTAATATGTAATTTCATTATACAATGATGGAAGCTGGGTCATGAAACTTTTTACTTATAACAAATGATGTCACAGTCTTGAATACAGTGTCCAGTAAACGGACATCCATTGACATACGGAACAGGTACTCTTCTGAAAAGTTGTCGTAAAGCGATATTATGCATATAGAATAATATTTTCCTATTCACTTCCATTGTGATTGGAGATCAATTCCTACAGCAAAAAAATTGCCTCTAGCCAGTCAGAATATGCATTGCTACCCAGTTAGCCAGCCAGCAAAACCTTTAAATAATATAGTGTAAACTATAAACTGCTGGATGAAGACTCAATCGATTATGGGTATTCCTCGACCATACTTCGCTATGCTGTTCCTGTAGTTTGGTAAAGGGGGGAGTCCAGGACCAGTTCTCACACACCGCTTGGATTAGCAATGGCTAGGAATCAAACTGATGTTGCTGGGTTCATAGTGCAGTGCGTAAACCGCTGTGCCACTGCACCACCCTTTCAGTGTGCAAACTGTAACAATAATGAAGGTGTGAATACACTGCGATTGTGGTTGGAGATGTAATTGCTGTTATATTACGCCGCACGCATCAGCAGGTGTTGTGAAAATAATTTATCTACATTGTTTTGCTGGGATAGGAAGTAGTTTGCTTTTTAATACACGGCTTGGTTTACAAAACAATACCGACTTAGACAACTGCTCCCCATAGCTGTTCTTTTTGGGATAGCCGTGTCGAAGCTTGATGATGGCGCACATGGGGTAGGCGAAACGTCGCGAAAGAACAACTACGGAGAGCTATTTTCATGCATCAAGCCGTGAAAACCTGCAATATTAACGTATTGTGTTAAGAAACCATGCCTGAGATAATATCCAAAATGCGGGTGAGGCCTCAGTGGCTGCCTAAGGAAAAGTGTGATATGTATATTGAACTAATGTATTCAAACTATGCACTGTGGTGGGTAACATGAGATGACGTAACTCAGTCGTATATGACTACTTTGATCTCTAGCAGGATTCCACGTTGATATGGGGGAACAGTATAGTAGATCCTGTAATCCGCGGCACACTGCGAAAGGTTACCCGTCATCTATTCCGAGCCGATGCACTGCGCCACCGATTACGCCGGGAAAGTGCCAAACAACGGTTAAGCCACGGGAGATTCGCGATGAGCGAAGAAGCACGCCACGTGAGAACCGACTCGACTAAACCGAGATTAATTTGCGGATTATGATATTTTAACAATACAAGAACACACAGGTAGACAGCGTGTATGTAACGTAACACTTTTGAGCAAAATTACTTGGAGCCTGAAGATGCCTCCAACGTGGGAGATGAAACGTCGCGAAGGAGATAGCCGTGGGGAGCATTCCTCCTATCCCGAAAGAGCAGATCTTAAGGGCAATGCCTGTACAGCACATCAAGCTGGGAAAAACCTACATCAATACATGCAGTAGATGGATTGTTTTCTAACATCAAATTTGAGTAACTATACCGTATTTGTCTGTTTTACTACTTTTGAGGAAAATTTTGATTATTCAAAATCATGTGACATACGCTTAAACTTATTGCAGCTGCGTTTCTCTATCCGCAGCTCCACTTGTTGCTCCGCTCGTGTCTATGCACTTCATTTTTAAGTTTTGCTGTATCAAGCTCTGCATTATATGTATACATAAATGAGTACATGATTTCTTCGGAATGCAAAATCGCATGTCATGACATAGTAAATTAACTTTAGCTAACGTAAGGTGCTTGTATACGTATTTTAATTTTAAAGGTTGTCTTGGTTGGTCTTCTTCTTTGCGATTCTTCGAAGCACGATGGTCAGCTTCTGGACATCGTTGTCTTTCAGCTCGGCCTCGAAGTGTTTGGTAGAATTCGCAGGCAATACCAAGTATTACCTGACAGGGATCGCGACGTGAACGCTTCCACCTTGACCCCCTCCCTCTTGGTTGGTGATGTTGCACGTGCCATTGGATACAGTAAAACATTTGGTGTTCACAACTCTGTGTGTTTGCCATCACTGTAGGTCACACCAATGTTTTAAATTATTGCACAGTATACATATTGAAGTAGTGTGTTCCGCTTTTGTATAAACAAACTGAAATGACAAGCAGCACGGCCGTCTTCCTCACCACGTGTCCTGCCAAAATCCATTTACTTAATTGTGGTATAAGGTTTTTGATTTGTGTTTGTTCCCTGATCCATGTGTTCCTTTTTTCGTCTCTGTGTAATTTCAAGCATGCATCTCTCCATGCTTCTTTGTGCAATTTCAGGTTTGTTCCAGTTTGTCACTTTCCATGTTTCTAATCAGGATTAAGCGGTTTCTGAAAATAGATGGATGGATGCTCAGTCAGGCAGCCCATTACACCTGGGTCTGTCCTGTGACCTCGTGTCGACGAGCCTTCGACACTTCACGTGATCGCGTGTCTGTGTGTTGTTGTTGTGCTTCAATGTTGATCGTTTAATTT
>JAZEWU010000010.1:7147891-7171590 GCA_036362915.1 Geotria australis
GGAAGTGATACCGCTTTACGTTCCACACGGACAGATTCAATGACAAGCATACATGCAATCGATACACGAACTAAGCCCAACACTCTGTAATAATCGTCCGACCAGTTCCCCGGTCACCGTGCCTATAACCGTTGACTGTTTAGGGATTTCCCATCTCACGTGGTCTTCGAGCGGAAAGCCCCTGCACGTTGACACATCACTTCAAAAGGTAAGGAAGCGGAATGACCCGTGTCCCGTCACACTTATCACCACGAGCACACAAGTCCATCCATCCATTATCAGAAACCGCTTAATCATGTACAGGGTTGCGGTGAGCAGGAGCCTATCCCGGCAGACACAGGGCGCAAGGCAGGGCTATACCCAGGATGGGATGCCAGTCCATCATAGGGCACTGGGGGAAATTTAGTCAGCAGGCCAGTTAACGTATGCAGCAGCATGCTTTTGGAATGTGGGAGCAAACCGGAGTGCCCGGGGAAAACCCACGAGCACACAAGTGATACGCTTATTAATTTCACATTTGTATACGCAGGTTGCCGAGTGTACGGTGGAAGATGCCAACGTGGAGCTCAACATCTCCTGGTTCAGAAATGGAAAGGCATTAATAGAAGGTCAAGGTAAAAATAATACAGGAATACAAATGCCCTTTGTAATAATGTAGGTATTCACGACTCGATATGAGAGAATTAACTCTGAAGAGCTGCTCTTTTGGGATAGACGTGTCAAGCGTGCCTCCTACTCTCCACCGTTATGTTTCATCTCCAACACTAAAGGCATCTTCAGAGCCCGAAGACCTTCAGAGCTTGAAGATGCCTCTAGAAGAGAGGAGACACTCGCCATGGCTATCTCGAAAGAGCAGCTCTTAAGAGCAATTGTGATAAGCTGTCTGCTCAGGATCGACTTGGGTCTCACTTGCACAATGCGGATTTATTTGGCATGAAAGAGGGTAATATGAAGATGCTCGACACGGCTATCCTGAAAGAACAGCTCTGAAGAGCAACTATCAACTACCCCACTGTACCTTATTTTGCCAGGAGAGTACTGGATTCAATCATTAAATCTGGTACTGGTCTAGACACACATTCCACACAAACTTTAAAATTATTAAAGATTTCAACTAATTACGTACGACTTGATGTTTAATAAAAGGAAAGCCGCATAGGATGGTTGCATTTCTGCTGTACAACCAATCTTACGGACACTTCAATGTAAAGAAGATACATCTGCTCACTGCCTTACACCTCCCGGCAGGGTGTTTATTAGAGATATGAGACGTTTTACTGGGTCCTGTGACTTCTGAAAATGACTTAGTGTTTGACTGTAGCTTTGGCGGATTTATGGAATTGTAAAAATAATAAATTCACCTCATCTCTTACTCCTGGTTATTTCCCCGCATTCCAAGGCCCCCGGTGGCCTGTGATGGACTGGCCTCCATCACATGGCTTTACGCCTTGTGTCCGCCGGGATAGGCTCCGGCTCACTGCAACTCTGTACATGATTAAGCGGTTTCTGACAATGAGTGAATGAATGGTCAACGACTGGGCTCGCGTGTCTGGTCAGACGTGGAGATCGAGACGGAGGTGACAAACAGCACCCGAGGCCTGATCCGAGTGAGCTCCGTGCTGAGGATCCGACCCCAGAGGAGTGACGAGTGGAACCGCTTCAGCTGCTCTGTCCGCACCCCCGATGCAGCCAGCGAGCAGGCGTCGCCAGACATTACGGTTCCTGTTCACGGTACGTTTCCTGCTATCGTTTGAACCGCATGCGATATCTCGTTGGCCCAGGGTGGTGGATCAGGATCTCAAACGTCCTGATGTGGCCAGTGGGGCCAGCTGGTCAATTCTTTTTGGGAAAATTGGAACGTTGTCATCGGTTTATAATCAGGCTTCGTGGTTAATTCACGATGGGAAAACTCCGGATCCCTTTCACGAGAGACTAATTGAAATGTTTTGGTAGTTTTAGCTGCTTAACTCTCCTGAATATTTCGTCAGGAAATAAAACATTTAGGATTACATAAATGAGCGAAGATGACCAGGGTGGTGCAGATGTTACCACCGCGCCACCCTGCCAAGTGAACGCTTCTGCTATGGCTAGGTCACCTTTTTACCACTCTTTTATCGCTATTCCCATGGTAATTTTTGTCGCGATGATCCGATGTGGAGCACCTGGTCCTCCGGGCTGTTTGCGTTCATCCACACTGTGTTCAACCGTCGCACTGTAAGTCAACACCCACACAGCAAGAACACACACACACGTGTGCTGCAGTTATAGAAACACATGTTTCAACTGAGTCATTCATTGGGCCCGATTGAACACATCCACATGTTTCAACCTAAGTCATTCATTGGGCCCGGTTGAACACCTCCACACTGTGTTCAACCGTGTAAGTCAACACCCACACAGCAAGAACACACACACGTGTGCTGCAGTTATAGAAACACATGTTTCAACTGAGTAATTCATTGGGCCCGACGATGCCTCCAATTCAGGAGGTGAAACATCGCGAAGGAGAGAGGAGAAACGCTTGACACGGCTATCCCGAAAGAGCAGCTCTTGAGAGAAATTCTGAAAACACTGCTCTTTCTGTTTTATCCTCGCACTGCTCAATTTGGGAATTCCTCCCATCGTCTCTTTCTCAAGTTCTAACGCCATTGCTCAATAATAATAACAACACAATACCCAACGTCAGCTCTACTCTATTACCCCTTCATCAGTGCTGTTTGTAGCTGGCAGCTTGACATTTGTGGGCCTTTGGGCCTTTGCTCAGCCACATTGATTTGAAAAGAAAATCTATCTCTTTTCAGGTCCCTACATCAATACTTGGGCTGGTTGTCACTGTAGCACGGTAGACGCCACAATGTCTGTAATGCCACTGGACTTGTCTGTGTTGGGTGCCCAGGGTCTTTCAAGTCTTGGTTCACCAATGTAGGACATGCCTTAGGAGGAGCAGTGGCCGGTGCTCTCCTGATAATAGTGATAGCAACCGCCTTGCTTTCCCAGATAATTTTAAAGAAATGGTAAGTAACATCCTCTTACTTTGTATGCATTGCTATTGTTTTGTTGAGTTTGTTTGGTTGCCTCCAGCAAAATGGGTCGGATATGAATATTCGCACCATCACTGTTAATAACGTGGTCACGCTGCATGCCACGGCTGAGTAATTGCAGCGGTACCTTGTGTTTGTCACGTTAATTTTTCTTACCAATGTTCAGCCGCTGTTTGACCGCAGGCGGCTAACATTGTCCGTGTGTCTGCCCAGTGCAAGAAGAAATGGATATTGTGTGGAAGACGCACTGCTAATAAAATAGAAAAAAGGGATCTACGCTTGAAGCGTAACTGTGAGTACATGTACGTACACGGGTACACATTTTCCGCATTCATATTACATCAGGCGTTATGGTTGTACTATGTGGAAACTGACGGTTTACGAAGGTGACCGACTTTGTTATGGGCATATACACCAGCGCAATTGGGAAGCAATAAAGGTTCCCAAAGGATTATTTCGTTAGCGGTTGTCATCGTTCACCCACTCCCCACCGCATCCCCTACGAGGGATTGATGAGTTCATTCAGAGATTGATGTTTTGTCAACATTGCGGTGAATGTGGCACCTCTAGTAAGTAGACAGCTGAACCCAGATCATACCACATGCCCTGCTCCTAACATGGCTTTCTATGCTGTCATTCATGGGGGTTGTATTACCATACGGCATCACGCTCCAGACTATGGGTTGGTGAAGCGGTGTCCGGGATCGGTTCAGATCCTACTTGCCACTAATGTTAGCTGTGACCAGCAATCAAACTAATATTACAATTATAAATACTCTCCTGTCCTTTGCCCCCCTTTCTCTCACTATCACAGGCTTTTGTCGCCCACCACTGTTTACCTTTAACCACCTCCCTTGGCCTCTACTGTTACGTTCATAACTTGTTAATTGAATCGCTTGGGTGGGGCGTAGCCATTGAATGATTTCCTTCCAACGGTAGTTTAACACGAATGTGCGTGCCAATTTTCACTCTGTTTACGACAAAGTTAGAAATACTTTGCTGAGACTTCTGAAAGATCTTAACAATGCTGAGTTACCAACACTGAGTTAATTAGGATGGGCAACGCCAGCAGAATTAACCGAAGCAGTGCGATTTAGTACCGTAGCGTTGCCACGCTCGGCCATGCGATGCCACAAAACACGTTCACCATATATGTGTCCACATCCATGTTTGCAGGAAGCTTCTGATATTTTGGACTCTAAACCCCAGACACCCGTAGGGCCGTTTCCAACTTTGGGGCTTTCACCATCGCCAACACCCTTCCCCTCCCTCGGAGGCAGCAAGCAAATCCCAGATGTTCCATCACTCATCGTGCATTTCAGACAATGGCCTGCAACTTTTGAATAACTGACGGTTGCACTTCAGAACTGTTCTTTCGGGATGCATCATCATGCTTCCAATGTGGGAGGTGAAACGTCGCGAGGGAGCGAGGGAGATCGCTCGACACGGCGATCCCGAAAGAACAGCTCTAAAGAGCAACCACTATGAACCGAGCCGTGAAAACCTGTATCAGTACATTATAAATAACTGATGCAACTTTTTAATAACTGATGCAACTTCTGAATAAAGAATTCATTTGTCTTCCAACATAGGAGCTGTGCTCAGCTTCCAATGACACCATCATACAGGACGTTGCTTTAACAGCAGGAATTCGAGGTCTCAGAATGAGCTGTCACGGCTCATTATTATGTCGACATTAAAACTACCGGCTGAAATTGAGATTGTGCTGTTGCTCACATGTGTTTTTCACTTGTTTTTTTTTGTCGCCAGACATTTCTTTCTGTGACTGCCGCAGAAGAGCTCCGGAAGACAACGTGGGAAAAAAAACCTTCTGCAACAGGCACAAGGGTTGCCAATTCTCAAACAGAGGAAAAAAAACCACAGGACGTATCATGGGAGTAACAAGAAACATGTCTATGGAAACACCTTGTCTATAAACATGCTTAGGGTATTATTTTTACTATTATATTGCATTATTATTGGGAGTAGAACAGTATTATTATAGTATTCATTTTATAAATATTGTACACTTAAAATGAACTATGTTATAATCACCTCTCTTAATGGCTTTATCGGTTAGCGGACAAGCCTCAAGAACGCATCCTATCCATTAAAAAGAGGTATGCCTGTACATATATAAACGCTTATGTAGTTTTATATAGTGTCATTCATGCAGTTTGCATCAGATGACGCTGAATAAGCATAGACAAGCTGGAAGGCAGGCAGACAGTGAGCTGGTGCCAATAACTGGCCAAGCTCTGCATTCCTCTATATTTTAAGATGTTTTCAGCCATGTGAAAACTCACATGCGAACGAGCAACACTGTCTGATACAGAAGGGACGGATGTGTACATATCAACACTAACCATAATAATCACTCATTTCATGACAAGAAACAAGTTTCCATCTAGAACAGTGGTTCTTAACCTTATTGGAGGTACTGAATCCTGCAAGCTTCATCAGTGCATTCACCGAACCCTTCGTAATTGGAAAAATAATATATGATTTCTTCAAAACGTAGGTATATATTTTATTAGTGCATAAAATGAACTATGCATCAGTTGCACACAAAATCACTGTTCAAAGAACAAAAGCAACAAAAACGGCCCGACATTGCTAGTGTGAACCGGGCTATACTGTGTGTGTCTTGACCCCTGCCGAACCCCTGAGACTGACTCAACGAACCCCTGGGGTTCGATCGAACCCAGGTTCTTCTTCTTCTTTGCGATTCTTCGAAGCACAATGGTCAGCTTCTGGACATCGTTGTCTTTCAGCTCGGCGTCGAAGTGTTTGGTAGAATTCGCAGGCAATACCAAGTATTACGTTAAGAACCACTGATCTAGAATGCGTTTCCGGCCTGGTACTTTTGCTGGAAACAAGAAGTGTTGACGTCATTCAAACAGGAAGATGGAAAGATGACACATTTCGTTCTGGGAGCTTTTGCGGTGTATGAACGTCAGCATTTTCGAAAGGCGATTTAAATACAATACATTTAGTTATTTTTTTTAACTTACAAATACAAGTTTTCTAACATAAAGCGTTAGATTTGACCACATTACTTATTACGTTTTTTGCATATGCAGTACAATATTTTAAAGGTTGCAGTGGAATTTCAAGAACGTAGAAAAACTTTTTTTTACAAAAAACGGCAATCGTTTTTCGGTGAGGTTAAAACTGAGCACTTGTGGGAGTAATTAAAAACGGATCAAAGTTATAGTTCTTGCTGTTCTAACGGAACACACGCATTTCAAATCAATTAGACACCTACGGGATTCAAATGATCCACATTGTACAGATTTGTTTAGATCTGTTAAGTATGTATTTTTTCTTCTCATAACCCAATTAAGGATTTGTATTTAAGTCATAGAAATGTCTTTCGCGAAGGACAGAGAATAAACGCTCGACCCAGCTAAAAAGCCTTTATCTGAGAAAAAATGATCCTTAAAACCCACGCAGAACAGTGCGGCTGAAATTACACACTCCCACGAGACCGTGTAGCTGACTGGATGTGTAAAAAATGATTTTTTTGTGGCGGGACAAATATGAGAAGTAGACGTATTGTCATCTGCTTATATTTATCTGTTTGATGCTTCTGCCAGAAGTCAAAATCCACGTGCGCTACCGCCATCTCGTGGCATAACTAGATAACTATAGGCAGGCAGGCTGGACGGTGAGTTTTGCACAGTGGCATGCACACTTGGGCGGCANATGGATGGCATGCACACTTGACACGCCGGGAATCGTCGCAGGTAAAACGGTTCCTTAACAGATTTTTCGTAAAGTAAATACATATTTCAAATAATGCAACGTAGTTATGGGTACCTTTTTGCCAGTACACAGATGATGTAAAAAGACAAAAGGTTTTACCCTTTCTGGCAATAATTACAATTTATAACGCCCACGTATTCATTCAATGTCGAAGGAATTAATTCGAAGAGAGAACGACTCAGAGGTGCGAGGAAACCGCGGAGAGGCGGAGGAGGCAGCCAGGCAGTTTGCCCGCGCCAACATATTGCAACACACTGCGTCCTATATATTAAGATGTTATCGGCCAATTAATGAATTAGTTTTTTTAAGTTGTAGGTGAAAACCAAAGAACCCGGAGGAAACCCACGCAGAACAGAGGGAAAATACACACAAACTCCACACAGAAAGGGGCCCAAGGCGGGAATCGAACCGTCTCGGGCGAGACCATTCTTGCTGTGAGGCGCAGAAAGACTTGCGCCGCCCAATACAAGTGTTAAGATCTTAAAACACCAAATCGACACCTTTCACAACGTGTCAAGTAAGCGAGAAACCACACATGCTTGCAACATGTCCAGTAAGCACTGATGGGTATAACCAACAACAGATTAAAATAGCCTCTAAACAAACCAAACCACGACTGATCCCACTGAGTCACGGATTTCAGCACTTTTTGCTCTGACTCGAGTGCGTCAGCCTGGTTCTTCTTGGCCGTTCCCAGCGCAACTGCAATCTTCAGTGCCGTCGTGGACATACTGTCTATTAGCCTCAATACCCACCGCATTATAACATCCCGGATCGGCAAATAATCCCTATGATCCGATAAGTTCCAGAGTCCAAACTTCTGCGGATCGCTGACTTTAACCATTGCTCCACTAAGATCCCAACCTCTGCCAATTGGGCATCATTTGGATACTGGGACGATAAACAAAACACTTAGCTCGCAAAATCTTCTCCACTTTGGCAAAGGGACATCCCTCTCCCCACGCCCGATCAAGAAACCAAGCACCCAACTGTGACAGCGACACCTCAGCCCCTTAAACACAGTGTCGTCTCTCCTGTCCACATGCTCATTATCGCACTGTCATCATCATCATTACCAGCATCGTATTTAAACCTCGTAATTTCGTCACTAAAACTGTATTCGATCAATCCTGCAGTAATCGAATTACAGCACAAGGCGTAAGAACATGAACAGTGCAAACATAAAAATCCATAATCCTTTCTGCATGAAATAAAATTAATGGATTTCTTTGAACTGATTTGAATAAGTTTCTGTAAAACATGACTGAAATGACTTATTACTCAAGATGTTACAAATCATAACCTACCTCAAGTCGGTAAATTATTTAACTAAAAAATGTTGTGCAAATGGTCACAGTAAACACGTTAAATGGCTAGAAGCAAGTTGCTTGTTAATTCATACAAGGCAGCTTGCTAGAATGCAATTACAATACAAACTTTACAACATAAATGTTTGTGTTTCAAGTATGCAAACAAGCAAAACCATAGTAAAAGTGAGCTGGAAAATTGAGACAATCTGAATAATGAAACAGGACATAGGATTAGTTTATAGCGTAAATTAGTGCTTATTTGACAAAACCTGCAGCATTTTGGAGTGCACAGTCACTTAATCGCAAATTGAAATACATGCCTTAACTAGGAAAATAATGTGCGATAACATTAGGACACTGCAGTTATCCGATTTAAATAAAAATACACGTGGACGGAGAATTGCTCAGCGTTAGCCTGTAATTCTAATTGCAATGCCATTGCTTGATTGGCTTTGAAATTTCACGCTGTCTCGTGGCTCCGTGTTCTTGTGGTGTGATACTGTGAAATGAATGGGTCGCTCTCCAGCGATCACCACTATAAATATTGCATTAGCTCTGCATTATTTAAATAAGACATTAAATCAAATATGTAATACTGCAGATGCGCAACATATATATTCGTGGTTAGGATGTACACTACATAGAAGGGACAGTTTTTTTTTAATCACGTGCACACGTTTATCTGTGCAATTGCTTAAGACATGACAAACGATGCATCGCAGGCAAAGTGCAATTTTAAATTAATCATGGGCGATATAATCAAGTAAGCGCTACATCATTACACTGCATTTTCAAAAAGTACTTGCCTCTCATAGTTCTTGTGCAATGTATAGCAGCGCATTAGCAGATCAGATCGATACACTAGCCATTGCATTTGTCTGCTGTACCTAAATATAACGGCACCCATTCAATTGATAACACATGTCAGATATTCATATATATGGTGGTGTTTTGAAACACCCTTCCCCCCCGCCCATATATACTGTGTAAAGGTGCAGCGCTGCAATTGCTTACTTGTGCCCCTGCTGGTAGAAGGTCCTCTCGTAACGGGAGCTCTGGAGAGCCATTCTAGAGAGAATTTGGCCTACTCTTCCACAGTGGTCGAACAACTTAGAAGAGGTAGGAGTACCCACAATTTAACCCACCACATGCGAGCTGCCGACTGACTTAACTGTGGTGCACCAATGTATTCTGCTGGCTGGACACAGGCGGTGAGGATTTTAGCAAGCTTGGTCAGTTTAAACTGCTGGGCCAGGAAATATGATCGAACTGTGTGGAGTTTTCATGTTCTTCCCGTGTCCGCGTAGGTTTTCGCCGGGCACTCCGGTTTCCTCCCACAGTCCAAAAACATGCTGTTGCATAGGTTAATTGGCCTGCGGACTAAATTGCCCCCGGTGCCCTGTGATGCATTGGCGTCCCATCCTTGGTATAGCCCTGCCTTGCGCCCTGTGTCTGCTGGGATATGCTCCGGCTCACCGCGACCCTGTACAGGATTAAGTGGTTTCTGACAATGAATAAATGACAAAAAATTTACCTATATATTTTATTATAAATAATAAACAGGATTAAGCGGTTTCTGAAAATGGATGAATGAATGAATAAACATGGATGTAACTTGACTGTCGATTTGGGAAAATCGAGGTACGATTCGATCCCGCGTGTTTGGTTCGTATCGTCACGGCGCGTACCACTATGCGTCGTGGCGGCGGGGGTGTCGCACGGCGCCTTCCGACATAAAGCAGACCCCTGTTATTGTAATACTCGCTACGGGACTGTATAGTTGTTACTGTGATGAACTATAGTTGACTGAATTGTGCCTGAGAGTCAAACTCAGCTAAATAACAAGTAATCTATGCAATACACAAGACGAGCGAGCTTTACATGAGTAAAGTTAACAGCACTCTCGTGCAACATAAAGTGAATTGAGAATATAAATGCGGCATAGGCATGTGATAGTAAAACAATCATTAGTTAAATGATCCTGTTACAAATTGCATTGGAATCTTAACACACGACGCTACTACTATGTTATTGCAAACATGGGGAGGGGTTAGCGCGCTGCTCTATGAACCCGGCGACCGGGTTTGATTCCAGCTCACGTCCACCAACACCCCATAGGTCGACTCAGCCTCAAACAAGGACAGTATATGGTGTGATGTGCAATCATCACCATTAGGGAGACAAAGGCGGCCGGGCGCGGTGCTGTCCACTCACCTCCTCGTGTTGCCGTCATAGGTGCTAATCGCGAACAGCACTTGCCCCAACTGAACGTTAATCCCTATGCAGGAGGTTGACCTTATTGTTTGTTTGACTCATAGCCGCTACTCGCTAACAGCACTTAAGCCGCCAGCATGTTAAGTCTAAACGGGGGATCTTTGTCTTTATCAATGCAAACAAGGCGACGGGAGCGCGTGTCGGAGAAGTGGCGGGCGGGGGGGGTGTTGTGCTCACGATGGTCTCGCCCGGTGACCCCGGGTCAGAGTTGAGCCGCGCCATGTTGGTTGGGTGCGTAATGGTGGCAACCCTGTTCTCTCCTGCCGCCGCTGCCGCCGCTCTCATCTCCGTGTCCGCGCGCTGCGCTCCCTCCTCGCCTTTGTTCGCCGTCCTCCCGGCCGCCAGCAGCAGCAGCAGGAGGAAGAGGGCGAAGGACGAGCGGCGGAGAGAGGAGCCATGGAGGCGGAGCCGCGGAGCCGGTACCTGTACCGCGTCCACCGGCACAGCGCCGACATACTCGAGCGGCTGAACGCGCAGCGCAAGGCGGGCCGCTTCTGCGACGTGGTCGTCAAGGTTGGCGACGAGCGCTTCCCCGCACACCGGGCGGTGCTCGCCGCCTGCAGCGGCTACTTTGAGGCGAGTCTCAGCGGCTGCGGCCTGGGCGTCGGTGTCGGGCTAGGCGCGGGGGCAGGGACGGGGCCTGCCGCAGGCGGGATCGGCGCCGCCGTCGGAGTTGGGGCCGAGGCCGCCTCGGAGACGGGGCCTGCCGCGGATGCGCGGCCCGATCCTGGGGAGAACGAGCAGCAGGGCGAGCGGCAGAATGAGCAGCAGCAGCCTCCGTCGAATCAGCAGCAGGCGCAGAGCCCGGACAAGCCGCAGGGACAGCAGTATCACAAGCAGCAGCAGCAACAGCGCTACCAGCAGGCCGCGCCGGCGGGGGAGCCGCCGCCGTCCGAGGTGGAGATGCACACCATCAGCTCCGTGGTATTCCGCGACATCCTGGACTTCGCCTACACGTCGCAGCTCACCGTGCGCCTCGAGATCTTCCCCGAGCTCATGACGGCCGCGCGCTTTCTCGTCATGGGCTCCGTGATCGACATTTGCCAGGAGATGATCCGCCAGGCCAACGTGCAGATCCGAGTGCCGCGGGCGCGCGAGAGCTACTTCAGGGCGCTGGGCTTCCTGCCGGACATGGCGTTGCGCCAGGCGCTGGACGGGGCCCGCGCCTCGGCCTCCGCGAAGGACAAGGATGACGACGAGAGCGGCGAGATGGGTCCTGGGTCGGCCGCCGCCGCCGCCGCGCCGTCCTCGAAGAGTCAGGACGGAAGCTCGGAGCAACCCGGCGGCGCGCGTGACGATTCTTCTTCGTCGTCGCCGCCCGCCAAGGACGGGGCCGCGGCGCTCAACTCGTGTCCCGGCGATCAGGCCGACGCGCTGGACCTGAGGGGAGACGGGGAGGTCGCGGCGCCGCACGCCGCCGCCGCCGCGTCCGCGTGGCCGGGCAACGGCGAGGGCGGCGAGCGGGCCGACGAGTGCGCGGCCGGCGTCCCGTCCGAGTGCGAGCGCAGTCCCGAAGACGCGGCCTCCGCGCGGGCCGGCGAGCAGCAGGGCGTGCTGGCCATACGCGGCAAGGGCAAGGGGAAGGGCAAAGTGAGGTGCAGAAATCGCGCGAGGAGTATGCTGCCGTCCATGGTGCCGCTCACGCAGCCGATGCCCAACGAGATGATCAAGCGGGCCCGCGGCAGGCCGCGCAAGCGCACCTTCACGGAGGTGCACGGCCAGCCCGTGGCGAGCGCGCACGGCAGGGAGACCTCGGAGGAGATCCTGACCGAGAACCCCGAGCTGAGCCTGTCGCTCATCCGCATCAAGAGCCGGAGCCAGTTCGTGTGCTCGCACTGCGGCAAGGAGTTCCGCGACGGCTACCACCTGCGGCGACACGAGATGCGGCACACGAGGAGCAACGCGCCGCTGTCGCCCTCGTCGCCGCGTCACGTCTACGGCGTGCCCACCATGGTGGACATGGTGAGCCCGCTCGGCGTGCTCTACTCCTCCTTCGCCATGAGCGCCGCGGAGCCGCCCGACGCGACCCTCTACTCGGACGATCCCATGGACCTGTCGTCGTTCCAGGCGGGCGGCGCGCTCCGCTCGGCCGGGGCGGGAGACGGCAGCGAGGACGCCGAGGAGGGCAAGGCGGAGCGGCGGCAGCGGAGCCTCGGAGAGGCGGCCCTGGCCGCGCTGGGCGAGCGGGCGCACGCCATCGGCGCGGCCAACGCCGCCGCGGCCGTGGCGGCGGCGGCGGCGGCGGCGGCCGGTGGGACCTTGCTGGACGGAGACCAGAGCGAGAGGAAAGACAAGAAGGCGATCGTCAACAACCGAGGCCTCAAGAAGAAGCAGGCTGGCGTGGTGGCGGAGGGAGGCGCGTCCCAACAGGGGCCCGTGTTTGGGCTGTTTCACGAGACTTGGCCACCGGCCAGGTATGGAAATGCCTCTGTTTGGCTCGGTGATGCCGCAGTGTTCTTCCTCACACCTGCGGCAAGTTTGAACCGCGGTGCCCGAGGAATGTTCACACACCAGGCATCCAGATGCTGACCATGTCCGCCCAGGTGGCTGACCGTCATGTAGGATTGCCAGCGGCTGTGTGCCCCATTGACTACCAGCGGGCCTTATTTTGTGTCTAATGATAATTATTTACAGCCCTTTATTATTCTACTTAAGGGAACATGCCACACCACGGAGTGGGTCTAGAGGGCAACTGAGGCACAACGTCCCGTATGAGCCTGTGTAATTGTCCAGATTCATGGTTTGAGTAGAGCTTCAGACTGAAAATATACAATTCATCTCAACTTTATTGTCAATTCTGCCATATGTACAGGACATATAGAGGATCGAAATTCCGTTTCTCTCAGACCCCGGTGTTTGCATATACATGGACTGGAACACAACAACAAAGGTTTAAAAATACTAGGATAAAAAAAATACTAACATTTTTTTTATATTTACAAGTTAAGCTAAGCTGGGGTCGAGGGCCTTCTAGTATGTAGTTCGAGACGCTTTATAATGTGCAGCATTTTTGAATGGGCGACTGGGAAAGTTGTTTTTCACTCAAGATGATCCGTTATTATGCGCTTTCACACAGTTGGCGTGTATCACGCCATACTGCTGCTGAGATTCTCCTTTCAGGAAAAATGGTACACAGATTTTCCATCTGTCAGTAACAAGGCTTACACTAGTTCAAAATGTATTTGGCCTTGGCATGAAATCACACGGTCAAATTGTCTTAAAAAAACATGTGCATTTTGGTGACAAAATGGGGCTTTTGCTCCTTTCTGGTTAATTAGAAATATGCGGGTGATGCTATTAGCTCTGATTGCATAGACACTGAATTTACCTCCGCTGATCAGCGGAATGAGACAGCACAGCGTTTCTAGAACTTAACCCTGGAAATAAAGGCAGGGAGCTGATTTGGCCACGTTCAATGCAGGCATGCGTGGGACTTGAGGCTCACAGGGGAATTTAAAACGTACATTTAAAACAGTGTGGTCAGAGGTGGGACATTTGAATAATGTGTCAAGTAACACGATGTACCAAAAACGGTGCGTAATTCTCGCTTTGAAAAACGGATTTAAATAGATAATAAGCCTAAGGCCATTGCTGAATAAATGAATACTTACCAGATGTAGAGAAGTTTAAACACATGGTCATGGGTGGTGCCTGGACTCACATTGGACTTAAAACAAATAATTGAACCTACTAGCATGGTGTTTTATACAGCTCTTGTTTGTCCCGACTAATTCAGTGCTGGAAATGTAGAATGGTCTCTTCTATGTGGAGGAGTCTACAACCTGGACCTAAGAAGAAAGTTAATTTAATGTTATAATTCATAACGCGCACAGGATTCGTTCAGTGTCAAAGGTATTCATTCAGAGAGAATGACTCAGATGCGCGAGAAAACTGCAGAGAAGCCACGGGGTGGGAGGAAGGTAGCCACGTGTTTACTTTATGCCAACACTTGCAAGACATTGCTTCCTATATATTATGATGTTATCGGCCAATTAACGAGTGTTTTTTTTTGTAATGGGAGAATACCGGAGAAGCTGAAGGAAACCCACGCACAACAGGAGGAGAACACACAAACTCCACACAGAAAGGCACCTGAGGTGGGAATCAAACCACCTCAGGCAGAACCTTACTTCTGTGAGGCACAGATGTTACCACTGCCCTAAGTTGCGCCTGCCGTCGCAGTAGTGAGGCTGACTACAATAAACGGACAAGCAGAGGCGGCGACATTATTGCGTGAATCTTGCCTTGCATAGCAAATTTATTGACTGTGGACAATTGTTTTGTGCTACGGTATCAATGGATGCCCAAGGATAAATGAACACGAGTGCCAGGATCAGGGACATGCATGGCTGTTATTGCCTTAATACAGACACTGGTTTACAAGCCTGGCCTTGGTTAGCCTTACGCTGTCACTATGGTTAAGTTGACAGTGCATTGTACCTTTTGGGATTGGTCCAGACAGTTGCTGTGGGCTTGCAGAGAAAGCCCACGAGGCAGGGAATGTACTTGTACTGATTTGTGGTTAATTGAGCAAGTTAGTCCCCTGTCTGCTAGGTTTGGTTTCATCTGTGTATGTTGTGTGTTTTTGTGGATTCGTTGCAATTGATTTGTCTTTGGACTTCTGTAATCGTCCTTTGTGAATTAGCTTTTAGAACACTTTTGACCAGGCAACACTTATCTAATTGCAGACACTTAATCATTGACAAACAATCTTTGTAAAAAAAAAAATCATTGTACTGTACCGTATTCGTATTGTTTTAATCAATTTTCATTTGAATAGATTATTTTCTTTTAGTGTGATATATTTAACACAGCAGTATTAGCAACCGGGAGTAGTTGTATAATACTATGATATGATTCTCCATTAGTATAGAGATTCTTCAAGCTGCCTGTAGATGCAAGCATTTCTACAACAAAACACCATGTGGGGGCTATTGGTACAAACACTCCCTTTTACACATTCATGTTTTGGTTTATCAGCGAGAGGGGACACACCTTTGATTGGGGATGAAAGGTCTGCCTCCCTCCAACCAAACTGAGCACAAGTAGATGATTACAGCACCCACAGCATGCCAGTTTCTATAATGTACATGGTGGGAGTGTTTATGCTACACGGCCAGTCTTAATGAAGGCGACCTTAACCGATGACCTGCTATGCCTCACTTGACAGTGCTGCTTCTGGGAAGAAAATTCAGTCCTAGCGTTTTTGGCGGGCTGTTGAGCCTAAGTTTGACTGTTGCCACTACCTAATGCAGTCTTTGGAGGGCACCTATGACCTTATATCTTCTAGGCCCCCTCCTCTCTATTCTGAAGAAGGTTCAGTGCCCAACATGTTTAGCCAAGTATAAATTTCGCGTGTTATAAGGCAGCGTATATTTAATACAGTTGAGGTGTTTAGAGATGTTCTGCTTGCACGCAATAACCAATGTATTCCGTTAAAGTTGACGCGTAAAGTCAGTGTCTCAATAATCGGGTTTGCACTGGCCGATACACTTGAACGTGATCGGTGGACGACAGCTTTCCTACCCTTTGCGCCTGATAACCGTGTGCCGTGCCCCTTGTGCCGTGCCGCTTGTGCAGGACGACGCGGAGGGAGGGGAGGATGACGCACGCGTGCGACGTCTGCGGCAAGGTGTTCCGCGACTTCTACCACCTGAAGCGGCACAAGCTGTCGCACTCGGACGAGCGGCCGTACGAGTGCCCCGTGTGCAAGCAGCGGTTCAAGCGCAAGGACCGCATGAGCTACCACCTGCGCACGCACGAGGACGGTGACGGCAAAGTCTGCTCCTGCCTGTGGTGCGGGAAGGGCTTCTCCAGGTGTGGCGCAACGCACGCACCCCTATCCGCCCATGCACGCATACACACACTGCACGCATACACGCGCACGCACTCGCCCACACCCAAAGACAAACATCCGCCGTATGGCCTTAACAGACCGTAGGGTCAAGTGTCGTTAGCGAGCGCCTACGAAGGTCGATACGGCACGCGAGGAGGTGGGTGACCAGCACCACACCCGGCCGTATTTGTCTCCCGAGTGGCAATGTTTACACGCCGCACGCGCACCCACGCCACAGCACCGCTAGTGCCAACATGGTCGTCTCGTTGCTGCGTGCTGTACGCCGCCCTCCATTCGTCGTAGCCTTATCGTGGGTGGAGGGGTTTGCGTGTTGGAATGAACCCCGGAGCGATGTCACCTGGAGTCCGGCAGTCCTGGTGGGGTCTCCTTTGGTGAATAGGTCTGGAGGGACGTTTTAGATAAATTACGATCCGAAGACCCTCTGACTAAAGGCGGTTGACGTCAGGAAGGGCATTTGGCCGTAAGATTCTGCTTCAATACCCCTACCTTTGTAGGTCAACCGGCCAACATGGGTCAACCTGGACGCAGGCCGTTTAAACCGGCAACAATGTCACTGAATGCTTTTATCACCTCATGTGTCGTGTGTGCGCTAGCAGTCATGTAATAGCTCTCCCACGTGTTTTCTGGTTATACCGCGTGATGTTCGGCTTAGTGTCCAACGTTTCGCTCCACGTGCTGGGAGAGTTTTGAAGCTTCTCGAAGAAACTTTTAGCATGCCGAGTGGGACGTCGCACAAATTGTTTTATATCACAGTCTGCCTTATATAATGAGCAAAGCCAGACATTTCTGTGCTATGAGTACCCCCGTGGGTGTCTGTGTTGTGACCACGTATTGCTACACATGAGATCATCACATGTGGGCCCTCAGCACTGTTGGCTCAGACCTTTGACATGAGCTTCACATCATTATGCTCGTGGGTAGCTCAGCCTCGTCTGACTTGAATCAACATCCGAATATTTTAGAAAAGCTTTTTCTATTTTTTCCATCATATTGATACTGGTAAAGAGTTCCCCTTAGCTATCCTAATATACTGAAGCCCTTGGACACCTTGCCCATCGCCTTCTTGGTGAAGTAGTGTTTGTCTTGTGCAGTGTTTGGTTATTTTCATATGGTATTGATGTAGGTTTTCACGGCTCGATTCATAATGGTTGCTCTTCAGAGCTGTTCTTTCAGGATAGCCGTGTCGAGCGATCTCCATCTCTCCTTCGCGACGCTTCGCCTCCCACGTTGGAGGCGTGTTTTCATGTTGTCCAGGCAATCTTCGTCATTTTTGTTAACAAGTGCAGTAACCGAAGTTGCCATCAATACGCTTGACATTCAACGTGTGAAATATAATTTAACAATAGAGTGGCAAATTAAACTTTTAATTGAGCTCTGTAAGACCACTTAATTTTAACATGCTGTTACAATTAACACTTCCTTATATAAATATATAAAATCAGTGAGTTTGTGATTTTATTTATAGAGATGTTTTTCAGTTGTGTAATGATGTTTTGGATGCAATTTCTAAGCATTGTTAAATTATGATTGTAGTCTCATTCACATCGGCATTCTGTGGAAATTCTATATTGTTATGGCCGAGACTAGTTTATTCAATGTAAAAAAAAAGACTTTTCACAAAGTGGTATCTATTTTATTAACCCCAGAAGGATGATGGGTGCCTGGTTGTCTATCAGCTGAGATTTATATTTACGGCTTCGTAAATGGACAATATCACCGCGTGTGTCTGGACTGTCGTTGTTCGGCTGCAATGCAGGTGACACAAACGTGCATAACTATGTTGCACGTACATTTTTTTAAACATTTTTCCACCGTTTGAAAATAGACTCTCAATTAACAGTTCTGATGGGAGCAGAGCAATTAAAATTCTTGCAGTCAGTGCAACAGCACAGCTTGATTAAAATGCACCTGTAAATGAGATGGGCGGCTGGCTCGGTGGGCAACTGCTGATCCCCTGGGTTCTAACCCAGGTTCCAGCTGCCTGTCATTAAACCGGGTTCTCAATTGGAGTGAGTTGATGGCTTATAGTTTGAACCTGGTAGCCAATGACCGTAGCAACAGTCATGTTAAATTTGGTGCTGCGCTCGATTTGACAGAATTGCAGCTCAGAGAACTGCGCGGCAAACATATCCATCATATGGCCGGACGGGTGGAAAAGGCTTGCCACCCTACTACGCGGGCAAGTCACTTGAAGGGAAAACCAGCAGAACATGTGTACCTAGGACAGCTATTGAAGGCGGATCGAAATCAAAACGACCGTATAAAAAGGCAAAACGGAGAGCAGGGTTTAAGTGCTTTCGGAAATCTGAACTGGATGTTGAAAAATAACACAACAACGTTGGAGGCATTCTCTCTCTCGCGAAGGGTAGCACCGCTTTCGAGACGTCCAAACGGGCGCCTCGTCTCGTGACGCGATGCCGATAGCGCCGGTCGCGATAAAACTGTGAGAAAAATGGAAACAAAGAACGGTACATGTCCGAGAGCCCGAATGGAGCGCCATTAGGATCGCGCTCCATTCCTCGTGTGCTTGTGTGGGAGTGCCAACGGGCGCGCACTTGGCTTGCCGCATACTTCGGTCACGTGGGCGTGGAGGCCGCTGTGGCACGGCTGTGCGGTGTTATTGCACAAACTGCTGCCGTGCTTTGTTTACTCAACTCATTCCACGGTCGTGTCCATCTCCCAGTTTAATCCCAGGGCTTCTAAACGTAACCTGAAGGGATTTTTTGCTACTCAGTTGAGAAAGCGGGATTATTTAAAGTATGTAATGACGGGCACTCGTTCATTTTTATTTTTTTGCCAAGTTGTGTTTTTTCGTTAACATTTTACAAGTATGAGAAATGCTGTTTAGAGCTGGTCTTTTGGCGTAGCCGCTGCGAACATTCCTCCTCTCTGCTTCTCGAAGGTCCACCTCCCACGTTAGACGCATCATCAGGCCTACATAACTTACATCGATACATTTCATAAGTAACTATTTGGTAACAATTACGTCCACGTTGGTTTATGTTTCATTTGTATGTCTTAGTATGAAACCTTTAGACATCACTTGTACACATCCTGTGTATGCCTTGCACACAAATTCTGTCCAGTTAGTTTATTTCTGGTAAAGCCCGTTGAGCTAAGCAGCTCTTTTTTTAATTGCGACCGAGTCAAAGTGGCAAGCCTGTTAGATGGAAATCGAGGGTTGACAGAGGTTGGTTGCATAGAACATGATGTATGGTGAATGTTGGATATGTATGAGACATGTATTTTACTTACTGTATTTGAAAACATATTTCTACGCTACTTTGAGCACCCAGTGCTGAGCACTCTATTTTATGAAATCGCTCTCCCGCGACATGATTTGCGTGCTGTCATAATTACGGCATGCAAATGGGCTGTCGAGTTGCGTGGCGGAGTGTGTTTTGTGTCAGTAAATAATTTGCGTCTTTTATTTATAACTAGGTGAGAGCATGGGGAGATGTAGTGCCATCTTCACGAAGGAAACTTGACGATGTAAATTTACAGCTGTGCATTTGTATTGCTCCATAAAATTTGTTCTTGCCAGTCCACGATGATACTAAATATTGAAATGGGTACATAGTGTTTTTTTCCACTTTGTTCATATTCACGATGATTATTTAGAACGTGATTATTGTGTTGTGATGTATCTTAACGCACGACTCTTTCGTCTGACCCTGTGACCTCCTCACCCCTAGGCCTGACCACTTGACCAGCCACGTGCGTCAGGTTCACCTGCGAGAGAGGCCCTTTATTTGCCAGGTGAGTGAATTTTAATGATGTGGAGTCACAACAACTACTGCCTGTCACAGACACTTGCGTCTGTCACAGTCTACGTTTTAAAATAATTATTTATTACATTCATATAGCGCCTTTCACCCAAAGGTCCCAAGGTGCTGCAGGAAACTGCAGAGAGGTGTAGGGCGGAGGTAGCCACGTGGTCAGCTGTTGCCAATCCGCCACACTGTGTCCATATATATTCCGACATTATCGCCCAAGTAAGTAATGAGTGTTTTTTTTAAGATGTGGGAGGGAAATCAGAGGTAACTCACGCAGAACAGGGGGAGATGACACAAACTCGACACAGAAAGCCACTTGAATCGGGAATCAAATCGCCGCAAGCAGGACGTTTCTGTGAGGAGCGGATGTTATCACCGCATAGCCACCCTACCGCCATGTCATTTCTTGAGTCTAGCGCCGTCATCGTGGGTGTTAATCCTCATACATTGTCATCAGGATTCATAATCATCAACTATGTCATCTTCTGACACTTGTCAGGCTCCTTTCAACCAAGACGTTGCTTCTGCAGCTTCTACGTTATCATTAGCACAGACGAATATTAACCAAACATTGCTGTTACCGAATAACCCTGAAGGGACAGTAATGAAAACGACGTTTTTCCTCAATGTCCGCCTAAATATGTCTTGGAAAAGTAAATCTAAAGAGAGGGACGTTCCAAATAACTCGAGCACATGAAATTGACTAAATTCTATCTACCTGCAGCCTCAATCTGCTGCCCAGATATAGCTGTACGTCTTTATCTATCTCATGAGGTGGTGGCATTGTCCCAAGTGGTATAACATTAATACATCGGATATCAGCTTTCGGTGTTAATGGCAAATGAATCATGAGTAAAGATGGCTAATGTGGCTTTCAAAAACAGCAGGGTGGCGCAGTGGTAATAAATGCATTTCACGGACAGAATGTCCTGTCCAACGCGGCTTTATTCCTGCCTTGGGGGTCTTTCTGTGTGGGGTTTTGTGTTCTCTCCCTGTTCAGTGTGCTTTTCCGCCCTCAACTAAAAGCAAAAACACTCGTTAATTAATTGGCTGATATCATCAATGTATAGGGACACAGTGTGTGGCGTGTTGGCGCCGGCTGAACACGTAGCTGCCTCCCCCCCAACTCTCGGCCATTTCCTGTTGCGCATTGGGTCCTCTGGGTGAAAGGTGCTACTATTAAAATGTAATGAATTATTATTATGATATAACTGTGTTAACATCGCACCACGTTACTCATTGGTGACTCGCATGAACAATTGCCGAGTGTGTGTGTGTGTGTGTGCGACTCATGATGGGGAGCGGTGGCGCAGTGGTTCGTTAGCGCTCTGCGCGACGAACCCCGCGACCCGAGTTTGATTTTCGTTCACGACCGACAACATTTTCTGAACCAATTCTGGGCCTACCCTAGGTCGACTCAGCCTCTAATGAGTACCTGGTACGGTGTGTCAATATCGGCAAACGGGGAGACGAAAGGGGATAGGCGTGGTGCTGGCCCCACCACGGCCTCGTGACACCGTACCGGCCTTCGGAAGCACTCACCCAGAGCACCTTCCCCAACAGCATAAGTAGGCTATAGGGGGGGGAATCTTTTACGTCTTTTCCACTGTGTAACAACTGAGCCGTGCCAGGGCCGACGTCGCTGTCGCCGCGCCTCACCCTTTACCGACTTGACGTCGCCGGTAACGGCGCGTGTCATTGGCTCTGGCGCTCGAGCCCACCAGACCCAAGTGGGCTCGAGCGGGCCTCGACCCGCAAAAGGTTGAGAAACCCCCCCTGAGCTGGCGTACCGCACGGTTCGACTCCGGCTCGCGGCGTAATTATCCACTGGGGGGAAAAACCACCCAGAGCGCGAAGCGCGGCCCCAGGCTCGGCTCGGATGTGCCGGTGGGAGAGGGGCATCTGTCACTGTGTGTGTGTACGTAGACGTGCGGGATGAGCTTTGCCACACACGAGCGGCTGCGTGCACATGTGACGCGCCACCAGCAGAAGGTGCCCTGTGGCGTGTGCGGGAAGCAGCTGACGGCCGGGTACGTCGCCAGCCACATGAAGCTGCACGCCAAGGCCGGCAAGACGTCGCCCGTCGGTAAGTGAGTCGCTCCGAGGCAGATCAGATTTGCGCTCGTGAGGGATTCGAACCCGATGCCCTCACTGCGGACATACCTACATGCAAACACTTGCTCCATTATATACCTTGCGTCTTATCAGTCTGCCCGCGTGTCTGAATTGCTTACGACTTCCTCCGCTGCAGCGGCCAAGCCTCTCTACGGAACCCCGCTGTGAACTATTGGTCAGTGGGAGATCACTCATTCTGCTCTGCTGCCCCCATGGTCTGCCACTGACTTCCTCCAGCTGTCATTGCTGTCGACTCCCTGCCTCTGTTCAAGCCCATGATCAATACCTTTATCATAAAATAACAATGCGTGCTGTTCCTAAGCCGCGTTTTTGAGATGCGGTTGCAAGTAGACGCTATTTAAATGCACACTGTGTTGTAGTACATCTATTGTGGCGAATATCCTCTCTACAAGCCGATGTTGACGCAGCATACTGATGTCGACTCGGCACACCGGCTACTTATTTTAAGCTAAGTCACCCCAGGTTGGGCCTATAACAGCTGTGTCTACCGGTAGCCAACAGTGAAGTGCATGGTCGCGAATTGAACGTGGGTCACAGGTAACACGACGTCGTGTGTCGCTTTATAATAATATTATATATTTGTAACGTTGCACCCGTTGATTCGGAGGCGCGGAGCCTGGCTCAGTCGGTTTGTTGAGAGTCGGTGAAGAGGTGGCTTTTTAAAAGTTTATTGATAGTTGTGGGGGACTGTGTTTGGCGTAATAGATGTGACAGGCTGTTCCAGGTTGTGGGTGCCGCGACCGAGAATCGGCGTTGCGCGAAGGTCGTGCGTGAGCGCGGTGTGTTGGACTAGGTGCTGCGATGAGCTGCGTAGAGTGCGGGATTGTGTTGGGGCGAGTAGCCGGAGCAGCGATGCGAGGTATTTAGGGTGTCCTGTGCGAAGCTAATCCCCGTCTTCCGCGGCCCCCCTCCCCCCAGCGGAGACGGCCAACGGAGGCAGCCCGCCGGGCGCGGTACACAAGCACGCGTGCAAGCTCTGCGGCGTGCGCTTCAAGTTCAAGTCGCAGATGAAGCGGCACGTGCGTGCCGAACACCTGGTGCCGGGCAAAGACGCGGCCGCCGGCAACACGGGCGGCTCCGCGCCGGACGCCGGCTCCGTCACCGGCCCGACCGCCCCGCTGCCGGGAAAAGACGCGGCCGCCTCCGACACGGGAGGCTCCACGCAGGACGCCGGCTCCGTCACCGGCCCAACCGCCCCAACCGCCGCCGCCGCCACCACCACCTCCAGCGCCGACGGCGGCGGTGGCGGCAAGCGCCAGCGCCACAAATCGTCGAGCAAGCCGGAGGGCTCGTCCAAACGGCGCAAGCACAAATCGCCGTCGGAGAAACGCTCCTCGCATTCGTCGGGTTCGTCGTCATCGTCGTCGTCGTCGTCTTCATCGTCGTCGTCGTCTTCGTCGTCGTCATCCTCGTCGTCCTCGTCCTCCTCGTCCCCGCCCTCGTCCTCTCCGGTGTGCGCGACCGGCGGGGCCAGGCCCGCGGCGCCCGCCAGGCCGGCCGTCGGCAGCCCCGCCAGGGCGTCAATGTCCGTGCTGGA
>JAZEWU010000010.1:7171781-7186634 GCA_036362915.1 Geotria australis
CGCGTTCACGTTATTATTATCATCGGCGCCGTGACGCTAAACCGCACCGCAATCATCGTCCCAGGCATCGCCGGTCCACGGTTGTCATTGGTATCCTGTCTGTTGCCGGGGTAGGCTGTTGCACACTTGAAAATCGTCCCCTGGCGAGTGATTCACCCGAGCCGCGCTGCTTTTACGAGGAAGGTTGAGCACCGAGAGCCGCGTGAACCATTTTTTTTTTGCCCTACCGTGCTCCGTTCCGACCGCAGCTAATGTGTGTGAGGTGAAGGTGTGGCCTGCTGTTAACCTGACCTGCACCGTCTCCGCAAACGTACTCTGGCCGTGGCTGAATGTGCGCCCGGCCGCCACCTGCTCTGGCCGCGCAGCATGCTACGCTTCGGGGGAAAAAAAAACTTGCGAAGACTGGACGAGTTTGTTATTGATGGGACGCGATTATCATCTATCGAAAATGTCGTCGTCGCCACCAGCTGATGGCTTGCATACATTTCATTTATACTGCAAGTTATTACAAGACTAAACGATGAGGACATTGCTGGGATTTTAAAAGAAATGCGGGGTTGATGGAAAATGTTTTTGGACATGGAATAATAATTTGCATTGCTTTGTGATTCACACAGCAACGACTCACAGGCGGGAGAGAGAGAGTAGCGCTCCCAATATCATTGTGTCTATTATGCACTCCTTGATAGTTCTCTTTAGAAAATAAGGACCTTATTTTAGCCAAGTTGAACTGCAAGCAGTTGTGAACACTGGACTGTGTCCAATGTTGGACGGTGCGGAGTCTGAGCAATCTTTTCATGATCGGGGTAGAACATCATTCCTGCACCACAACCCACAATGGTACCGTAGCTCAGGAAAGCAACAATATATGGCGAAAATTTTATCAGAACACTCCAGCCTCGATCGAATGGCACACCTTGGTCTAATGGGATGGCTGCACTAAGGTTTTTTTTCTGGCTAACTGTGTAAAGGTAATTTGGCCGATTCAGCAAGAAAGTAATTGCATTAAATCAATTCAGATTTAGTTGTCAATTCTGTTATATGTACAGGACATATAGAAGATCGAAATTCCGTTCCTCTCTCAGACCCCGGTGTTGGCATATACATGGACTGGAACACAACAAAGGTTTAAAAATACTAGGATAAAGAAAATAATAGGAAAAAAAAACTATTTTTAAAAAAATATTTACACGTTAAGGTAAGCTGGGGGGGGGACAATAAGTCACAGATCTGGAACAAAAACTATAATTCTAACAAATATACTGCAAAATTAATTTCCCTAGTATTTTTAAACCTTTGTTGTTGTGTTCCAGTTCGTGTATATGCCAACACCGGGGTCTGAGAGAAACGGAATTTCGATCCTCTATATGTCCTGTACATATGGTAGAATTGACAATAAAGTTGAATTGAATTAAACCCTGAAGTTCCAGAGAAACGCCGGTAACGTCTTTGGAGGTAAGTGCTGTTTGTGCCCGCTTGATTCTCCAACATATCGACGGGTATACAACACTTACATGTTTTTTCACATGACCTAAACCCTTAAAATGTAAATTTTGTTGAAATAGGCTGCACTGTGGCTACAGTATGTGAGCTCGTATGACCAGCTTGTGTGAAACCATTACTGTGGTTCCTAATAGGCAATCGTTATGCATCGCAAGTCTTCAGCATTACAAGGTCGGCTCGTGAAGGTGCCGTATATATAATCGTGACACTAAACTTAGTTGTAAATTATTTATCACATTTAATGGAGGGGCAGTGGTGAGTGCACTGCACTGTTAATCCTGGGTTTTACTCAGCCACAGATGACACCAGCCTGAGATCCATTCCTGGCTCCTCAGCCCCCCCCCCCCAGGTTCACCAATCCACAATGACTAGAGTTAATTATGGGCAAACAAAGCCGCATGAATTCAGCAGTAGTTTGAGAAAGGGCTGTAAAATGTACTTTGAATGTATGATTGTTTCCATTTAAAGAAATGTCCAGTTATTTAAAAGTAATTTTAATTACACATCGTCTTGCATCTTAAGAAGGAGTGCAGCTCCCATTAGCTCAAGGTCTTGGTTTCTTTGGTAAAAAACACGGGAACGCTTTTTTATTTGTACTGAGATAAATTCCCTACAGCATTGACATTTTCAAGTCTCTTTGACCAGAACTGAATGTACAATAGAATTAAAATTTGGCGAAAACTAAAACAATTCTTGGATCTCTCTACATCAAGTTAATTTCCAAGAGCTTTTGGAATTCACGAGTGTATCTGTTAAACTTTCCCACAGAAGTCGGTCCTAATGAGATGCGTAGGGGTTCTCAGTGTAGGCTATACTGTGTAGGAGTTGGGGACCTTGTCACTATCTGGTGGAAGGAGTGAAGCAAGTGAACATCGCTTGCGGTTTTAGATGACACGGCGTGAGTTACCGTTACTGTATTTTAGTGCACAATGGACAGAATCGTAGAATTCCGGGTTAGGTAATCCTACGTAACTGAGGATAATTCGTCTCTTTATCTGACACAAATTTGGGGTATTAGTTGACCATCTCCTATACCTCTCTGTGCCCCTGAAACGCAAAGCCCAACGGTTGCACTGGACAGTCCGTAGAACCGGCACACGTAAAAACATAGGAAATAAACGTGCAAATTGTCAAGGTGGAACATGAAAATGGACATTGTGAAATATGATCCTGCTCCCCTCTGAATTATTTTGAGGGAGGACTTGTGATGTCGGCTAGCATTACAGCCGCTTGGGTCAAGGAAATCTGCTCACTAATTTCCAATGTTTTAATGTCTACGCAGCTTCACCAGGGGTTTCTGTTACACTAATGAAAATCTACACTATGAATTATGAATTGCTGTTACCGTGCCAGCCTTTAAACGTGAAACAATACCGATGTTGAAACGCTGTTCATTTAGCAAGAGGACCGGCTAAGGTATGTAAATATTATTCCTCGTTTTTTTTTCTGTAAAAAAATACAAAAGAAAATGTGCAAAAAAAAGAGAATCCAACAAGTCCTGTAAATATTGTTTGTGTTAAATTGAACATTCTGGGCAGCTGTTTTTTATTTTATTATTTTGTATTTAAAATAAGCAAGGGTGAACTTTTAGAAGGCTTAGGGTAAACGACATTGACAAGTAATTAGTTGCAATGAACATTCACTGGAATGTAACGCAATGTCAGCTTTTTTATGTATTTTATTCAGTACAGGATCACTTGTACATACCGTACTGTCCATACATTTTGTCAAAATAACTTGGGTAGTAACAAATCCGACTAGTGTCCAATGAGACAGTAATTCACGTGGTGATTTTTGCAGGGAAATTATTACTATGCTTGTTTACCCAGGAACGCCTCCTCTGAATCTCATGACTTTTTTTCAGGAGGCTCCTGCCAAGTTTTCACAGCGGGGGGAGCGGTGATTGCTATGTACAGCATATTTCAATTCGGTAAATTGCCGTTTATTTTTCGATTCCGGCAAATTGGACCACGATGCCAGAAAAAAATAGCCTGTTATTGTGAATGACGTTACGGGATCATTAACGTCCACAGTTTGGCAAACGGCGTGCATTTTTTTAAATCGTTAATGCAGCCGTAGTAATAACCAGGGCGCACACTGGATGCGAACCGTGAACCTCTGTAAGATTACCAGTAATTACCAATGTGTACCAACCCTGTAAATCAGTCATTAAAAATTATCCTTTTTGTGTTGGTGTCTATACCAATTCTTCAATTTGAATACAGTATTGTTTATTATGAAATGGCAAGCAAAAAGATTTCAGGGTCTTCAACGCCACGAGATAATGTATCTCAATGAGCTCTGACATGGTTTAAATAAAAGGATGTTGGAATAATTTGAATTTCATTTCATGTTTCATTGTTTTAGTCTTGTCCAGTGCTGATTACATTGACGATTATTTTATTTCCTCTTAATACCGATCCGAAGTAAATATGCACCATACAGATGTTTTTATTGATATCATTGGTTGGAGACTATAATTGTGAATTGGAAATATCCTTGTAACTGCGAGTTCTCATACAGTGCTTGACACAATTACTTCAACTTTTATCCAGAAAATTGAACATTATTTTCAATATTAATTCTAATAAACTTTAAAGGAATTACTGTTATGTTTTTTTAAGATATAACTTTTACGTAGGACGTGGGTGTTGGGTTCCCCTGTTGTGGACGCTACAGAAAAACGCTTTTATCATGACCATGTTATACTCTACAGTTACTGGAGTGGGGTAGGGGGCATGTGAAATTCGTGCTGCTGCTGTATACATTTCCAGTCTTCTCATTTTGTGGATAACGGTGAAGCAGAAGCGTGCGTGTCTGCCCGTGTATATGCGTGCCACGTGTGCGTGTGACACCCATAGGGCACGCACAGCTATTCCTCACTACGTACTCAAACACAGGCAGCAATATGCGGAGGTATATCGCCATACAAATCACTCGACCAAACAGCTACTTAAAACGAGGAGAGGTGTAATTTCTCTATCAAACGTTGATTATGAGCAGCCGGGCTCACCCTGCATTCACGGAGCAAACGTTACAATGTTGCAGCAGTGATTTCTTGTTAGATGTTTATATTACAGCAGAAAATACCGTGATCTTGCAAGCTCTTTACGGGATTCCTGTGACGCAACAAACACGTGAATTGACAAAAATAAATAAAAATAACAAATTAACCAAACAAAAACAAAACGAATAATCATTTACACACAGCATTGCTCATAATTGAACGAATAAATAAATAAAAATACAGTGCAACATTGCGATGGGAAAAACATTTATAGGTAGCTTATTGCACATTGAGAGAGAAGAAGTGCACATTTGCAACATTTCAAACAAATCAATATTTGCAATCACAGGCAGAAATTGTAATTCTAATTTGGATCTAAGGTTGCTCATCGAAGGTATTGACTGTAGCTTCAAGCTCGTGGCCATATTGTTCCAAAAATGTGGGGCAGCCCCCACAAAAGCTTTTCCCCCATATGTTGATGTGAACCTAGGAACATTTAGCAGAAATTACGTTAGGTTTCTTAGGCTTACTTTGTTAATCTGTACGGTCAACAGATCCTTCAAATATTTTGCTGACTTTTTAAGTAAGACCTTAAGTATGAAAAGGACCCAATGAATACTACGATTATTTACAGAAGTTAATTTCATTTTGATGGCGTTGTTTCCTTTGCTAATGATATTAAATCATTGTCCTCCAGACATTGAAAAGGAGGTCTCAATTACCTCTTTTCCATGGTATAACCGTACCGTGCTGGGGCCTTGCCAAGAAAACCTGCCTCTGGAGGCGCCAGGTTTTGCCACTGCATAAGCAAGCTGTGCCGCTTATGTCGCATGATATGAAAGCCGTACTTTGCATAAGTACTCTCTGATGCAAAGTATGATTGAATTAACCCTGGCCTTGCTGTGTCCCTGAGGCAGATTTCGATGTCTCGTGAGGATTTCGCTGTTTGTTTAGTTCTGGCTTGGCTCGCTAGCGCGGCTTGGTTGTGCCAGTGGAAAAGGTCTCTGTTGGTATGCGGGAACACACCAAGGCTTGTTTTGTTTATTACGGAGTGACCTTATCTCGCATGGTCTGACTGCCAATTTCTGGACCTGATATCATTCAAAGTTCATTAAAGGCATGTAGCTGGAGACCGAGACATTTCATGACGAGTTATGCCAGGGTTGAATTTTCTAAAATAATAGATACTTCTCGAGCTAAAATGGCATACTGTATATGATATTTGCTGCAATAATGTACGTATAGACCCATCATAATTTATTTTTTAAAGTTTATATGACTAATGATGCAGAGTAAAGAGTCTGAAGTGTGTGCTGTCATATGCTTAATCACCTGTTGTTGCACTTCCAGGGAGGGTATATGACCAGGCACAGAAGCCTTAGCATTTGGTGAAAATGCAAAAGCTGTTTCTACATTTTTTTCCCACAGAGGTATATTCACTCATATTGGCAGTGAGAACTCGGTGCATGTAATTTCGCAACACAGATGCGATTTATTGACTAACGTTTGGATGGAATCTAACATTTATCATCCTGTAATGGCAAGCATTTGTTCATTTACAAGGCAACATTGCAATTAATTACTCTTGCTATAACCGTTACCCTAAACCAGTTGAATAGTGTGGGGTCTTATTTTAATTTTTTTAAGCTCTGCTTTAATTTTTCTTTAATTCTTGGTATTTCGATACGAAACTGCTGTATCCGTTACACGTGCGTGCGCGTCATTTCCCGATACTCTCCTTCAGAGGAAGCACTGCAAAACATGTGGCTTGGACTGTGCACGGATAATCTTAAGAGACTTCAAATCGTTGCAGGTTTTGTGGATATTCGAAGGGTTTGAAAAAGGACAGTACCAATGCAACACATTTTATGGCCATGAGTGCGTGCTAAACTGCGATTTTGAGAGTGTTGAAGCATTTTTTTTGATCTCCCTTTTTTAAAGTGATTAAAATCTACGTTGTGTGCAAAAAACAAACAGCATGTGTGTAAAATGTTGTGCACTATTACCACTTGCTTTACATTACAACTCGTATATCTGTTGGGGTATGACAGCCAAAGCACAGCCTTGAGGGAAGCGGAATCGTTGTCTTCAATGCCTCAACTGAATTTCACAGGTAGCTTAAATAAGGCAGGCTGTCCCTGATTTCCCACTCGTATAGGTGGGTGCTCGCATCAGGGACAGCCTGCCTTATTTAATCTACCTGTCCCATGTGTCCCTGAGTGTTGAGAATCAAGGGCACCTCACAGGTGTTGACGAGCAATAATAATAATAATAGCATTTTATAGAGCACCTTTCACCCGAGGGTCACAAAGCGCTGCACAACGACAGAAAAAAAACCAACTAATAAAAACCAAAGCAACAAAAACTTAAATGATTAAGGCTGCTTCGAATACACTGAAAGGTCGTGAAACTGGCAATCTTAAGAGCGGCAAAAATCTGCCAGCGTCCCCTAAGATGGGATATTACCTGCCCCTCTACCTGGAAATCCATCTATAATGTGGCAGTTGGGGCGTCATTTCACATTTTTTCAGTAACCCTATTGGCTGGTCGTGTTACGTGACGACTGTGCCCTCGGCGGTCAGTCTGCCGTAAAGACCAGTAATGTTAATGTAAACAAGCAGTGTGTGCTGCATTGCTAATGTGGTGCTAGAAGGACATTGTGCTAAAAAAAACAAGCCTTGGTTTCAAGACCCGGCCTAGAGAAGAGATGACAATAGTGGACTTGTGGCACAAGAAGACCTGGAGCTGAGTGGACTTTCTGAAGACTGGCACCAGTGGTGTCAAGATCACGGCGAGGCCCTCATCCAACATTGGTTTGACCATGAGCTGTGTGTACATCCTGTGAAAGCTAGCAATGGGTGACGTGCACCCACTGTTGACAGAGCTGGTGGGCCTTACACCTAGTGCAACAAATGCCAGCCATATCTAGCAGTGGTGGTAGAGAATGGTGGTATCGATAGTACAGGCTGTGATTACCTTTGGCATCGAATGAAAATGTTAAACGCATATTAAACAACAAACACATTAGGTTAGATGTTTATTATATGTACACAACTGCATGCAACCTTATGTTGCAGAGTTTAACATAAATATACACACCTTAAACAGTGCATAGTTCCAATCAAAACAGGTGCTGCATGTGCTCTCGGCTTTACAGGATGCAGAATCACGCAACAAGGTGCTGCATTTGTATTCAATATTGATCCTCATAACACCTGCTCTGTCTGGAAACCGCCGATGATGAATTATGGGTTCATTCAGTTAGTATTTTAAACAAGCTCACACATACACAAGATTATGGAAAACCACAAAGTTGTAGTTGTACTTGGTGGCCACATCCATTTGAGCTGGATAAAGCAAGTCCATCGAGCAGCATTGAGGGTGGAGCGGTATTAGCCAATGCTGTGCAGGAGAGTGAACCTGACGCCTATAGTTATGAGTCTCTAGAGACCAGAGGATGGCAGCATCGATGATGAGAAACCTGGTATTGGCTGGTAACCAGCTTGATCAGAACCCACCTCTCTGGAGGGGGCTTGACAACGACGCCAACGGGCGGATGGTGAAAGGCCACCCACAACAAGAGGAGTACAAGTGTGGACAATGGCCATCCTGGAATCTCACAGCATGGCAGGATCTCCCCCATAACCCATGCGGGTACTTGGCCACATTTAGGACAATTGTGATAACACCGGAGCGTCAGAACGAATGAACCAAAGCGAGCACAGGCTGCAGTAAAGCTACAATGTATCATTGATGACAAATTGGAGTGATTATTGCAGCGCTGGCGTTCAGGACAGCAGCATGCTCTGTTAACCTGTAAAGCCCAGAGTGAGAGCACCACCTGCGTGGAATAAAACCAAGTTGACGGCTGTAATTTACTGCACTGTGCAGTTAACAGTAATTCAACACTTGCAAGGCACCAGCGCTCAGCTCACTAAACACGGCTTAATTAATTCGCTGAACTCCACTCAGAAGTCTGCACATCCTTTCTAAAGTATTCAAAATTCACGAGAGTCCACCGCATAATATTTTGGCCAGTCAGAGATGATATTCGCATGAACAGCCCTCCATCGGCAATATTGATAATGCCAGAGGGGGTCAGAACACGTGGCACCACTTGACCACCCGACCGTCCCAGTTTCGCTTACAAATGAATAGGACAACTGTCCAATTCCGATCCTTCGCACGATTAATATACGCTTGGATAAACTGCAGTGCAGCACACGCACGTGGGCTGGCGTTGCGTGGAACACCCGGACTGGAGGGTTTGACAAACTGATGTGGAGTTCAGTTATCACAACGTTTGAATGGACACAAAGTAGCAGAATCAGCCGTTCTTTTACAAGAACAAGAGATTGCGACATCGAACACGCACAATCAAGTACATCGTACGGTGTAGTTTTACTGAACCGAAGCCCGACATTGCCACTGTGCGATTGCAGGCATACACAAATATGAAAAAATATAAATGCTTCAGTTTATTACATTTGTGAAATGTGGATTATATAACAAGGATAACAAATTAACCTACAACATGTGCAAGTTAGTTTTTTGTTTTGTGGAACTAGACGTTGCGTATCGGACATCAACCACCTCCGACGCCGCGTTAAGACAACAAATCCTCTGCAGTTATGACAGCAACATGATGGCTTTAACGCGTTCCACTCGTTCCCTCCGCCCCTGGATGTGGGTCCCTTGCATGCTTGATCCTTTTTATTTTGGGAAAATATTCTACCGGTGTCTTTCGTTCTCATTTTTTTCCAATTGAACTCTTCGTATGCCCCGAAACGTTAATGCCCTTGGAAATATTGCAGAGACGTGTGCTCACACCAACTGAAGAGTTTTTACTGAACCTCAGTGGCGCGTTCCCATACACTACACCATGAGATTGCCACATGACATTGAACCGATATTTAAATTCTCAGACGTGGAATTTATCCAAATTAAGTGAATGCCAATAATGTACCGATGTAGGTTTTCACGGCTCGATGAATGGTGGTTGCTTTTTAACGCTGTTCGCTCCCTCCTTCACGTTTCGCTCTCCACGTTGGATGCCTCCAATAGGTTTTTTTTCTTCCTCCACTCACTGGTGGCTAGGTCGAGACCATTAACTGGCTACACTGGAGACGTCGGCTTCAATTACGGGTGATTGCCCGGATGTGAACCCAGGGTCTAAGTCTTGACCCGAGCCCACCCGGCCACATGGCATAATGATCTTAGCGCAATCGACCAACCGCCTTTCTCATGCTGCTCGTGTACAGGCGTGCTACCAAGCAGCCCGAGGTGAGGCACGCACTGCCTGGCCACCTGCTGCATATACAGGTCAAAACGGCTGAGGATAGCTCAATACAGCAAAGAGGGATGGGGCTGAACGGATGGGCTGCTTGCTGCTCTTGCGCAATTTCTTACCTCTTCGCTGTGTAACGTTAAGACATGATTGCAAGGACTTGTGACAATGCCCAGCCCCGTCTGGAGAGTGGTGCTGGTGGTTACAGCGAACCGCATGCCCTAGAGACTGGATACACGCTGCACAGTCGACACGATTTACAAATACTTGACATGACGCGATACACGGCACGCACGCAGCAGTAGCTGCTCTTGCTGCCCGGGTTACTGTGGTGCAGTGCAGCTCGGGGGGATGTCAACACGTGCACTCAGCATGCTTTTAAAAGAGAGGTGAATGTCAGTAATCTGTCATTACAGAGAGTATCTCTCTTGCGTGTAATGTTAATCCCTCTCCAAATGCAAAGCTCATGGACAAGGCCAAATACATTTCAAATATTTACGTCAAAGGTGGTAGCTAATGTGCTACCGTTAGGTTTGGTCATGTGCCCTGAGGGTGAGTTGGATGGACAAATGAGTGACAGGTATTCACATCACAGCTAACGAAAGCAGAGGAATAGAACTGGCCAATGGAAATGCTCCAGCTCACCTTGCTTCACTATGCTCCTGATCAAAACTGTGCTTTTTTTGGGATTATGTTTATATTTACACATCACCTGTAGTGCACACTTGAAAGCTTATCGTAATCCCTGCTTAGGAGTAGCATTTAATCTAGCGTAAAATAACCAGTTATCACTGTGATTAAACGTACGTGGTGATGCTGCGTTGGCAGTGCCAGACAAGCAGAATTAACAAAAAAAAACCCTCAACACATTCGTCAATAACTTTGACGCCTTAATAGAACAAATAAAAAAAGGTGACATTTCTGTTAATGATGCTTCTTCACGGCACAGAGAGGGGGGGGCAGAATGGATAATAATAGCTTGAGACTGCACTTTTATGATTAGTTTTTAAAATGTATTTTCATATTAATAGTTAAGTAATAGTTGCCATCACGTAAGAATTGCTTCAATAATCCAACAGTATTACTACATTTATTTATATAAAAAGTAGTATACTAAAATCATTCATTATCAGTACCCGCTTAATCCTGTGCAGGGTCTTTACGATTAAGTATAATAATACTGTTTGTTTATTTAAGAGTTCTTTACTCGATAGCTACTATGATGGAACTATTCATATGCCAATAAAAGGAAATGGTCATCAGAAATGTACCATCTCCAATGCATATTATTCACTATCTGTCCTCTATACATGTGCTCTAAAGAAAGACCATTGCCCGAAACATAACCTATTTTTATTTTAAGGCCACAGTGTTACTGACATGTTGCATTTTTTGTTAACCCTGTGTAGGCGTTTGTGATCGCTATGAGAGTGTGTGCTGCCGCAAGCCGAAATAGCCAATCACAGTTTTCAGCAAGACAAAATTATCCAAGCTACGAAAAATAATTTTGCGTGTCTATTCAAAGGGTTCACTGTAATGAGTCTCTACATCAAAGCCTGTGGTCAACTTTACAACACAAATTACACCGAGTACAAGCATCCAGTACACATCAATCAATCGGGCCGGTTTGCACGTGTCAGCATAAAGAACTGATTTGCGACGAACGACACAAAGCAGTTATATGGAGGATACATCCACACGCAGGAAACGCATTTTTACGCAACCCCAGACCCCCCCAAACCTCCCGCTCCCACAATTCTGAGGACATACCCGAAACATTTTGTGGCTTAACAGGATTATGGGACTTCACAGCATTTGGGAGATTGTTCCAGCAAGAGGCATTACGGTATCCAACTGTGAATTATATATGGCAAGGGGTGACTTTACAATAGTGGGGAGGTCTGAGCCGGAGAGCCCACCATCAGTGTGTGATGAGTGATTAATGCCCCCTTATCCCTGTTTATTTGGAATATCTACACCTACGGTTACACCTCATTCCCATTGTCTAACCGTGTAATAAATCCAACCGAAATCAATCTCTTCAAAATACTGCCATAAAAAAGTACAAAATGTACTAACCAGTGCCCTGTTTTCTCACCCTCACAAAAACTGGAAAAATGACGGATGACGAACAAAGACGTTTTTGAGAACCCGTATAAAAAGGCTAAAATTTGCAGATTGGACGGAGGATGGCCTTTCCTTTAAATTACCGTAAAATCTCGACTATAATACGCACCTATAACATGCACCCCAAACTTTGAGTTTCATCATAATATAAAAAGTTAGAATCCTATGCATAATACGCCAACGTCTCGAGGCCTAAAGGTGTAATTTGCGGAAAGATAGGAAACAATTGACAGATCAAAGGCCCCGGCATTTGCTACTATGTGTGCTGGAAATTTTTAAAGATGGCGACAGTGAGTTCAACGGTTCCGATAATTAAATTACGGTGACTTTTGCGTTTAAGAATGAGCAACTATGAACACTTTTAGAGACAATGATAACCACTGCCAATAAGTTTGAAATACAAATTTTTTAGACGAAAAAAGCTACACCGATGTATAATACGCACCCCAATTTTAAGATGACTTTCTAGTGAAAAAAAAAGGCGCACTATATTCGAGATTTTATGGTCCACAAAACAAATTGTGAATATAATTCGAGCGTAAGAAAGAAAAAATAAGGATACTTTTTCCGTGACCGCTGGCCATTCGAATCTAGGACATTCCGAGCGCCTCCCCAAAACGAATTTTTTGTCCAGCGTTGAGGTTGAAGTTGAAGTCAGCCGGAGCTTCGAATATGAGCACGACGGTGGAGCCCAGGTTAAATTCGCCCAGGTGCTCCCCCTTCCGCAGCGGGATGCCGGAGCGGCTCGACTCCACGTAGCTCAGGTCGTGGTAGCTCCCTTTCATGTAGCGCGGGCTGTTCGTGTGCAGCTCCTGGTTCGTAAACGAAACACGACGGCGCGAACGTGAGACGCAACGGCCGCAGGGAGAAGCCGATAATTAGCCAACAGATCCGGACGTCGTACACTCACGCCTACGCACGGGTTGCTGAGGGGGACAAGGCCACGGATGGATTCGAACGCGAGCACACGGGCCTTGTAGTCTACACACTCGGGAATTGGAAGCCAATGACGAGACGCCACGTTTGTGATAACTGGCAGGGCGGGACTCGGTTTGGGAAAGGAGCCGGGCTGTGGAATTTAGTATTAGCTGTAGTTTAAGTATCAAGGTTGTTCTGGAGTGAGAAACGAGTTTGCTACCTTCCGAGGCCATCGACGCACCTAACCTCCGGCAGCCGCAGCTATGTAGACGCACACACCTTGTCAAAGTAGATTTTGATGGAGCCCACGTTCGTGGCACCGACGGCAGTGAAAGAGAAGAAGCCGTGCTGCCACTCCCCCGTGAGCACCACGCGCTCGTTGTGGCAGAACAGCTCCTTGATCCAGCGAGCCACGCCCGGACTCACGGACATGAGCGTCCCTGTGCGACACCCGGGAAGGCATGACACGTGCGCACGTCATCATTCATTCAGAATAGGTACCCGCTTAATCCTGTAGAGGGTCGCGGGGGCGCAGGAGCCTGTCTCAGCAGCCACAGGGTGCAAGGCAGGGTTATACCATCGCAGGGCATTAGGAGCAATTTAGTCAGCAGGCAAAATGACCTAGGCAACTGCAGCAGACGCAGCAGCATGTCTGTGGCCTGCTGGAGGAAACCAGAGTACCCGGCAAAAACTCACGCAGAAAGGCTCCTGAGCCGGGAATGGAACACGGGACCTTCTTGGTGAGAGGCGGCACCGCTACTAACCGCGCCACCGTGTCGCCCTGGTATTTCATTTAATATGGCTAAATTCCTGATTATACGACCCAGACGGATTCAGTTACTTGATGTCTAATAAACGGTCTTTCTTTCTGACATTTTATATAAATCAAGTCTTAAGAGGTGTTTGTGGACAGTGTTAAATATTATAAGCTTTCGTCTCAAAGAAACCTTATTAAACTGTTCATTTCAGCTTTTGCCGTTCAGCTACTATAAATAGCACCCAAACAATCAAAATGCATGGCCTTTTGCGATTCTGTAGAATCAGCCAAGAAGTCATTATCACAACGCAGAAAGAGGCTGATTTATTTGTTTTTGGTCAGGGCAGAACCTTGTCATATTCCTCATTACAACAGCGGCAGTGTGCGATCCATGTTTGGCTTGTATGTCTGCTTTGCTGATGAAAATGACATCTCAATGAAAGCACCCTGCTCAAGGTAATAATTTCATGCTTCAATGATCATATCCCAAGCAATAAAGGTTACATGGGATATTACCATCAACCATACACGTAGTTAAATGTCAGACATTCTGGTCAATTTGACGTTCAGCTGTTCCCCTTGTGCATGTATAATCAACTGTTCCATTATCAGTGTTGTGTACTGTAAATGGCCACGTGTTTAACAACACTATTATTTATACGAATAAGCTTAATGTGGAAAACATGGGACGGCCCAGCTTGTTGCAGAGGTTCACGCTTCCAATCTAGCGTCTTTTGAGCGGCACTTTACACTGTAATATCGTAATCAAGCAGAGTTGTTAAATGCCGAGGAATGTAGTGGTGAATGCAGACTTCATATAAAACACAAAAGCAACTATTTTTCGCATGTAACTTTACTTATCATAATAATAAACTCTATTTAAAACGTGCACATATTAATTCAATTTCAAATGTACCAATTCGACGAGAGAACGACTCAGAGGCGCGAGGAAAGCGCAGAGAGGCGAAGGAGGCAGCCAGGCGGTTTGCCGGCGCGAACATATTGCCACATACTGCATCCTATATATTATGATGTTATTGACCAATTAATGAATGAGTTTTTTTTTTGTTAAGTTGTGGGACGAAAGCGGAGAGCCTGGAGGAAATGCACGCAGAACAACGGGGAGAACACACAAACTCCGCAGAGAAAGGCGGCCCAAGGCGGGAATCGAACCGCCTCGGGCAAGACCATTCTTTCTGTGAGGAGGCGCAGCTGTTACCACTGCACAGACACCCTGACCGGGACCCCCACCCG
>JAZEWU010000010.1:7186820-7206850 GCA_036362915.1 Geotria australis
CTCCGGTGCGCACCTGGGAAGTGCCTGCGGTGCTGCACGGTCCAGTCGGTGGGCGAGTGGAAGCGGTGGTAGTCCCCGGGCGCCAGGTAGATCACGCAGTGGTACAGCGCGTTGCCCGGCCGGCTCACCAGCTGGTCCTGGAGCACGGTGCTCTGCACGGGCTCTGTGCCGGCGACAAAGACAAAAGATCCCCCGTATAGGCCTTAACAGACTGTAGGGTCAAGTGCTGTTAGCAAATAGCAGCACCTATATAGGCCAGCACGGCACACGAGGGGGGTGGGTGGCAATGTTTACATACTGCACCAGGTACTCATTTTAGGTGACCTACGGGAGGCCCAGGACCGGTTTATAAATCTGCCAGTCACTGTTGTTGGCCATGAGCAGGCTTTGCACTCGGGTCGCCGGGTTCGTAACACAGCAGTAACGGCTGCACTACTGCTCCCCGTGGCCTGGATCGGCTGTCTCCGGGCTGCGTGGCACGAACACTGTGGTACGCATCTTGCAGTAGAGTTGGCAGCTCAGGGCGCTACTTGCTCGGGCAGCACTCCCCACACTGACGCAAGGTAGGTACTTCACTTCAAGTGCACGTTGTTACGCTCATGCGGCGAATACATTTCTACAACTCTAAGTTTACGAACATAACAAGCAGCTGATTGCATTTTACCCCACAGTATGACCGGGGTGCCTACAATGAGTAACACGGCTCCCACAATACTCCGCACAGATCCTCAGCGAGCACTACCGTCATGCTGTGCGCCGGTGTGTTAACGAGGGTGCACTGGAAGCCAAGTGCGTACGTGCGCGCGCGCGTGCCAAACGCGAGCGTCCGTATCTCTTACCGGCTCGTTGCTACGGCCAAGACAGCGGATTATTTTTAGAGCGAAGCAACGGATAAGGTGTTGGATACGCTCCCAACCTACTAGCCACAACCCGAATCGTGGGCACCCCGCACAGAGAATTCCGCCACTCACTGTAACAACTGCTCAATTACGAGAATATACAAATCCTTCTCTGCTCACGGCAAGCGGTAATGAGGAGCCTGGTGGACGGTGGCCTACACGGAGCTTTAACGCTCGCTACGGCCGCACGTGTTCGAGGTCAGCGTCGCGATAGACGGCTCCCGAGGTCGCGCGTCTTTGTGAACCGTGCCGCTCACCGTCGCCGGGAGCGCCGCCCTGCGGGCCCAGGAAGCTCTCGAGCGAGTAGGTGACTCCCTTCACCTGCTCCACCTCATTGTTCCTCACGCGGCCAAAGTGCAGGATCTTTCCGTCTGCAGGGCTGACCTGTCAATTAAAAGTGACATTTTGTGGTGGTTAGCGGTTCAACCCCACGTCCCCCCCCCCACCACAAACTCCACCCAGGATTCCGTCGGTCGTAAACCTGACGAGAGGCGAGCATCGTGAACGTCGGGTGAAGGTTGCTGTCGTCAAACAAGAACGCCACGTGGGCGATACGAGATGACGCAAACTATCTCACTGCCAAGTTGTTGCTGAAGAATCCCGGTGGAGGTGATCCCGTTATTGTAACCGTAGGATCGTGATAAATGCCGAAGGCGGCTTGGGACGGCTAATGACGGTTTGTAAGTACGAGGGAAAGCAGCAGGGAAAGTAGCGATTGACTGGCAGTGCGCTGGCTCAACAGAGCGCAGACGAGATGAAACGGTCCTCGGCACGGGAGGAGGAGGAAGCAACGAGTGATAGGTAGATAGATGTTTATTATTGCAGCAGAAAAATACCCAGTGAGCTTGCAAGCTCTTTACGGGACTCCTGAGGCACAACAAACATGGGAACGATAACCATAGTGGTAGCGACAGAGGAGCGGTAAGTCGACAGACCGCGCTTACTTGGACTGGCAGGACCTATATCCGCGAGTTCAATTTTAGGCTCCGAACGTGTAAGTAGTTGGTACAGAGCGGGCACTACAAGACGGACCGCCCGCAACACCCTCAGGGTCCACTAGTTTGCGAGCCGCTGCCATAAGCGCGATCGCAGGGCCCTGCAATCTGCGACGATTGCCCCGCGACGCGTAACCCGATTGATCCCACCGAGCTGCGGCCCTTGCGGTCACGCGACGACCCTCACCATGCAGTTGGCGCACACGGGCCGCACGCTGGGCTTGAGCTGCCGCCGGAAGAACTCGCCCAGGTTGCGGTAGTGCTGCAGGTCCTCGACGGCCGCCTCCGTCATGTCGACGCTGAAGGCGCGGATGTAGAGCGTGTAGATGGGCCGGCGGAGCCAGCTGGGCAGCTCCAGCTGGTTGAGGCGCCCCCAGGCGCGCGACAGCATGCGCGTCGGCACCGACTTGTACACGGCCACCTGCGCCGGGAACACGGAGGGGGGAACGCGGGCGGCGTGAGCGCAGGCGCCAGCGACACACGCGGCACCGGCACAGGCTGGCAGGCGGTGGGTGGCAGTTGTTGTTGAGAGCCGGGTTGGTTGCCCCTCCAGTGCTGGGGGGTGCTGGAGCAGAATTTGATGGCCGGATGGGCTTCGTGATGCCGACCTCATTTAGTCGGAGGGTCTTCGGATTGATATTCGTCTGGAACCCCCCTCCAGATCTGTTCGTTGAGGGAGACCCCAGCAAGAAAGCTAGACTCAAGGTGGCATGGCTGAGACGGGGCCACGACATCAGCTCGAGCAAGATGGAACCGTGGGACCGCGAACGATGGCAAACTTAACGGAGAGATGTTTATCCAGCAGTGAATAGATCACGATAGCTCACGATGATCCAGACTTAACGAGTCAACAAAGATATTTCACGGTTTTGCGATAGATTCGTACACACCAGTGATAGGGGGAGGGCACGAACTGTCATTACCATCATCATCACTACGAACCATTTATGGATTTGGTGCCGAATCAATGAACGTCCACTTGATAACCGTGAACGTGGGAATCACTAAAAATGAAACCATCACCATCGACAAATACCGTGCGTAGTGTTTTCACTACAGAATACAACTCAGGTTTGGCAGTTCTGATGTGGTTAGCCGGCCGTGTTAATTCATAACTTGTCAGTCACGTCAGATGCATAGAATAACCATTTCTCATTCGCTACAGGTTAGCACGGGTCCTGGGATTGCGAAGAAAAAAGCTCGCAGATGTGTGCATTCCTGTCGTAGGTTGTTTGGTGACCATACGATAAGATCGTGTGTAATACGTGCTACAAAAAATGAGCATTCTTGTTAGCGTTATACATTCTGACATTGACTTATGGTGGCATGGCTATGCCTCCTCCTCTTTTAATCATGTAAAGGTTACTAAAGATAGACAAAGCAACAACGTTAATTATGTACCCAGCTGCACATGAAATGGCGTGCCCACAGACTGCACCAGTTACACGTTAGAAACCTGAATTGAACTCGCGAATATAAATGTTTAAGTTACTCAAAGTTTGAAAAAAAACGGCAGAGAACATGCAGCTGTCCAATTCACTTCATGTGCAAAGGCCTGTGAACCATGCGTTACTGCTGCGTCGTTATTCGTGGTCGTGTTATATAACTCTGATGTGTTTTCAGATACAACCTGAAAACGCATTAGCGAGAGTAACAGTATTGGCTAGACCTGTGTATGTGGCGTCTGTATTTGCAGAACATTACACGGGCTTGTATTTGAGCAGCAAGATGGCACAGAAGGTAGCACTGCAGCCTCACAGCAAGAAGCCCCTGAGCTCAATTCCCGGCTCGGGATCATTCTGCGTGGGGGTTTGTGTGCTCTCTCCGTGACTGCGTGGGTTATCGCCAGGGTACTCCGGTTTCTTCCCAAAGTAAAAAAAATACACCATGGCAGATGTTGGTGCCGGCTTACTGGATGGCCGCCTTCCCCCTGAGCGGTTCCTTGCTAGGGTTACCATCTCAGAGGTACAAAAAACCCAGGACATATCGTGGGGGTGAACAGAATAAGAGAGAGAAGACTGTGCTTGTAACCGGTAAAAACCCGGACTTCGATTGACTTGCTCCAGGAAAACGTCCAGATTTCCCAGGACAGTTGCCTCAAAAAGGAGGACGATTCCGGAAAAACCAGGACAGGTGGCAACTCTATTGCTTGCGCCCCCGAATGGGTTCTTCTCTCTTTGAGAGTGAACGAATACTGCGCACGTTTATAAGCAGTAGATTATTATAACTATTAGTTAAAACGTGTATAAAAGTGACCACCGGCCATATTACAGCGCTAATCAGCAAGCTGCACCTTTGCAATGCCTCCTGGGTGTTCGGCAGAGCGCCTCGCAGTTAGGAGGCACGTACGAGCCGGAGGAATCGCGATGGACGCACGCGCTGATTTACGCTTACGTAACGCAACCTACACGAGCCGCTCCACAGCAAATTAATTTCAAGTATTCGAATTTACAGTACGGGGAATGTGACCGTTAGGTCTGTTGAAAGCTACGGATAAAGTGTGCGGTGGTGGATGGATGAGGCACAGCGCATTAATCATACATAATACATTACTGTATTTAAATAGACAGGATATCAAATGTAAATCACCACGTGTGTGTGTATATATAGGGACACATCTCAGCTGTTCTTGATAAGGGACTGCTGGATTAGCATCTCGGCAGAGGATATGATCCTGCACCTGCTTGTCAAGACTATCATCGCATCAAGACACACCTGTTCATAATAGCGTACATCATTTATTAGTTGGCTTTTATTTAATGAAATCTAATCACTTGTTTGGGGTTTTACCGTTTGCAGTGTTTATCAGTATGCGTGCTGTTTTATTTTCTTTCCCAAATCTTAAGTTTCGTACAGTGCTTTGTGAGCTTTGCTATGAGGCGGCCGCCTCGTAGCAAGAAGGATCCGGGTTCGATTCACGGCTCGGGTGGATTTGTGTGCGGTTTGCATGTTCTCTCCCCGTGTCAATGTGGGTTTTGGCCGGGTGTTCTGGTTTGCTCCCACAGTCCAAATACATGCTGCTGTCCTCCGAGTTGCAAAGCAACTATGAAAATTCCCACCCCATTGAGTCTCCACGGCCCTGATAGTGGACACTAGCTGGTGGTGGTTTACACCAAGACAAATATCCCATATATAGCCGTCGCAGACTTTCGGGATAGGTGTTGTTAGCAAGCACCTATGAAAGCCGGCAAGGTCCACGAGGGGGTGGGTTACCACCACCACGCCCGGCCGCCTTCGTCTCCCCAGTGGTGATATTTACACGCTGCATGAGGTACTTATTTGAGGCTGAGTTGACCTGGAGGAGGCCTAGGACCGGTTCAAATAATCGTCACTGGTGTTGGCCGTAGCACAGCGTGATAACCGCCACTATTATCGCTACTTGTGTCAACACAGCTATAGAGACCAGCAGATATTTATATTATTAGACGTATAGAGCTTCATCCAATTAGCACTGGTCAATGTTAAAAGAGCAATGATTTAGCCACTTGGGTTCGTGGAAGGTCTGAGCCACTATAAGCCAATGTGTTGAGATTTACAGTGTCACCATTTCCTAAAGGCAACTGAGGACCTACTGAACAGCCATTCAGTGTCCTGCTGCTCGGCACAAGTGAAAAGATGGATTAGTTGAATGAACTTGTAGGCAAGTCTGCTGGAAGCAGCCTGTCTTTAAACCACTTTGAATGAACCAAGTGGCAGCAAGCTGGCTAGCAGGGCGGCAAAGGATTATGTCTGAAAATATAATCCTCAACAAGATAATGGAACAATGTGTCACCGGCCCGCCATGCTCAACTGGTGGGTGACGACCCATCAGTGGGCTGCGAGCTCTACATAGTGATCCGTGGAGAACAGACCCAAGCGGGCCTTGAGGTGAAAAAGATTGAGAACCCATCACAGACCTTGCCAAGACGGTATAACTATCAAAATCAAGTTTAAATTTTGGGTCTCAGTAAATAATAGATGTATAAACAACAGCCTATTCGTGGCAAGCCTTACGTATCCTGCAATAAGACGCCCTTACAATACAGATTACAACAAAGATTGATTTTATCTTTTTGTGCTGCGAGACGGCAATCCGTTTCACATGAAGGCATCAAGCAGTTTTTTTTCTTCCATTCTGGGAACGCAAGAGCAGACAAATGATCTGGCTCTGAGGCTCTTTAAATAAAGCCATTCATCGTCAGACTTGGCCGACCGCACTGAAAGCTCACTGTACAGATGAAGAGGCTGCATTGGGGCCTTTCCGGGCTGGAAAAGCAAAAGGCCAACATCACAATCGTCAACCAGCTCTTGCTTTCAGACTGAGCACCTTTGATGTGATGTGGCTATGTTATACGATAGTATAGCCTGCAGCCAGTGAGGTGGCCCGTCACACACGTGCAAAGTGCCTGCAGAGTGACAGGCTGCAGTCATATCGCCATCATTACGAACGGCAGCTACGCATATCTGGACAGAAAGCTCGCATGCTATGCTTTGCGCACATTCCTTTTGCTGTTGTCGATTTATCTGACGGGTTACCAGGTTCTGCCGGGTTGCCCCCCAGTGCTGGGAGTACTGGAGCAGAAGTTTACAGCCAGATACTCATCCTGACACCAACCTCCTTCAGTCGGAGGGTCTTGTTCACAGAGATCCTAGCAGGAGTGCTGGACTCCAGGTGATTGGAAGACGCAAAACGCTTCCACCACGATAAGGTTACGATCCATAAAGGGGCACAAACATCCCCTTTGCTAACCAAAACCACCTTATTTTCCAATTAACGGTGCACAGGCAGAAGTAACAACAAAAAACCCACAACAAAACATTCACGAATAACATTGCTCTGCAGAGGAAACAAATATATATTAGGCGGTGGAATTACACCGTAGCAGAGCCCTCTGCTGCCGTGAGGGGCCGTTGCCAAAATCGTTGCCTATTAGAGTAGCGGTATTGACGAATATCCCGTTTCCAGTGTTGCACACTGTGGAAACATCGTCATGCCCCACTGATTCATGAACAGACCAATTATAGTCAGAATATAACCTGCTAGAACTGCAGCAAGCATGCCCCTTTGCCGTTTTAGGCGGTTCGGCAACTCTTTGAAAACCGCTGTAATGTTTTGCAGCGACGATGGGACGTGCGGAGGTGTGTGACTGAAGGAATGGGATGTGGGCGTGCAAGGGAAGGCAGCGAATGGTGGCACACCACTCTTTTGTTTGATCGTTGTGAAAGAACGCTCAGGTACATACACACGCACACCACTCACGACACACGAACAAACACGCAAATATTTCTAAACATTTTAATTGGTTTAGACGTATCTCCCGAGAGCAGGGCGGTAATGCGCGTGCCCAGCAAACTCACTTTAAATTTGCTAATGTTCGCCGGTGTGAAAAATTACCGTCGCTGGGGACGGACAACAGATCCTGCCAAGACGCAGCCACCCACCGGAACTCTGCCACCGGTACAAAGACCGGGGTTTGGGGAACCGTGGAGGAAGGGTGGGGGAGTGGGGGGGTTCTTACCCTGCCAGACAGGCGCCAAGCGGGCCTGCCAATGCCCAGGGACAGCAGGCGCCAGGGCTGCAACGCCAGCCGGGGCAGCCTGCCCAGCCTACGCAATGGGCCTTTCACAGAGAGCGACGGCAAGCCGAACCTACAAGGGGGTAAGAGAGCAGAACCGCAGGCGGGCAGCCGCGGGGTGTTCGCCCGTCAGCCTGCGGGGAACGACCGGCGGGAGAGCGAGCGAGCGGGCGAACGAGCGGGATCTCCGCTCCGAGCCGCGGCCGTTGAGTGAGGGGCGGCCGCCGACCGCGGCGCAACGCGACCGCGCATCCGTGACGGTTTCTCCGCGCGACCGCGCGTTTCAAACGTCGGCCCTGCTCCGATCGCGTGGCCGCTCGCGATGCGGGGTTGCAGGCGGACTAAAGTAACCGCCGAGAGGATGGCGCGCCGGACGAAACTACGGGCGGGTTTATTAAACCCCACAACGCTTGTCCACCCGGCGGGACGAATGGTATGCCGCGGCAGGTCGATGATCGAGAGGCCGATCCGACAGGCGGCGTGTGGCGAGATAGTGCTGGTAACTCCAAACCTGTCGTGATGTCTGGCCAGTTTGGAAGAGAAAGCCAAAATACCCTGCGGAGATGCTCTACAGCGCCCTCTGGTAGAGGTCCTTCTGCCACAGCTCGAGCAAGGAACTGCGGCGCTGCACCTTTACCTGTTAAGGATGCAAAACACTGTGGAGGTGTTTGCAGAGCTAAACTATGTGTGCCAAATAAAACCAAATAACACAAATGTAGAATGACATCCAACGCTAATATTCTTCCGACAAAAGGGTGTCAATTGCACAGTATGATTGTGTGTGATTAACATTATTTTAAAATTCTATTTCTAGGACACTTGGTACAGCCTACAAATGTATTTTTAACATGGGTTTTTTTTTGGCAGAGCATTTGTTTCCTATTAATTTAATACCAGGTTGATATGAATGTTAAATATTCAAAAACGCAATTGATGTTACCCAATTAGCCTACATATGGCATCAATACGTCTCGCAAATAGTTCCTGCGCATGTACAATATTGTACTCCTGACCAAGACGACAGACATTTTGATAATTTGCCTGCACTTAATCACTTCCTAATCAAATGCACCTAATTACTGTCGTGAATAAATCTCCCAAAGGTGCAAATTCTCCTGGGTGTTGGGCAGTTCCCCCCGTCGCACCATCTCATGTAAATGCCCCAAATCTCATCTGTGACGGCCAATAAATAGCACGCACCACTTGAGAGCCGCGTAGGCTATAAATGACCAAGAGGGCATTCTAAAACAACTGTCAACAAACACAGCCTTGATTGAAAAGCAGTATTTTTATCTCGTTGGAAAAAATTCTTACCATCACTCGCAGTGGAAAGAATGACATAATCTCACCTAAACCGATTTCATCCATGGACAACCTATAATATTAATGTAACGAACCTTATCGAAAAATGCAGCTCTTAACGTCCTCATACATAAATGCCAAATTAGTTTTTTTTTAACAAGATCTATGCCCAGTGGCTCAAAGAGAAGGAAGATAACAGAACAGTTTAATAGTATACCGATGTAGGGTTTCATGGCTCAATTCATGTTGGTTGCTCTCCCTCTCTCCCTCACGACATTTCGCCTCCCACACGACATTTCGTCTCCCACGTTGGAAACGCCTGAGGATGCTTCCAACGTGGAAGGCGAAACGTCGCGAGGGACAGAGGGAGAGCGCTCGACACGACTATCCCAAAAAAACTGCTTTGAAGTTTACTGTAAATTTGACCACGACATAACAAGCAGAGCCGCTCATGTCACCAAAATCGGGGGTAACTTGGGTTCGCACGTGTATTATTGACCCGTGACCAAGTTGAAACTGCACTGACCTGTTACAAACCACAAATATTATATCACACAGGCTTAATTTATCTGTAAGGGAAAACTCTGCAAACCGACACCGTGACCCAAAAATAAGACATCCCGCATGTCGCCCCTAATCCGCACTTACTGGCACATTGCCCTGCTGCACGCTCACCGTTTCCGTGGCTAATTTTAGCCTGCAATGTTTCATTTCTATATCCACTGCGTCGGGAAGAATGCCCTCTTCGGCAGACGCTATTAAAATGAGTTATATTCAGAGGGCTCATTGTGTGGCAGCGAATAGGACCTTGCGTTAATGGAATATCTCTAGCACTGCGGTCAGACATCTCGTGATTGGCGAGCCTATCAAGTGTGAATGTGGGCGACTAAGAACGATCTTGCTTGAGGTGGCGGCGGCCAATTATAAAGTTTGATGAAAAATAATTTAGGAATGTTTTACCCACTAGTGAGCATTAACGTGCCGAATAAATGCATATGTTGAAAACATTCATTGACCGCTTCTTCTTTGCGATTCTTCGAAGCACGATGGTCAGCCTCTGGACATCGTTGTCTTTCAGCTCGGCCTCGAAGTGTTTGGTAGAATTCGCAGGCAATACCAAGTATTACCTGACAGGGATCGCGACGTGAACGCTTCTACCTTGACCCCCCCATTGACCGCTGTGTGAACTTTAATGGTCAAATTTCGGCTATTTGAGTGGCGGACAGAAAGTGTGCCTAAGAAAGTCAAATCTGCAATGGCCTGACGACAAGGTCACGGTCGTGTAAGACTAAGCGTTAGTGATAACATTCGGAAGGATTCAACTAGCAGTAGACTGAGCACGACCAATAACGATAGTGGGCACGTACACTGCTTCTTTAAGTCGTGTCCACTTGGTGACCCTGCAATGTTAAAATCTTATATCAACATCTCGCTGTGCCACCTCACAGACCAGGGGCCTTTCTCTGTGTGGAGTTTGCACGTTCTCCCCGTGTCGGCATGGGTTTTCGCCGGGTACTCCGGTTTCCCCCCCACAATCCAAAAACATGCTGTCTAGGTTAATTGGCCTGAATAAATTTCCTCTCGTGCTCTGCGATAGACTGGCGTTCCATCCTGGGTATAGCCCTGCGATGTGCCCTGTAGCTCCCGGGATAGGCTTTGGCTTCAGCACGACCCTTTTAGAGGATTAAGTGGATACGGATAATGAATGAATAGCTCACTGCCACTGCGCAACCTGTGAATGGGACAGAGGCTAGCTGGGTGCAGGGAGACACTTCGTGCACCAGGCCTTCTTAGAGGCAGTGGACGTACTGACCCATTTTTCATCGTCTCCACGCTCTGCGGGCGGCAACGCACAATGAGACCCTTTGTCAACCCCACAGCCCTGGCAACACTCGGATCTGCATTAAATCAATTACCTCGGGACACATTTACACCATAAAGAGCAGCCACACATCGAGCATTTTTATTGCCGTTGTCACTAGCACGATAAATAAAGCGACGGTCCTCAGCCGAGCAGTCGTCGCCTTGCATTGTTTACGTGAAACCTTGCTGGCATGTGCAATACGTCCGATGAGAGCGGTGCCAATTTAATTAAAACAACGTAGAAATCACACAGTCGCACACACACACACACACACGCAAATATAACATTAAGTACCGGCTTAGTGAAACATTAAAATGCCCATTCACTGTAATTGAATTGGCTAGAATGGAATTATCTCCGCAAGCGCAGGCCGTTTTGCACGGTACACCATTTCAAATACGAACGGTATGTACCTACACTGTTTAGATGAATTATACACTTACAAAAAACGGTGGCTTTCCCGATCTGTGTAGACAGTAATAACGTTCCCAAAGCCTTTTCACCGGCCTCTGGGTGGCAGCGGGGTTATCACGAGAGATGGTTGACATTCAAATTAAATCCTCCTAGCAGCAAGCGAGGCAGTTTCCATCCTGTTTAGCACCGTTGGCCAACTCGATTTGTCCGGTAAAACCCTAATGGGTTTTCATATCGCGCATTTCATTGAGGTACAGCCGTCATGCAGTAAATCCTTCGTCTCACAAACCATTTCAAATCTAAACCTCAGTGATAATGGGACCTACTTACAATTTAAGGCTCCGGTGCAACGTGAAAAATGGCCTTATACGCCCGCGACACTAATGGGTATTGTGTTGAAACCAACTCTAGTTATGCTCTTAAATATTTAAAACGCTTTGTGCATGTGGGCAGGCCTAGTCAAAAAAGCTGCGTGTTAGGTTATATTGACGTGAAAATAACGTCGCAGAGTTAAATGTAAATATTCTACTATCCAAGGAAGGAAGCAGAGCCATTACACTATAATATAATAAAAATAAATGACTGTATAAATTCCTAGATGATATACAGCCAAGTCATACACAAACACGCCAAGCGAAGTGCTCGTTTCCTACCAACAAGCGAAGACGATTTAAGACAACAGCTCCTAAGTGAAAATCCAATTTTTATTCTACCAGCGACTAAGCCTCATGCAAAATTCATACCTCACCCAGAACAGGCGCACGCAGGCACGCGTACAATAACAATAACCAAGCGGTGCGACCGTGCCGAGGAGGATCCAACCGGGCACATTTTCAACCGACGACGCCACAACAAATTCAATCAACACGGAACGCATTACTTATTTACGGACGCATTAGCCCGGCAGAGGCCTGTTTACGGTCTCGCAGTCAATAGCGCGGCGCAGCTGCTCGGCTCCATTCGGCCGCCGTCTGCCCCGTCCGGGGCGGGCTCCTGACGCGCGAGCGGGGCACCGCGCGTTACCTGAACTTGCGTTGCTTGCGTTTGGACGGGCAGCTCGGCGGTGCGCACGCGGCGCCCTCGGCGTCCGACGCGCCCAAGTTACCGTGCGCCGTCGGCGAGCGGACAAAGCCCAGGGGTTTGAAGGCCGCGGGCGGCCGCTGCACCCGGTGAAGGTCGTAGCAGCGAGACTCGTGGACGCACCGCCGGCATTTCATCATCCGCCGCCGCCGCCGCGCAAACCCTCCGGCCCGCGGGAACGACGCCGCCAAGGGGGCACCTTCGCGGTCCGGGTCGACGGGGTGACCCCCGGGGGGCGGCGGGGGCACCTCGCTAGACCGCTTGGCGGGTCGCCGGCGGCGAGGGCCGCGCGCCTCGCTCCGGAGGCTGAGCCGCGTTTAATGAGCTTCTTCGCGCGGCTGTACGTTAATGACCGCCGGATAAACGGCCCCTGTTTTTCGGCCGAGAGAGCGGGGACGGCCGGCCGTCCATCGCGTAACGGGGCCGCGCCGCCGATTAACCACGCCGGTCACGGTCGCCGCGACGAGGCGGCGGGAGAGGCCGCTCGACGGCTCGCGAGCAAATCGGCGAGCGACGCAGCGGAAAAGGGCTGGCGGCGTCGCCGCGCCCCTGCTGAGGGAACGTGCGGGTGAGCGGGTGCCGCTACTGCACTCGTGTGCCCGGGACGGCTCGGCTCGTCCTGCTGTTTATAATCCAGCCAGCAGGGCCGGCTCATTTGGGTGACGCAATTTCCGCTCTCCGCCGCTCTCTTAACCCATCGTACCCGCTCGCAATTTCCCCCACGCGCGCCGACAAATGATATCGAATGGGTGTGACTCAGCTTTGAGCGGAGAATACGGCACTCGATACGCATCGTTATGTTGCGCCGAGCGGAGAATAGGAGCTGACTGTGTGGCACGCGGTTAATAGAGGGTGGAAGTAATTCTGGTTCACAAAGTCGTTTGATGCCAGGTTCCGCTTACTCTGGGTCTTACTGCCATCTCTCTTGTAAATCAGTTAACGGCTGGAATACTTACAAACAGAATCTGGCTACAAAACAATTAACCACCATTCCATGTAACAATAATTGAAAATGTCGTATCAGGAATGAAAGAATTTGCAGATTATTTTAACCTACGTTATTTTTTACAGAATCTCTAACCTGCACTGGAAAGTAAACGACGGAGTTTGGTGATGTCGCGTCGCTTGGTACAGATGCCATTCACTGTTCAAAATCATCACCATCAGAAGCTTCTACAGAAACAGATCACGAGGCGATTTCCAATAACAATTCCTCTCCACAGCTGTTCTCTCAGGATATGATGCCTCTAACGTGGGAGGCGAAACGTTGCAATGGAGAGAGAAGAAACATTAGACACGGCTATCCCGAAAGGACAGCTGTGGAGAGCAATTCTCCTACGTCGAGCCATGAAAACCTACATCAGTACATTTCCAATAACAATTCTATCTTAACGGCCCTCGATCACTGCGTCCTATGAGCTCATTGTGTCCATTCCGCTGCACTGCACAGGTCCATCAACGTGTCTTAAATGCACAAAGACAAACAGGCAACGACTCTCAAATGTTCCACACCGGAGGCCTCTTTAGTCCAATAATTGACCTTTGCCCCTAATTCTCCAACTGCATCACATGACTGACTATTAATATTGATCTTCACGGAGCTCTGCAGGCTATGTCCATGTCAAATGTAAATGTCCTAATTATATTCGTTATATCGCAGGAATCCAGAGCTTGCGACCCTGTACAGGATTAAGCGGTTTCTGACCATGAATGACTGAATGAATACCAGGTCCAAGGAAAAACACCGATGCCACCAACACAATAACGGTGATAAGTAATAATTATCATCATTAACAATTCACAGCCCATTGTCAACCCACTGCTGGATGAACAGCACTGCATGCCGTGTTGATCAAGGAGGTTGTGGACCATACTGCACCAAGGAGCGATTCACACATTATTCACCACTGACATTAATTGCGGCCAAGATTCATACCACGCTAACTGCTCTCCGAGCACAGTGTGTTAACTAATGTGTTATCGCTCCACTCCGCAACCATTACACGAGATAAAATGTTCATTAAACAGCAACATGTCGGACAGCATGCCAAACAGCACGTGGTACAATCAGAAGATGCATCGGTGAGCCATACGGCAGGCCTCATAAAAAGAAATAATCCTATGCGGTACTTTGCAGGCTGCTTCAACAAGACGCTCAGCAATGCAATGTTGTAGCACAACAAACATAAGATAAAGTTTCCCCCATCGCATTAACGTACTGCTGGGACAAGTGCTGTTAGCGAGCACCTACGAGGGCCTACGCCGTGCCAGATACCCGTTTGAACTACGTGAGGCCAATGACCAGTTTAGACAACGGTCATTGGTGTTGGCCGTGAGCGGGAATCAAATTCGGGTTGCTGAGGTTGTGGCACAGCGTGCCAACTGCTGCGTTACCGCTGTCCACTAGCACAACAAACATCTGGGCAAACGCATCCACTGCGGTCTATACTTCTTCTTCTTTGCGATTCTTCGAAGCACGATGGTCAGCCTCTGGACATCGCAATATAAAAAAATACACGCGCGTTATAAATTGTATTTGTAATCATTATTAAGTCGACTACGGAAGATAAGACAAATGTATGCCTATGCAAGGAAGTCATGTTCCTTCCATTCGACACACTTTATGTATCAACCGGAGCGCGTGGGGACCAACAGAAAGCTGTGCCCGACATCAAGCATTCATGTAAAACGCACTCAACACGAAGGATGCAATGGTTACACAAGCGTTACACGAAGCTCCGGTGCATGGGGATTAGGCAAAACTAATCCATGATATGCCTCCTGAAGCCTGCTGCTGTGGTTGAGGCAATTATTATCATACTTTTATTACAGAGCTGTTCTTTGTTTTGAATGTATAGGTTGTCACCAGTCGTGGTGGATGCAAACTGACATACTAACACGTGCCAACAAAGATCCCCTCCATGTAATTAGCCCGAATAGGCTGTTGGTGGAAGTACTGATAGCAACTCCAATGATCAAAGATCCCCCGCGTATAGCCTTGACCCGCTGTCGAGTCAAGTGCCGTTTGCAAGCACCTATGAAGGCCAGCACAGCACACGAGGGGGTGGGTGGCCAGCATCATGCCCGGCCGCCTTTTGATCCCATTGCGCTAGGCTGAGTCGACCTAGGGGGAGGCCCAGGACCAGTTCAGATAATCGTCACTGGTGTTGCACTTGAGCGGGAGTTGAACTCAGTCACCGGGTTCGTAGCGGAGCGTAACCGCTACACTACCGCTCCCCACGCAGACACCGATCCCACACACAAACACATCCACGCGAGACTTGTGCTCTGGGGGCTTCTCGTCGGGGCGACTCTCCCGAGAGGTGGAGGGAGCGAGCGGGTGCCGTGTGAGGGTCGCGCACGAGTCAATCCCACGGACAGCGAGAGGTGAGAGCAGCTCGGTGTCGAGACGGCCGACACCTTTTTCACGTCTGTTAAGAAGCCCGACGGCTGAATTTTCAAACGTGCTGGCTCAGCGTCCTGCCACGGTACATTAGCACCGCCAGTAATCTCCATCACTATTAAAATAGAACGTGAGTCAGAAATTGCATCTCGGCAAGAGTAAAATGTAATGTTTTAACCCCCTCCGAGTTGTAGCTCTTACAACGGGGGTGCGGTGTAAAGGCACGGAAGTGACTTCCAGCAATACTCTGGCTCCAAGATATTCTTACGGCAACAGCAGCCAGCGCCAGTTGTTGAACGGTTAATTGATAATGTGAAGAGCAAAATTAGCAAGAAGGCATGCAGCATCGTTGGAGTATGTAATGAGGCAAGAAGGCAATGCAAAGTTGTGCATTATCGGTGAGACCGAGGGCTAGAGATGGACAGATAGACAAAGACGCAAGTCGTGTATCTGAACTTAAGCACTGAGGGTTCTTTAGTTCACAAGGCCAGACGGCATGTGGCAAATTACAAAAAGGGACAGCAAGAGATGGGGATGTACAATGAGGCGGTTAAACTCTTTATCAGACCGTTTGCCTGTGTATGTAAAAATGTCAGCAAGCTATACACCAGTAACATATGAACACTGCCTCTGCAGACGCAACACTTCCAAACACGAGCCAAGCGCAGGCATTTTCTATTCAGTCAAAGAACCATGTTATTAACTTGACTTGTCTGCCCTTAGGTAGAGATCAAACGAGAAGGTTAACGCTGTTTGGAGATTGTCAATTTAAAGACGTTAGCGGCCTTGTGGGCGGGCCACCAAAAAATAGTGTACGTGGATACAATGCCCCCTTGTGTCAAACAACCGGCATTTTTAAAAAGCCGAATAAAGCACTAATTTTATGCACAGTACAGGCATACCTCTTTAAACAAAGCCTTGGCCAACGAATTATCGTTTCATGAACAAGGAAAAAACATGAGTTCATAAATATTCTATAATAGTAACTATTGCACTTGCACTGCACTCCCAAGGCTCCTGTGAACCATACATTGTCTGTAAACATGCTTATGGTGTTATTTTTACTATTAAACTGCGTTAATATTAGTAGTACAGTTTTATTATAGTATTTATATTATTTATGTGATAAATACTGTACAGTTAAAATGAACCATGTTATAATGACCTCTTAAAGGATTTATCGCTTAGCGGATAAGCTGCAAGAACGCATCCTATCCGTTAAAAGAGGTAAGCCTATATGGCACTTTTCCAATTCCTTGAAGCTCGCGCTTTTAACAAATACTCTAGGTAGTGTTGTTAGATTTCGCTGCATCTCCAAGTTAGTCTGTATCGCAAAAGTGCTGCATACATCCACCGTCAGCTGACAATTCACACGTGTGTCAGAAATAGAAACGGCCATCTCACAGTGAAAATCTCTACCTCGTTACTTAGCTCAGAATCGACTTGCTCAGCTGCCTCATTCTGTGGAGAGGTGTACCGTTCTGTAGTTGACATGTGACTGCTCGTTTGTGTGGGTTTACTTTGGTATTTGTAAGTTTCGTCCGCGTGAGAATTACTGAATAGCAGAAATTGGTTGAGCACGTCAAAGCAGGATCATTATTACTCCATCACCTACCTAGAATGTTTTTCCCATCGCAATGTTTAACTGTTTCAACTACCTTGTATTTATTTATTTGGCTACTTATGTGCATTGCTGTGAGTAAATATTTACGTGTTGTTTTTATTTGGTTAATTCGTGATTTTTACGTTAATTTTTGCCAATTTGCTCATTTGTTGTATCACTGTAATAATAAACATCTATCTATCGTCTATCGATCACCGTATGATCCACCAACCGGGCCTTATTAGTTGCTGGATGTCAGGTGTGGGTCACACCACACCCGGTAAACCTGAAACATACACCTGGCGAGCATTGAAACAGGGCGCGGCGATACGAAGCGTGTGGGTTCCTACCTCCCAATCCTCTGCCAGCCGGGGCAAAGCCTCCTCCCCAGTTCCGATGAGCTTCCGCTCCCTGTAGCCTTGGTACTGGTCGTATCCGGCATACGCCCCTCCGGCACCGATGGGCACGTACAGCCAGCGCAGACGGGTGAGTGCCCGGCCCGCCGCCCAGTGCAAGCCACGGCGAGCTGGCCAAACACAAACAACGTCGAAATCAGTTCCACACGCTTCAGGCAAAGTGCTCAATGAGACGCAACATACGCGTGTTCATTTTTTATCAGTTGCAGAGCACACACCGCAATGGACCAAAACGCCAAGTGGAAAGTGATAGATACCACAGGTGAATGTATACTAGATAAGAGTGAAAGTATATCTTCAACCTGTTTTTGGAATGGTGGTCCGAGAGAGCATGGATTTGACAAACGATAGAGTGTTTGGAGTTAAATTGTAAGGAATGATCTAATTTGGGAGTATGCCCTTGATGCTGGCAAAGCTATATTCTTGTAATTGGCTACACTATCTATACAATGTACTTTATTGAACATGCAATGCTTAAGTACTTTAGGCAGAGATAACTGGTAGTTATACCATAAAACAGTAAATCGTGTTAATTGAAATGGCTGAAAGAGTACACACTTTTACCACTATTTTAGCCATCTGAAATGCATTTATTGGAATGTATTTATGGGAAACTAACACTGGTATGAGGAAACAATTGTCTTACAGCATCTACGACCGAGGTGAGCACCATGACTTCAGGCTATTTAGCAAGTTTCTATAAAACACTTGGTTTTAAAACTGGTCCACCTGCATGAAATAAACTATAGCCTTTAAAAACTATGGCCTTTAAAAAGTTGGATGAAATGTATTCTCGAGTGCACAATTTATGCAGGATCTACTACTGCAATAAATTACTGTCAAAAAATGTAAACGCATGCCATTTAAACTTTCCAAATAATGACTACAGGCCTGCCATTAATACTCAATAAAAGCACTAAAAAGTTTAAATCTGACAACGGTGTGATGTTAGCATTTATCTTTTATAAAATGGGCCTAAGCCTGTATGTACGGTGATTATAAGCTCCTAAGACATTGCACGTTATATAACTGCACATTTTAGCACAACTTTGCTTCATGAAAAAGGGTGCTATAAATATGAAATATATTTAAGATGATTTGACCCGTTGTACGGTAATAGTAATTATCAATGACGAGAACGACAAATGGCACGGGTCACCCCTCCTTGAGGTGAACTTACCGTGGGGGGTGATGGGAAGTGGCCTCATCCCTCTGGACAGTGACCCCAGCCATGGTCCACTTCTTGAAAATATTCTGAAAAAACCCAGCAGGGGAACAATTAGATTGGTACTACGCCTCCTAGCGCTATACCACCTAGGAGCGAGTGCGGTTGGTGGCTTTATTCCAAGAATCATTAATAAGGCCCTCTCAGATCCGAATAACCTATGTTAATACAGCCCAAGGGACATTGCGTTCAGAGTGGCATTACACTGCATGAACCATAATTACCACTTCTGCCTCTCATTCATATGGCAAGTACTGCCGATCAAACAGTTTCGAGCAAGAGGAACTTTTTTTCACGCACAGCCAAAGCGAATATCTATGTAGAAGCAATATGGCAGTGTTAGTAATGTGTAGCAATCAGGCAACGTCTGTAATTGCTTAACAATTATAAGTGACATTTATACAACGCATAAATGGATCTTCGTCTCAAGATTCTGTACACAAACAGTGGGCATTATTTATAGGCAGAGGGAAAATAAGAGAGATCTAAGGCCTGGCTTTAAACAGAGGCAGGGGGTTAACAGCAGAGTTGACTGGGGAAGAAAGTTACAAACTATGTGGGAATAAAAAGAGAATAATCAACCTCCCACTGAGCGAAGGTTTACCGGGGGCTATGATAGAATAACACGCTGGTTGCTGGAGTTGAGAGGGCATGAATAGGAGGAGAATAGGAGGAGAAAAGGGAATCGAGACATCTTGGGCAGGTCCATGGAAACATGTTTAAAGCAGTGGGTACGATCTTGAAATTCGTGTGAGACTTAATTGGGAGCATGGTTGATAATAATAATAATACACAACGTTGACCAGATAGCAAAAATTAACTCTGCTTCTGACGACAGACTACTTTGTGTAGGATCAAGAAAGTAACGTAGGTTGGCAAAACTTGTTTTCCTAAGCTATTCAACGTTTGAGGAAAAACAACTGCCATTTGAAAATGTATAATTGCATCAAAACTGTTTTTGAAACTGAAAACTTTACTGTATTTTTAACACATCTGATTTTGTCACATTAGTGTTTACAACTCAATTACATTGTTGTTAATCTCACAAATAATTATGGTAACACAGTACAAAAATATTTTGAAATGGTTACTGGCGGTATTTTACTTAGGATTAGCTTTCAAAATATAGCGTCCCATCATGGGTATTGCGCTGCCTTACGCCGCATCTAGTGAGACAGGCTCCGGCTCACCGTTACCCTGCACACCAAAACCCCCGTTTGCGTTGATTCGAGTTGCGTCGCCTCGCCATTGCGTTGTTGGCAAATCGGGGATAT
>JAZEWU010000010.1:7207350-7258641 GCA_036362915.1 Geotria australis
GCGTTTTATATAGCGCCTTTCACCCGAGGGTCACAAAGCGCTGCACAAGGGCCGCGAAGAGAACTGCATGTCAACAACGATTAAGGCTGCTTCGAATACACCGAAAGGTTGTGAAACTGGCAATCTCTTGTAGCCGTGTTCTTGCTAATAAATAGACAGGTCTCGCAGTCTATTTAAATGGGATATCGCTGCAATGTGCAAACTTTCCACTAGATGGGCATGCAGCACCTGTGTTCGCGCTGTGAGCAGCCCACAGGAGGGAGACGGGTCTCGCATTTACAAGTGTCTCCAGGTACGGTGGCGTAGCGGTGAGTAGCGCTGCCGCCTCACAGCAAGAATTTCCCGGTTCGAATCCAGGCTCGGGTGCCTTTCTGTGTGGAGTTTGCACGTTCTCCCGGTGTCCGAGTGGTTTTTGCCGGGCACTCTGGTTTCCTCTCACAGTCCAAAGACATGCTGCTGCATAGGTTAACTGGCCTGCGGACGAAATTGCCCCCGGTGCCCGGTGATGGACTGGCATCCCATCCTTGGTATAGCCCTGCCTTGCGCCCTGTGTCTGCCGGGATAGGCTCCGGATCACCGCGACCCTGTACAGGATTAAGCGATTTCTGACAAAGAATGAGAGCATTCGTCAAAAAGTCAAATCGTAAGGTCTATTTGCATTATTGACCAGCCCAAAATAATTTAGAAATAGGACAACTGTTGAAATTCTACCCTCACAAATGTATTGGATTGTCAGGTTACGTGTGGTAGGGTAAAATCTGCGTAGTTCTTCCTATTTCCAGACATCTGGCCATTGTGGAAGAGTAGGCCAAATACCTTCTAAAGTCGATCTCTAGATCTCCCTCTATTGGAGGCGCTTCTGCTGGCAGTGGCGTGAGGACACAATTGCAGAGTTGCACATTTACCACGAACCCTGTATTTCTCCCGTTCGATGGCTTTACAAAATAATGCAAAAGTTAATTAATAGAATGAGAGAATAATAGAAAAAAATAAACTATACGAGAGACCATTGAGAAAGATGCTGTTCCTCTTAAGTAATGTAATCTTGTCCCAGGTGTAGATTTTCCTTCAGGTTCAAAGTTTATCCAATGTAACAAGTTTGATGGTCTCTGCCCTGATGACTGCACAGAGCTCTCTTCCGAGTGGAGCAGATGAATGCAGTCCAGGAACACAATAAGTTGCAGTCTCTGGAACAGTGATTAAAAGAGACAATGTGTCCTTTCTGAGTTGTAGTGCAATGCGTTGTTTATATCAATAATATATTCCTTGATTCCCATCTACAGCACACTATATTTCACGCACCTCTAACCGCTGAGATATCTTTTAAATGTCTCAACCACAAATGGCATGCGTTGCTATTTCAGAAGATGCTTTAGAGGTTCAAATGTGATCAATCATTTTTCTATTAGCCTTTAAGTTGTAAACAAAATACTTTAGTCATGATGTACTTCCAACCGCTCAAATTTTGACCATCTATCACACCTAATAAAGATTTCAAGGACAGCTCTAGAGACTACTTTTTTATTCTTTACTTTCAGTTGGAGTCAAATAAATAGTTTTTATTATGAATGCATTTCCAGTTACGGATTTTTTTTCTCGTAGCTGGCTGCTCAACACCTTCATAATAAGACATTATTAATTCAACTTATCCTGGTAGTACCTAGCTCTGTGTGTGCAAAAATACCAGACAGAACACAGTGCATGCTGCAAAGGTAACACATTTTTTACTGGATGATAAAAGAAGCCAATTAAATAATGTATTGGCAAAAGTCTTGTTATTTTCCATGGTTGCGGGTTGTGAAAAAGTAGTCACTGCCATTTCTTTGAAGACATTTCTATGATGAATTGAGCTTTGCTGCGTAAGTAATGGCGTAAAACACAATTGAGATGTTCCGTGTAATAATTAGAAACCACCACCATCTTCTGTTCACGCATACATCTTTTCTGAGCCTCTGGGTACATGACAAATAAAGTAAAGTATGTTTAGTGTCCAAGCCTGTTGGCCTTCTATACTTATTTTAAGCAGCATCAGCGTTTGTTAACACAGGCTCTGGATTGTTTTTGACTTTGTGTTTCAACACGTCAGGCTTGCCAAGCTAACACTGCTGCTTTCATTATAATCAGCCATGGATATCATTATATTTGACCATTGGCCACTATCTCTAATAGCAGCAACCTGTTCTGCCCAAGCCCACGTAATTTTCAATCCAAATTGTCATTAATCTGTACATTTTCTACGATCTGTGTGTTCTAGTTTCTGTTCCTCAATGTAATGCTAAGCATGCGACCAGATGTTATTAGTACTCCTTCTAAACAACAGGGTCCCGTGAGCACGAAACACAACATTGTCTAAAAGATAAACGAATGTGCTGCTGTGTATCATTCTGGATCAGATCTGTGTATGACGATCAAAGACTATCCCAATAGAAAAAAGTGCAGGCCGGAAAACCACTAGCTTATGGTCTTTACAGCATGTAGGGTAATATACGAATATGCTAATTGTCATTTTCAGAATAATTGCGTGCAATATGCTATTGCATCGCCAAGCCAGCACAGCTGAGCACGCTGAATCTCAAAGGGAATCAATGCATATTGAAAGCTGCTGGATTTTACATTTGACAGTAGTGTTCGAGTAAAAGGCAAGAACATTTGTGGCAGCAAGGCCTAATTACACATCCTGCTGGGATCACACGGGGACAGGCGGTGGGATCAAAGACACAGTGACCCCCATGCGTCAGAAGCCCCCCTTGCCTAAACGGCAGCCCGAGCAGGGGTAGGAAGGGCAGAGGGTCCGCTTTAACCGTTTCATTTTATGTTCTTAAGCTATTTAAACCAGATGTGCACAACAGTGGCCCATGGCCCTGATTAAGGTTATATTTTTAACAGTAGCTTAGAGAGCGGAGCAGCATAGCCAAGTGGCTTGCGGCGCATATGTCGTGTGCGGCTAACGCGTTATGGCATCTGTTGCTAAGAGGATGTTAAAGACCCTGCAACATTTATTCATGAGATAGGGCATTTGTGTGCCCAGTTTTCGCCGCGTTTAACAAAAAAAAAACATTCGGGCAGTCGTTGGGTTAACGTGAACGTAAAATGAGTCCGTTTTCTGCATGATTGAGTGGAGTGAGCGAAGCTTGGAGGGTTATAATATTGCAATATTAAGCAGGCGTTGGGAACTCCTGAATACAGTACGGTATAAGGAATGTTAGTGACAGGCTCCCCTTTGGTTTTCTTGCATGGCTGTGATCACATTCTGTAATTATACTGTCAGTGTACGAGCCACCCTGGGTGGCAGGGTGGCGCAGTGGCATCTGGACCTCAGAGAAAGAAAGACCTGCCCGAGACGATTCGATTCCCGCCTCGGGCGTCTTTCTGTGTGGAGTTTGTGTGTTCTCTCCCTGTTCTGCGTGGGTTTCCTCCGGGTTCTCCGGTTTCCTTTCACAATAAAAAAACACTCATGAATTAATTGGTCAATAACATCATAATACATAGGACGCAGTGTCTGGCAAATGTTGGCGCCAGCTAACCGCCTGGCTGCCTTCTCCACTCCCTCGCCTCTCGCGCCTCTGAGTCGTTCTTTCTTCGAATGAATACCTTCGACATAGAATGAATATGTGTGCACTATACATTGTAATTATTATCATTAAGGATGGCTTTTTTAGAAGTGCTAGTTTGCAACGTTTTGTCAATTCAGTGTGTCGTTAAGGTCTCTCCGATGCTTTGTCCGTCAAAGCGGATGTTTGACCATACTTCACCATGCGGTTCAGAGAGGTTGGAGGGCAGGGTGTTGGGTGGAACTGACCGGTTCAGATGTTACACTATACACCACTGATGTTAGCCATTGCTGGAAATCAAACTCAGGTCCCTAGGCTCTTGGCATAGTGCACCAAACCAATGCGCGCGAGAGCTCCACTCTCAGACGGAATTAAAATGTAAAAAAATAAAGAACGGTTTGAGGTCTACAAACGGCAAGGCTGATTTGTATTGCACGGGTACATTTTGTGCTGGTATGCCAGCGTTATTTTAGGCAGAATTCATTGCCGAAAGGAGTAGACTGAAATATCCAAGACATGTAATCAGGACATTACTTAAAGCTTTAATATTAGTATTGGAACGCGACTGACTGCAGCTGACAGTTGATTTATCTTGAATTTGGATTTTGAGCGCGGCTTTCTGGTCAAGGGCATCGCCAGTATCCCATTCTAAGCACCTTAATCCCTTATAGAATTCCAGGTCACACGCGCACCGTTTCATCAAAAAGGCGTGGACTGTGTGTATGTGTTCTATATAAAAATATGATTTACGGCGCAACGGTGAAAAAACACAGCACTGAACTCGTGGGAGCGTATGGTAAAAACACCGTTCCCAGTAGGCTCTGATATTACAATTTTACATTTCTGGGCCTTAAAAAAAGATACAGTACTTGAGAATTTATTGGGTTTTCTTATTTGCTTTAAAATTCCAGCAACAATCTGGAAGGCATTTTGCACTGACAAAGCCTTTTGAAATAAACTGGAGTTGAAAAAACATATCTCCATTTAAATCGTTGTTTGTGTGCACAGAGGTAAAACAAGAAATGGCTTTACCCTTTCTGGTAATAATACAGGTGTTAAGATGTTCAAAGACCAAATGGACATTAACCACACATTCTTGGAATAAAACGTGCAAACAAATATGCTTAGATAATGGATGAACTGTCTTTAAATTGATTGGCCTGCACCAGACAGCTTCTTTTATGGATTTGTCTCACTATTCCAAGACCAAAGGCCACCAAAAGGTGAACAACACAAGGACCATGCAAACGTCAAAGCATTAATATCTAAGGTTAAACAGTAATCACTATGATGGTTGCTCTTCAGAGCTGTTCTTTTGGGATAGCCGTGTCGAACGCTTTCCACCTCTCGCGATGTTTCGTCTCCCACGTTGGAAACGCCTAATCATGCTTCCAACGTGGGAAGCGAAACGTCAAGAGACAGAGAGGGAGAGCAATCAGTGACACGGCTATCCCGAAAGAACAACTCTGAAGAGCAACCATCATGAATCGAGCCGTGAAAACCTACATCAGTACACTGTTGTTGTTTTTTCATGGTTAGAGAGACACTAGCAGGAGTGCTAGGCTCCAGACCTGTTCACCAAGGGAGACCCTAGCAGGAGTGCTGAACTCCAGATGACATCCCTCTGGGGTCCGTTGGAACACGCAAACACCTCCACCATGATGATATTCATGCTAATTTCCAGCTAAGATGCTCTATGCAAGCAGCAAAATCACTTTTGTGTTATGACCTAATCCACATTCCTCTGACAATAAGAACGGCATTGCTGTTTTATTATTTTGCAGGTAAGCTTCAATAATGCCCTCGGGCTGTCATACCTACGCATATCTACACGGTGCATGTACATTTGCTGAACACAAACATTGTGTCTAGCATGAGAATGTGAGGGTAGCAGTCAAAATGACCCCATAGGTATTTTATTTCCTCCGCTAAATGTGTGATTTTTGCACTTTTGAAACTGTTCAACAACAGGTGGTGTGACTGCATCAGCATATACTGGAGTCCTTGTCTTACAGCTTTGCTGGTTCAGGCGCTGTTGTTATACTATTGCTTTAGTCGTTTAGCTCTTACACCTCAAAGATGGGGTAGCAACGTATTGGAAAGTGGGATGTTTTTTTAAAACTCTAAAGTCTAAACCAATGGCAGTCAGGTACGGTTCATTATTGTGAAAACGAGCAGACGGCCCGCCGTCCAGTCCATCGTGTTCCATTCGCGTAACGCGTTCTTCTGTCGTCAGGATAAAGGCGAAAAAGTGTCTAAGAGGGTTCACAGTAGTGAAACAGTGGGAACTTAAAACGTAAATAGTGTTAAAGTTGCATCTTTACATCCTTCAGCTGAGCAAGGTCTCGTGGTTTGGACTGAGAGCTCATGCCAATAACCATCTGGCCTCCCACAAATATTTATTTAACTTGCGGCGCTCTGCTGATGAAGCTCATAAGGTGTAACAGTCCAACGTTTGCTTCTATATTAGTGTCGAGAGCCCGTAGGCTCATGGAATGAAATGTTTAAAGTTTAAATAAATGTACGGAACACAGGTCTTTATTCCATTGCTTTCCGTGGAATAACTCACTGGGAGAAAATGAGGCGTTGAACTCCAGTGGTCTCAAACGACTGCAGGTTCAAAAGCTAAGAGACTCGGAGCAGCGTGCGTTCTCTGTGTGGAAGTTGGCCAGAGAGCTCATTGCAACAAGTGAAAAGATGCTGCAGGTGATGAAATCAAATGAAAAAAACCAAGGCTGTGATTCATGACTGGAAAATGCTTGCAAGTTTGTATTTAAAACCTACTGCAGCCTGACAAATTGGCAGAGATTATCTCAGAGGTGGCCAGACTAAACAAAACACTGCGCACCTGCCGAACACATGATTGTTCGCGTAGGTTTTCGCGGTTGCACTGTAAAGGCTCTCTCTCCTATGTGTGTTGTGACCAGCGTTGTTCGGCACCTTCGATATTTTGATGTCGGTGCTCGGAGCTTGGTTGTTTACAATGAATTTATTTAGCTCGATGCACGCATGTCATGGTCGTGTCGTCTGTTATTCACACAAACACTCGGCATGATGCTTCTTGAGCTTTTTCAGCTCCCAACACGTGGAGCGAAATGTTGGACATCAAGCCGAACAACACGTGGTCATTCATTCACCGTACAGGGTTGCAGTGAGCTGGAGCCTATTCTGGCAGGTACGGGGCGCAATGCAGGGCTATACAGGGCACTGGGGGCAATGTAGTCAGCAGGCCTATTAACCTATGCAGCATCATGTCTTTGGACTGTGGTAGGAAACCGGAGAACCCCGCGAAACCCCACACGGACGCAGGGGGAACATGCAAATTCCACGCAAAAAGGTACCCGAGTCGGGAATCAAACCTGGGTCCTTCTTGCTGTGAGGCGGCAGCGCTTATCTCTGCACCGCCGCGCCGCCCCACAGCACAAGGTACAACTGCAAAACACATCGGAGAGGCGTGATGAACATTCTCCATTGAAGTTCACATCGCATGTCTCAGAAGTTCGTTTATAGGAAAGAAACAAGCCCTTTGAATACGGTCTTTGAAATCTCACCTGCTTAAAAGAATCGTAACTAACGCTCTCCACCAAGTGGCTTTTACGAGCTCATTGCGAATTTGTAAACGCTGCTATTTAGCGTACAGCACACGCACCCAGCACACGCGTCTCTCAGTGTATGCAGCTGCCAATCATGCAAATGTGTCGCGGTGATAAATTCAAGCCACTGACTGACACGCTCACCCTAACTTATGAATGCTGCCCAAACTGAAAAGCCATTGGCGATGCGTGATGGAAGGGCGCCAAGCGATGCACATGCTTATGGGAATGCAGCTGTGTGTAATGAGATACGTGAATCCCAGGCTGAAGGCATTCTCTCGGATGGACTGGCACATCGCTCTATTACAGACGCGAGCCAGCCACCACAACTATGCGGCGTGCACGGGTGCAAGAAAGGTAAATTGTTAGAATAAAGGGCAAGTCTGGAACTATTACAATTCAGGGCCTGTCTGCCTCTGTCCAGCGGCATTCGGTCTATCGTGGTACTCCAGACAGACGAATTGAAAGAGGTGACAGTTACTCACAGTCTGCGTGCCCCACCACAAGACGACTCACTGCACTGTACCCATGTTAAACCTCTGTGCATGAGAGGCATTCGTCGAGGGATGAATGCAATTAAAGACCGGTGAACTGGTAGATAAGTGGGAGAGAACTGGGGTTTAGGGGGAGCGATACTTGGGATAGTGTCCTATCCTGCGAATAGTCCTGCCTTGCGCTCCAGCAAAAACCACGACCCTCTACAGCGATGGTTCTTTACCTTTACCGCAGCCTGCACCCCTTTGGTTCTCAAAATATGTTCTCGCACCCATTATTAATAAATACATAAATAATACAATACAATACAAAAATCTGGCATGTCTCACAACCCCAGCAAGCGCATCTCACACCTTAATGCGTTGCGTGCACCCCAGGCGAAGAACCACTGCTCTGCTAGGATGAATTGTGTTCTGATCATGAATGAATATGGGGGAGCGGTGGCACAGTGATTAGTGCACTGTGCTGTGAATTTGACATCCTGAGTTAGATTTCTGGCCATGGTTAACATCAGTGGCGAGTGATATCTGACCATCCGGCATCGATTGGCAGGTGAAGTGAGGGCACGTGATCAGCGTGGCTGCAAGGCGTGGAGTGATCATGGGTTATGAGTTGGTTAATGCTCCTAATAGGGATGCTGCCATCTTGTAAACAAAGCGCACCGGACTCGTGATCGCCGGTTTGATATCCCAACGTGGCACATGAAACAATGTGCCAGGTTCCTTAAATTTCTCCCGCTGCCTCTGTTCAGCCAGCAATATCAATGGGTACACCGCAGCGGAGCAGATCGGCAGGAGGGTTGTGGTGGGGTAAAATGTGGGTACAGCGAATACATTATTATTATAGTTTTCCCACCTCTTCCAATATGTCTGTGCAGTGTGGAAGAGCAGGCCAGCAACATCCTTCAGGGCTCCCTCCAGTGGTGGTCCTTCCACCTGCAGTGGCATGAGCAAGAAGTTACAGGGCCGCACCTTTACAGTGCGTCAATCATTCATCACCAGTCCCCGCGTAACCCCGTAAATGGTTGCAGTGAGCCGGAGCGAGCCACGAGACAGACCTATACCCAGCTTTAGACGCCAGTCCATCGTAGGGCACCAGGGCCAATTTAGTCGGCAGGCCAATTAACCTAGGCAGACCGTCTTTGTCCTGTGGGAGGAAACCAGAGTACCTGGCGAAAATCGATACACACACGGGGCGAATGTACACATTCGACGCACAAAGGCACCCAACCGGGGGATTGAACCCAGTGCCTGCTTGCTGTGAGTCGGCGGCACTACTCGCTGTGCCGCAGTGCCACCCTTTCCCGTGAATCATCGAGGGGAATGGATTTTTGGAAAGGGGCCAGCTGATAACTTTGGTTCGTCCACACAGGACAGGCCAATACATGACAGCACGAAAGGCCAATACGTGACAGCAGGCATGTGACACATCAAAAGCGGTGCATAAGAACGTGCGGACATTGAGGTGAAGAGTGTTTAATCGCCGATCTGGCGAAATGCAGCCTCGACACCAGGTGATAGAGCCATGGTAATCCTGCAAACTCAAAACATCTGGTGGCGTCAGACAGTTAGATGATGGCTTCATTCCACCGTGATCCCTTGTTTTCGCTCGGGGATTTTTTGTACCTTTAATTGACACTTTGAAAAATATATGTAGTCTGAATATAGTTGTACTTTGTCCTGTCCTTGAGTATTCTTCACATTCTTCAGATTCCGTGCGTTTCTCGGGAATGTTTAAGGTACATTCGTGTAAGGAACGAACAACCGAGCTGTTACAAGATGCTCGCTGATACCACGGCCAAGTAACATTTCTAGACTTTTCACCCTTTACAACCTCATAAAACATAATGACTGCCAGGGAATGCCGCCTAAGTGGTGATGGTGAGGACACTGGTCTTGCAATCCAGAGGTTTCCGGTTCAAATCAAGCGAGAGGTTTCTTAAATCGTCCCACCTCTGTCCACCCGGCAGTATTAATAGGTGCACAACAGTTGATCGGCAGGTTGCCGGTTCAAACGGCCGCTGACCCGGGTTGGCCGGTTGCCTCCCAATGGCGGGGGTATTAGAGCCGAACTTTATGGCCGGATGCCCTTCCTGACGCCGACCTCCGCTAGTCAGAGGGTCTTCCTAAGACGTCTGGCCGGCGTGAAAAAGCTGTTTAAAATATACTGTAGACTGGTTTTGTAGGAGTTTCTTCAGTGGAAGCTGCTTCCAACCAACGCGGTACGAACAGCACGTTGCAGGGCAGCACCTTTTAACCCGTCGCGGTTCGAACCGCAAATGATAAAGCGATTTGTTGATGTAGGTAAAAATAGAGAGAGGGAGATCGCTCGATACGGCTATTCGGAAAGAGCAGCCCTGAAGAGCAACCATAATGAATCGGGCCGTGAAAACCTACATCAGTACTTAGGTAAAGAAATTCGCGGTTTGAATATGGCAGACTATCCTGGTTACTTTCACTGTGACTGCTTCACAGTGAAATAAGAGCAGGCCACTGTGTGCCACGCTCCACATTAGTAAATGTATTCTTAGAAGCTGCTCTTTCGGGATAGCCATGGTAAGCGTTCGGGATAGGCGTTTAGAGAGAGCAGTAACGTTTGGCACGTCTATCCCAAAACAGCTGCTCTTAAGAGCAATTCTCATACATCCACGCTTGAATACCTATATCTATATGATTGCAAAATTACCCCTAATTTACTTGATTGGATGACACAACAAACATCGCCAGCAACTTAGCAAGATGCTCCTGAAAATGAATCTTGAGACTGTGTGGCTTCTTGGCTACACAAGTGTAATATATAACATCTTTTCCCTCTACTGCCGTAGGAGAGGAGCAGAATTAATTATTTGCGTTTACACTGGTTATACAGGTCATGGCTGTGTGGGCAGAGTGTGGATTGTATTCATGTAGGTTTTCACGCCTCGATTCATGATGCCTCCAGCGTGGTAGGCTCTGAAGAGCAACCATAAAAGTGTGGATTCCCATCTCGTCATTCTTTTTGAGACAAGATAATAAAAAAGTAATAAAAAATCGCCAGTGCTCTTTGCCCGCTGGTGGTCTGAGTTTGAAACAAACAGTAAACAGATAAATGCAGTTGGCCCATTTTAAATGGTGTGCGACCACCACAGTTTAACTCGTCACAGTCAGGGCACAGATAAGGAGCGACTCGCTCAGCCACGCAAACCCACAAAAGCTCTCCTTGGCCAGGAGATCAAACGACAAGCAAACAAAGGGGGGCTCGAGGATAGGGCGGAATAACAATGACACTGGTATTTCCTGCGAATGAGCGAGAAAGGACTTGCAGATGCGGCGATGTAATTTATAGCCCATTCAGTGGCACTGCGACTCTGTCCGACCACAGAAAATATTCAATAGCATGCGCAGACAACCCAGGTCCAAATCAGGCTGCTGACAAAATGAAATGAATTAAGAGCTTTAAAAAGGTGAGTTTACATTTGATTACACCGTATTGCATTATGTTTTATTGTTTACTTATAAGCAATAAAACGGTCTTTTTCCTTTGTGTGAAAGTGGTTTAGATATTTACTTATTTATAAATTTTACTTATTTATTAAATAACCGTGCAAATTCGTTTTGTTCATGTATATACAGCACAAATTACATTGCAAATAAATATGCGGAGAAATAAATAATAACGACTGCATATAATAGTTGCCAAAAATAGCTATCCGCTAGGATTAAACGAATTATGCGGTGAGACCGCGTTTTGGCAGAGGGGCCTGAAAAAACAACGCAACTCAACACATTCATCAATACCACTGCGGCCTTAAAAGGAAAAATGTATAATGGGTGCTCTGTGATGGAATGGCGTCCCATCATGGGTATAGCCCTGTCTTGCGCCCCGTGTCTGCAGGGATAGGCGCTGGCTCACCGCGACCCTATACAGGATTAAGCTGTTTCTGACAATGGATGGATGGATGTATAATGGGTGACGTTTTGGGCAATGGTCCTTTTTCAAGGCGCGTCACGTGTGGCTATGAGAAGCTGCAGCGAGCAGTGTATCACCCTGTGTCAGGCGGCGTCCTCGGCAGATGAGATCACAGAACCGAAGTCACCGCACGGGGCACTTTATCATTGCTTGATGTTCATTCATTCACTCCGAGTTTCCACTCAATCCTGTACAGCGTAGCGAGGGGCCGGAGCCTATCCCGGCAGACACAGGGTGCACGGAAAGGCTACACCCTGGTTGGGACACCAGTCCACCGCAGGGCCCTGGGGGCAGTTTAGTCAGGTCAATTCCGCATGTTTTCGAAATATGGAAGGAAACGAGAGTAAATGGCGAAAACCCACCTAGACACGGGGAGAACTTCCAAACTCCACATAGAAAGGCACCCGAGCCAGGAATCGGCAGCGCTACTCACTGCGCCACCATGCCGCCCCATCACTTGATAATAATAATAATAGCATTTATAGAGCGCCTTTCACCCGAGGGTCACAAAGCGCTGCACAAGGCTGCCGAGAGAACGACATGTCAACAACGACAGAAAATAAAAACCAACTAATAAAAAACCAAAGCAACAAAAATTAAATGATTAAGGCGAATACACTGAAAGGTCGATGTTCTTTTGTTGAAAACAATAATTATCTAACAACACAGAGCACCGACTGCATATTTTGCATGCATGCCAGCTCGTCTGCTTATATAATCAGCCCAACGGCATCACCATGCACGTGGAGTACATGTATTTGAAAATGCAACCAAAGTCGAGGGAGGGACTGGTTTGGCAGCGATGCAGATGATCCAATGTAAAACTAATTTCTCCAGGAAGAAAGGAAAGACTGCCAGTCTGACGAAGGGCCAGAGCTGTCCACATTTTTATACATATTTATTTTATAAGGCAATGGTAATGACGAATGTGGCATAGTTTCAACGTTATTACCGCAGGCAATGCCACGCATTGGGTTAGAGACTGTTACAATATTTACCGAGGATTATTTTCAAAGGGTGACGTTGCCTGCAGCACAAAGATCAACTATATTCATCGTCAATTACTTTAACCGGGTTACAGTCGATTTCATCGTTTAAAAAAAGAGGTAAGTTACGCTGACTTTAAGTATGCGGAGTAGCTTGTACTCGATCAGCATTGCATTGCTGGATTGGTTCAGTCAACCCACATTGAGGGGGTCAGCCCACTTTTGGCCACAGCAAAAATATCCACGTTGTTATTTAACAAATATTAAACAATGCACATTTGTGGAATATTTGGCATTTGTGTTGGTTAGTTTGCACGTTTGCTGCATCTCAGGAATCCCGCTTCCAGAGCTTGCAAGCTCACGGGCATTTTTTTTTCTGTAATAATACACATCTATATATCCATTATTTGAGCAGTGTGAGGAGCAATTGCAGGGCTGCACCTTTAGCTTTTATAGTAGGGGTGAAATGATACATCGATTATTGGATTCATATCCACATGTCAGCTCAGGATGCACATATCTTCCAGGATGTTTATGAGGCAGTGTTTTTAATTGCATGTGTTATATGCAATAATTGTTCGTCAACCCCACAGGCCCTAGGCTCGATAACATTCCTCACGATGTAATTTTTATTTTAATCAAATCGTGACTGAATCACAATTCATCTAATTGGAGGGTGAATTGTCCCATCCTGACAGTATCTGCCAGGCTACATATTGCCGGGTTTGACGAGAGGCGCGCTAACCATCGCGCCACCGCTCAGCCCCCACACTTGAGCCATCATCATTGAAGTAACTAAAAGTGCTACCTTTAAACAAAAATTCAGCGATAAAGTTAAAGTACAGGGGAGTAGCGGTTTCACTTTTGGGATTCAACATGTATTGTATAAAATATAGAGGCGCCAAAACGTGTACTTGTATCTCATTGTTCATACTTTACGTAACTATTTTTTTCCAAACGAACCCGCAAAGTGCTGGCTTTTCAAGACGAGCAGACCAATTATCCCAGACGCAGCGGGAGAAATGTTCTCTGAAAACTGGACGCTAAGTCATGCTAATACTAGGCTGCCAGCAAAGTGGCGTCAGGCAGACAGGGCCCCCGCCCGCCAAAAGCCCTCAAGCGACCTGGTGACCCAACGCCACACCTACAAGACCAACCTCCGACTGACCAGCGGGGAGGTATTGGAGCGAGCCCTGATGCTGTGCCGAGGCTGCGTGAGATACATTGTAAGCACACGCTGGGCGCGTGGATTAACTGCTGCATAGGTTAATTGGCCTGCTGGCTAAATTTCCCCCGGTGCCCTGTGATGAACTGGCGTCCAATTTTGGGTATAACCCTGCCTTGCGCCCTGTGTCTGGCGGGATAGGCTCCGGCTCACCGCAACCCTGTACAGGATTAAGCGGTTTTTGACAATGGATGGATGGACACACGCTGGGTGTTATAACGGGCTCTTCCGCGTGGGGGGAGGTTTCCTGCGGGGAAATCTGGGAGCGAAGGTCTCCTCTAAGCAGGAGAAGGTAAAGCTGCAGCCCTGCAATTGATTTGCTCATGCCACTGCTGGAGGATGGGCCTCCACTAGAGGGACCTCTTTTGAAAGCCCCCTTTAGAAGATATTTTTGTTGCCTGGTCTTCCTCACCGAGGGGGGAGTTCCCACACTTTACTGATCCACAGAGCGATCGTCATTGTCAGTACACGCCTAATCCTGGACAGGGTCGCGGTGAGCTCGGAACCTATCCCGGCAGACACAAGGCGCAAGGCAGGGGTATACCCAGGATGGGACGCCAATTTATCACAGGGCACCAGGGCCAATTTAGTCAGGCCAATTAACCTAGCCAGCACATCTTTGGACTGTGGGAAGAAACCGGAGTACCCGGCGATAACCCATGCAAAGACGGGGAGAAGATACAAACTTCACACAGAATGGCAGCCGAGCTGGGATTCGAACCAGGATCCTTCTTGCTGTGAGGCGGCAGTACTACTCACGGCACCACCGTTCCGCCCTATGCAGAGTGCTAAAGATTTCAAATCTCACAGGTGATATTTCTGATGAATCCCCAGACCCTACCCATGGCTCTTCACTGCCCCTTCTTGATAACCACTCCAATGCACGGCTGATGCAAACGTAGACACGTACACACACACACGCACATACCTAGGTGCATGGGGCATCATGCCATCGAACTAGTTACACCGGATGAAGGGCAATTGAGCTGCTGCTCGATAGCCAGACCGCTCGAGGTGATGGGCTGGGTTGTGGCGTCGCCAGTGGACAGGGCTATAAAGTGCCTGCAGCTTACAGCTCTGGAATCCGATTAAGTGACCCCACGTGCAGGTTGGTATGCTAAACAGCGATACTACGATATATCGTACGCTTTAAGATCTACGATTATCCGAAAATCCGATTTAGCAAAATATCGCAATGTCACCATTATCCTTGCTCATTTCATGCTCTCGAATGTTTCATTTCCTGATACATTTATTTCACTGTCGTGGACTGGCGTCCAATTGTTGGTGTTCCTCTGCCTTGCGCCCTGTGTCTGTCTGGATAGGCTCCGGCTCACCGCGACTCTGTACAGGATAAATCGGTTTCTGGCAAGCGGTTTCTGACAATTTCTGGACGTTTGATGCATTTATATAACGTTAAACTTTCGTGTACAAACATCATGCGCCGATTGCCCCTAATTACAGTGCATACCAAATCCACGTCCTGCTTAGTGGCTGCCACGCAGACGTGCGCCCTCACATGCAGACACGCATACCGCAACATGAAAAGATGCTCTTAAATCAGCCTCGGAATCTAAGATCGCATTACCCAGGCAAAGGGGACACGGGCCCGCATTTGATGTGGGGCGCTGTAAGATTTTATTTCAACCACAAAAGTTTACTGCAGGTGTTCCTAACACGAACATTTCGGGGCTTTTGAAAAGCAAAGTAAAAATGTAGGGGTGCAGCCGTGCAATTGCTTGCTCACGCGTCACGACTGGCGGAATGTCCTCCACGAGAGGGAGCTCTAGATATCCCCTCTAGAGGGTATTGTGACCGACACTTGCACGCTGGCCAGATGACTTAGAAGAGGTGGAAGTATATTGATCCCCCGCATAGCCTTAACCGACTGTAGGGTCAAGTTCTCTTACTGAGCACTTATAAAGAGGTCAGCATGGCACACGAGGGAATGGGTGGCCAGCACCACGCCCAGCCGCCTTTCTCTCCTGAGTGGCGATGTTTAAACGCTGCACCAGGTCCCTCATTTGAGGCTGAGCCCACCTAGGAGAGGCCCCAAGACCGGTTTAGAAAATCGTCACTCGTGTTGTCTGTGTGCGGGAATCCAACTGGGGTCGTGGGTTACGTAGCACAGCGCGCTCATCAGACACTTTATGACAGGTGACCTGCCATTTGTGAAGCTAAAGCCTTCGAGTTAATTTGACCTGCCATTTGTTTATGTTGGTTCATTCATACGTTTGTTGTTTCGCAGGCACCCCGCTTCCAGAGCTTGCAAGCTCGCTGGGTGTTTTCTGCAGTAATAATAAACGTCTATCTATCTATTCGACTGACTGTGGTGTACCACACGGGCTTTGCCAGTCCATTGTGCCAACATATGCAACACAGCATTTTTGGTGCCAATGGTTTGGCCTTAAAATAATGTTGGTGGTGTCCCTTAGAGAGACTGGCCCCATTGCTAGGAATGTGGAATTTCCATCACCACTGGGGATGGTGGAACAGTGGTTAGCCAACTGTGCTAGGAGCCTGGTCGCCTGAGTTTAACTCTTGCCCACGGCTAACTTCAGCATGTAATTTAATGCTTACTTATATACTTTTTTTACGAGGGTCATGCAGCAATTATATTGTATGTTGTGAGCTATTAGAAACTAGAAAACTTGGAAGAAACCCATGCAGAACAGGGGAGAATATGTTAACGCCAGATACTTGAACCCAGGTCCTTACTTGCTATGACATATACACACATATATAGTAATTGTTTATATAATTGTGGAATTATGGAATCTAAGCTTTTATTTTTTAGACCATGTGGTTCAAAGAAGCATTCTTGCTGATTGCCAACTCCTCCGGGCCGTGTGGAATTCCTGCAATTCATGATGTGGATGTTGTTCAGTGTATAACTATATACATGGTATGGGATATACTGTACATAGCTTCACATGTGGAGAAGTGAAGCAGCGGTGTGCAGTGCTGAGCGCATAGCACACTGCACCACGAACCCGCTCGTGAGCTGAGTTCTATTCCCAGCCGTGACTAACATCAGAGGGCAAGCGATATGTGAACCGGTCATGGGCCGCGCGTTCATGAACCCCAGCGTGGTGAAGAACGATCAAACAACCCTTATGAGTGACGCGGCATGGGGGCGGCCTGGGGGACGCAGGGTGGTGCAATAATAACATCCGCGCTTCGCGGAAACAAGGTTCTGCCCGGGGCGGTTCGATTCCTGCCTCGGGTGCCTTCGTGTGTGGAGTTTGTGTGTTCTCCCCCTGTGCTGCGTGGGTTTCCTCTGGTCTCTCTGGTTTTCTCCCACACCTAAAAAGAACCGCTCATTAGTGAATTGGCCAACACCATCATAAATATATAGGACGCGGTGTCTGGTGGGTTTGCACCGGCTGACCGCGCGGCTGCCTCCCCCCCTCCTCGCTGCGGTTTCCTGCAGCGCCTTAGCACCTCTGGGTGAAAGGTGCTATGTACAAATGTAATGCATTTTCATTTTATAATTCTTTATTATATTCTAACGGAGGTCTGCACTGCCCTGGGCTCCAGTGCGCAGGGCGGCGCGTTTGCCTTATTGTACTTGTGTGTACCTCTCCGCTGCCAGCGTGACATCCAATCGGTCCGGAGTAGTTTTTGCTATACGTTAGCTGGCCGGGTCTGAATGTGAACCGAACGAACGATGCCTCCATCATCAGGGGAGCTGCTCGGATCTCGACTCGGGTGGGGCACCGGTACATTCCAGAGTGGAGGCATCTGAGTGGCTCGCATCGCAACATCAAGGCCATTCGAAGAGGGAACGGTAGTGGGGGCGAGCAGGCATACACGACTCAAAATATTGTAATGGTAGGTGGGGGGGTGCACCACCTGATGGCTATAATTTATGTGACTTCAGAGAATGCCAAATAAAGGGGCCACATTGGAGGAGTGTGCTGCCAATCATACGAAACCGCTTCAATATTATGCCGACAAAGGTTTCCGTCCGAGTAAAATCGATTGGTTTATCAAACGGCATTGTGAGTCTAAGAGGATTTCGTTCTTGGCCGGGATGCCCCATAGTAATATAAACAGGGTGCGGCATGGGTCGCTTCACCGGGAACGATGGAATCACTTTGTGGGGAATAATATGTATCAGTTGTGGCAGAAATTGTTCAAAGTGTCCTCCACCATGCTGAATACACACGTTGCATCTTTGGAGCACCGAACAACATATAGCGCGGCACAGTTATTTGTTATCATGCAACGTCTCGAGCTGTTGGCGTATCGATTGATTATTCCCGGTAAACGCGACTTACGCCGCACACCCTGTGTATAGCCCCGTGGTTTACCTTCGAGAAAGTTTAGGCTGCATAGCTTCCATTGCCACTGTTTTAAATCCAAAACAGACGCTCCTGTTGAAGAAATGCAAAAAAAAAAACCCTCCTCCACAAAAACGACTGATTTACTGCCAAACGATCAGGATTCCTGCATCGACGCAGCCTCCTCGGTGAAAACGCGCACGTGTGGCTGCCCCCCGAATGCAGCTTCGGAATATCTAACTTTTTTGTCTAAAAATATTCGTGATTTATCCGGCACCTGCATGTGCTTTGCCGCCCACACACAACGGGAGGTGCCGCATTTTGTCAGCATCCATGACAGCTCTATGCCGCAACGCTAAACGGTGCTATGGCCTGCACGGCCGACAATACAATGCGTCGTGGATTTAGTCGACGGCATTACGGTGGTGGTGTCTAAAATGCGACCGCGTCTCTCTCCCCTTCCGTTGCGTCTGCGCCGAATGCAGTTTGCGCCGAGCCGGCGGTTAGGCTCCCGCAGCCACACGGCACATTTAGTCGGGGGGGGGGGATGATTGCCAAACTGTTCCATCTGCGCGACGATTGCAAGAGGCGTCCATTTTGTGACTGCATCGTTGAGCCAGGGTGGCAATGCGGTGAATAGCGCCGCCGCCTCACAAGCAAGAAGGTTCTCCAAGCTCGAATCCTGGCTCGGGTGCCTTTCTGTGCAGAGTTTGGATGTTCTCCCCGTGTCCGCGTGGGCTATCGCCGGGCAACTCCAGGTTCATCCCACAGTAAAAATACGTGCTGCTGCGTAGGTGAATTGACCTGCGGACTAAATTGCCCCCGGTGTCCTGTGACGGACTGGCGTGCCATCCTGGGTATAGCCCCGCCTTGCGCCTTGTGTCTGACGGGATAGGCTCCGGATCACCGCAAAACTGTACAGGATTAAGCGGTGTCTGACAATGATTATGATCATTGCGCCGAAATTAAGCATCCCGCGTAAAAGATGACGCGCTTTTCAAGTCCTCCTTGAATAAGCGGTTGTTATATCATTGTAATAACAACCCAGGATAATTTATAACATTGTTATTCCTGCCCTTTATTTACCTACGAAATCCTCAGTGGTTCGTGCGGTTATTTTTCAAGAGTTTAACCCAATGGAATGTTTTCCAGATTCCATTCTTGGATATTTGGCGTAACAAAAAAGCTGACAAGCTTTCGCCTGGTAAAATAAGGGTTCCTGAATTTTAATCGTAATAGGCATTCCTGCTTCAAAGACGGAAGACTCTCTGTAATGTGTCCATCGCTTTGCAAGAAGGTCCCGTGCTCTGGTTATATGGCACATTCATGTAAATTGTCCAACTTATTGATATAGGTTTTCATTGCTCGATTCATGATGGTTGTTGTCTCCCTCGCGATGTTTCGCCTCCCACGTGGGAGGCATCATCGCTTGACACGGTTATCCCGAAAGAAGAGCTCTGAAGAGCAACCATAAAATCTTACGTTGTATTTAGACCTTTGAGCAGCGCGTGCCAAACCTATAACCGTCCCAGCTGTGATATATTCGCAGTCAATGTTCCACCGTATTAGCATACCGTTTGCGTCATAAAACTCCACAGCGGCCCAATTTTTGTTGGCAGGGCAGGCCGTTTTCTTTTGGGGAAAACAGAGGCAAATTGTAACACAGGCTCTCTTTAAGTCCCGCGAGTGGCGTTCACGCCTCCAAACTCCACTTCAAAACGAGCGGAATAAAAAAAAACTAATCTTTGAAATGGGTTGTGCAGTGCGACCACTCGGCCGGGCGACAACCGTCAGTCTGCCACCACGTGTCCTTTCTAGAGCCACGGACCAGCTGCTCCCAGGCAAAAGGTGTTTGGGGGCATCCTTTCAAACACCCAGCTGCAGTGTCCGCATTTGACACTCGAGCAGAGCGATGGTCTCTGGCTTTACGTGAGAAGGACAACACCTGCGTGGCTCTGCCGGCTCCCTGCAACGCGGCCAGATTCCACCCCCGTTAACAAGCCGATTGTTGTTTTGTTTCTTAAAGGGAGGAGGGGGGGTGGTGGATCGTTTGTCTTTTTCTGCTGCGAGTCTCGAGAAACCAGGGGGTCGGAGCAACAACCGTTCAGCCTCTGATTTGCCTTGAAAAATAGATGAGGCTCGGCTTTAAGGTTCCGCGATTAGGGGGGAAAAGGCAGAGCGAGACGGAATGGCAATAGAAGGTCAAGCTGGGGTCATGGATTAAAAGGATAAGTACCTTTTTTCTCCCTTTTCGTGGAGCTTATAGGAATGAAAACTCCCTCTAAGCCATAGGGAATCCTTTAGACTCCCAGAGCCCATGGAAAGACAGGCTGGAGATTAACTATTGCAAATGATAGCACACACCCTTTATTGTAAAAACACCCGGCACATGGCTGTCTGTGCTAGGAGGAAACTCCCTGGGTTGGGATTTGCAGTAGTTCACGTAACATTGTTATTATTTTTTGCCATTTAACGTAAACTGTTGAAACTGCGATGGTTAGATAGCACTGCGGTTAGAGCACTTAACTCCAAATCGGAAGGTTATGATTTTAAATCCCGAGCGGCCCATCAACCCACCACGGCTGATGGAACGCGTTCTCGATTGTGATCATTCAACTGCAGTCACCCCGATGCATGGGTCACCTGGCCCCGGTCATAGCAATGTGGACCTTTCATTGCTGGATTAGGTAGCGCAGCCAATAGAGATGAGCAACGGAGGCCTTAATTACTTAATAGTATTTATTAAAAGCAGCGTCTAACACCAAACCCTGTAGTGTATTTATTCTAAGTAAGAGACAATTGAGATATAACTTTCACAACCAAGCCCTCTGTCTTATCACAGCCTGTGCCGCTTGAAAACAAATACAAATCGAACAAAAAAGCAGCTCATTAAACGAACCTATGCCGCAACTTGTAATAAAATATAAACCTATGTACTTACGTAGGTTTTCACGGCTCGATTTAAAATGGTTGCCGTTCGGAGCTGTTCTTTCGGGATAGCCGTGTCGAGCGATGAGACGGCCTTGTCGAGAGGGATATCGCTCGACACGGCTATCTCGAAGGATAAATGACCATGGCAACACGCATACATTATAATAATAATAATCTACTTTTGTAACGCGCGCATTTTCTCCGGGCGCGTTGCACCCGTTGATACACGCACAGCCTCCGTCCAGTGCTCACCTTCATGCCCGCTGCTGATGTGCTGCCGCGACCCTGTCGTGTGACGTTGGTTTTTTTTTGTTTAAGGAGTTTGTGGCTCATGCACAATCTCGCGGGGAGGGGCTGGAGAGTGCATTAGATGTTATCCAAACTTTAAACAAATCTTAAACGCCCAACAGAATGAGTAACGCTTCGATTTGCTTTGGCCCATTGTGCGCTTTGCCGTCACCACTCAGCCCGCTTGTCAATGAGCAAAGGCTGTGGCAAGTATTAAAAACAACTTTAATGCAAGAGAGAATTGCTGTTTAGAACTGCTCTTTCGGATAGCCGTGTCGAGCGTGCCTCCTCTCTCCTTTGTGACATTCCGCCTCGAACGTTGGAGGCCATCATCAGGTTACATCAGAAGCTCAATTAGACGCTCATACGAGCAATTATTTTACATCGAGTCGTGAAACCTACAGCAACTGTAAGTCAAGTCACGTTTATTGATCACTTACACGTACGATACATGGCAGTGAGATTCTTTGTTCCCGTTCTCTCTCTAAACTCCGTGCAAAAAAATTGTGTGCAATAACATATACACTTAAGTATTGGAAGGACGGCTGAGAAATTCTGCTGGGAAAGGGGCTGTGCCCCATCAGCCCCCCCTCCGATGCCACGGGGCTACACTGATGCCCAGGGCTATAACCCCGTGTTGAGACGCACGTTTATACTTTACCTTTCAATGAGCATCGTCCTCGGCACAGGCTGTTGTTATGCTCGTCTCGTTGTTGTGTGTGCGACATACAAGCTTCGAACCTGTCGATCCGCGTTATGGCCTTTATAGGTGTTCGCTAACAGCACTTGCTCCCTCCAGTCTGTCAGGGCTATACGGGGGGCTCTTTGTATGTGTCTTTGCTACAATCATGCACAACAATCTCATCCAAACCCCGTCAATCAATGAGAGGCGTTTAAACTGGAGACGCCGTCGCGACCTGGCGCATTGTCCAGTTTGAGGGCCTTTGTTTAGTTTTCGCGGAATGCCTAAAAAAAAAGTGTTTACGGACCCAGGAACGCTAATGTCAACAGGGCCGTCTCCTTTACGACGAGGATCCGGGGACGCGCTGCCCGGCCCGGTGGCCTTTCACACCTGTGTGAAGCACCAGACGTGGATAGGTGTCACGAAAACAACAACAACCGCCGCTGCTCGCCACTAACTGGCGGTGAAGTCAGTGAGTTAAAAAAAAAAGTTAAGCTGGAAGGAACAGTTTAGCTGTGTAGCTCTTTTTAACGGGTGTCGAGCTGGGAGGGGTAAGCAAGGTCCAACATCTCAGGGCACCGGGGGCCATTTAATCAGGGAAATTAACCCTAGGCTGCATTTGTTTGGACTGTGGGAGGAAACCGGAGTACCTGGCGAAAACCCACACGGACACCGGTAGGACACACAAATTCCTCACGGAAATCTACCCCAGCGGGGGATTGAACCCAGGCCCTTCTTGCGCTACTCACAGCATCACCACGACGCTTTTGCCAGACCAGGTGCACCTTGAGGCCACGTGAAGCGTCGAAGGCTCGCTGACAGGAAGGTCACGGAACAGACCGAGGTGCCACGGGTTGACTGAGATGACTGGCAGGGGCACCACCTGTGCTCCTCACTGCCAACTCGCTGAGTTTTATCCACCCGGCGCATCGCTCGTTGTGGCACACACACACAGATCCCCCATATAGCCTTCACAGACTGTAGTGTCAAGTGCTGTTAGCGAGCACGTATGAAGGCCGGCACGGCACACGAGGGGTTGGGTGGCCAGCACCACTCCCAGCCGCTTTTATTTCCGTTAGTGGCACTATTTACACACCGCAGCAGGCACTCATTTGTGGCTAAGTCGACCTAGGGGAGGCGCAGAGACCGGTTCGTCAAATCGTCACTTGTGCTCACAGTGAGCGGGAATCGAACTCGGCTCGCTGGGTTCGTGGCACAGCGCGCTAACCGCCACACCACCGCTCCACACGCACGCCAACAGCGCGCCACTGTAATGTCCATTTGGCGCGCAGAGACTGCGGCTGTCATCATTCCGAGTCCCTTTAGCCTCCCGCGCCTTTCATCGCCACGAGTGGCACTCTGATGTGCCGTGGCGTGCTCCGCTCTCCACTACACGCCTCCTCGCTTTGCTCAGCTGGGAGAGGGCGCAGAGAGGCACGCGATTCGCGATAAAGAAATAATACCATCGGTAACGCGTGGTGCATATTCAGTCAGTGTCGAAGAGAGAACGACGGAGAGGCGGGAGTTAGCCGGCGCCAACCGGCCAGACACTGCGTCCTATATATTACGATGTCATCGGCCAATTAATTTACGGGTCCTTTTTTTTTATTGTAGGAGGAAACCGTAGAACCCGGAGGAAACCCACGCAGAACAGGGGAAGAACGCACAAACTCCACACAGAAAAGCGCCCGAGGCGGGAATCGAACCACCTCGAGTAGGACTTTCTTTCTGTGAGGGGTAGATGTAACTTGCTCACGCATCCCAGCTGGACAACTGTTAAAACGCGCTACGTAGCTCAACGATTCCTTCCAGCTTAACTAAAGACTGACTGACCGACACTGCGCCACCCTACGCCACCTAGTGGTCCGTGGAGACCATACACAAGTCTGCGCGGCTGCGTGCTTGCAGCCGTGGGTCCTGCAGGCCACCTTGGTGTTTGCATATGCTGTCCACCCACCCCCGCCGGCCTCCCCCGTTCTCTCAGTGTCCTTTAGCCACCGTTCTCCCGCGCAGTCGCTGCATTCCATGCACTTTTTGGGGGTCGGTTGTGCTTCCGATGATGTGATGTATTGGCCCCTTTGCTGTAAAAGAGTGAGAATTGTTTGGACACCGCGCGCGTAAATGTTTACTGCAGCATTGTTACGGCCTCGACACGTGTACACAGTTGAATAATACAATCTTCCGCTGTCTGTCTGCCAGATGATGCACTGTTTGATAATGATAACAAACATGCCCCGTGTTTACTCAGGAAAGCCTCGACTGAGGCTCAAGACTCCTAATCAAGAGGATCCTGTATTGGGATGTTTGGTTAATTCCATTAGTGACTGGATTCATCATCGTTATCAGTATCCGTTTAATCCTGTACAGGGTTGCGGTCAGCCGGAGCCTATCCCGGCAAACACAGGGCACAATACAGGGCTATCCCCCGGATGGGACGCCATCCTGGGTATAGCCCCTATCCAGCAGTGGATTGACACAAGGACTCGGCCTATTTACCGACTTTACTGCTGAGTGACAGAGGCAAGAGTGGCTAAATGATGTAAAAGCGGCAAGTGCACCCCCTCTCTCTACGTTATTGACAAGAGAGTATGACCACGAAGATCTGATAAGCCGCAGTATTTGTGTAGCATGCCTGACTGATGACCCCTGATGGAGCGAAAACCAGTCGAGAGTTGTGTTGCTTAAACAAATGCTGCGGGTTAATGCATGTCCGGAAAGCCAATAGGCCGACAGACTAAATATATATTGTATGTTTACTTTAGAGATACAAAACCGATCATTTACTTGAAGTGATTCAGTTCATTCGTTGAGAGTGACAACCACCTTGACTTGGAACGAAACCCAGGGATGTCAGTGGGACCGTTCAGCTATGTCATCTAGGGTCCAGTACTCCTGCTGGGGTCTCCCTCGATGAACAGGCCTGGGAGGAGGTTCCAGACAAATAGCGATCCGAAGACCCTCCGACTAAAGACGGTTGCAGTCAGGAAGGACATTCGGCTTTCAAAATCTTGCTCCAATACCCCGGTGGGGGGTCAGCCGGCCAACCGGGGTCAAGCTGGATACCGGCCGTTTAAACCGACAACGACATCAGCATTTCCTGAAGACGTGCATTGTTGTTCTGTTGTAATGGACCACCATCAACAATAAAGTTGAGCGAAAGGTGAGATTTCAACCTTTAAACTCGTCGTGCGATGACAAGAAGTATGTAGAGAAGAAAGATACAGCGCGACGATGCGATGGGACAGATGTCGACAACAGAGACACGGTGAGGAGAGATGCAGAAAAGAGATGTAGATGTGGAGATGAAAAGTGCTGACAATACGCGGCGTGCCACCGAGATACGAGAGGTGGTACACACAAGACGGGAACAGCTGCTCGTTCGGGATTCTCAATTCGCAGACATCGAGCCGTAAAAACCTACATCAATATAACAGTTGGGTGGCACGGTGGCGCAGTGAGTAGCGCTGCCGCCTCACAGCAAGAAGGACCCGGGTTCGAATCCCGGCTCGGGTGCCTTTCTGTGTGGAGTTTGCATTTTCCCCCCGTGTCCGCGTGGGTTTCCTCTCACATCCTGCTGCATAGCCTAATTGGTCTGCGGACTAAATTGCAAGCGGTGCCTTGTGATGGGCTGGCGTCCCATTCTGGGTACAGCCCTACCTTGCGCCCTGTGTCTGCTGAGATCAGCTTCGGCTCACCGCAACCCTGTACAGCATTAAGCGGTTTCTGACAATGATGATGCTCAACATAACAGTAAGACGGATACAGATGAGACAAGTGCAACGTAAAAAGCACAGCGATGTAGTGAGATACGTATATACAGTGGAGATGTAACCGTAGAAGATGGTGACATGAGACAAACGTAGATATTTGTTGCTCGCATCTGGCTTTTTTCCCCTCCCACAATATCCGAAGCTTTTGCTTACTCTGCTTACTCTGTTCACTCGACCCACTCCCAGCGTCACCACTGCCGCAATGCCACCAGTTAGCAGAGTCGGTGAGGTAACCTGGCTGCCGGTTGCCTGTCTCTCTTTTCGTCGTATAAACAGGTGTAGACGTGCCTTCGCGGTGCTGGTTTCCACTATGAACTCGCGAGATACTCAAAATATGCGTAAAACTAAACACAGCGCTGCGTGACTTCAAAGCGCCGGGGTGGAATGCTGTTTTACCGAGTGGTACGGCACCAATTGCGTGTAAAACAAAACACGGTTCTACATGGCTTAGCAGTGCCAGGAGAGTTGTTTGAGCATAATAAGCAAATGAGGCATGGACTCAAAGTTAGTGTGACATCGGGGTTTTTTTTTAAACAGCACATGGTTGGAACGACTTGGACGCTTCGGAACAGTTTACTTGAAAATATGATTTTATTATAAATATAGCAATTTTTTCCAACAAGGCATTTGAAGCAATGTACAATACAGTATTTTAATACCAACGTAAAACATTTTTAGTTTAAAGGTTTTTAAAGGAGAAAAACATGTTAAATGAGCTATTATACATGGCCTATAATAACATCAGCTTACAGACACAACTCAGGACTGAGTCAGCCCAACCTCTGGCTCTTTAGCTACCCTCTAAGCAGAGTGGTAAAAACCCCACCAACAACAAACTAGAGAATAACGTTCATGGCACTTCCCTAAAGGGGAAAATATCGGTGACGTTTATGGCAATGGCCCTTCTTTATAGCAGAGAAAGGCCTTTGCGCAAAATGTCACATTATACGTTTCTGCCTTAGGGCAGTGTCATTGACATATGTGTTGAGTTTGTAGTTCTGTGCAGCATCGGCGAAACGGTGTCACAAACTTTTGTTTATTTTTGTATAAAACGTGTACATCGGTCATTGGTGGCTGCAGCATGCTCAGCATTGGCTACTGATGTGCCTAGTGTCCCCTGCAAGGCAGCACTGTTGGTGCATGTCCTCAACGTCCTCAATAAATACGAGTGGCTCAAAACAGCCCGTGGCATCATACGACCGCGGGGCTATCCATTCTATAGGCGTCACACTCGAGATGCATGATACTCCAGGCATACATTTGGCCGTGAGTGCACGGGCTAAGTTTACAGACCAGCCATCGGATGATGCACTTGAGCAAAATTTCCAAGTAAAATAACCACATGCGAGAGCGGAACAAAAAGCACATGCGTTTCATCTGCGTGAGCAGAATGTGTTTTATATGCAAACGCCACGTGTTTGAACTGTGATCTGCATGCGACTCACATTTGATGCTTCCGCTGAATGAAAAGCGCATTTGAGCTCACGTTTAATGCGTGTGGACACACTGTCAAGTGGAGAGACCAAGCTTGTGACCACATTTTCTGAGACCAAAGAGTTTTAGGGCATCAACACTTTTCAGTCTCACGCGATATGCGCAAGTGATACCATTGACTGCAACGTGCAATCTACTTATTCAGCAGCCCATTCTGTAATCTTCATCTGAACCATTCAAACAAAAAATACTGTACTATTCCTGCTCTGATGATATCAATGTACTGTACTTTGGCCATTTCTTGGCATAACACAAGGATGCTATTTGTAGCTCTTTAAGGACAACCCCTCCAAGACTCTGACACTAAATTTTAGTTCGAGTTGAGATGAGCACAATGTATGAGAACATCAAACGCATCTACAGGCAGTGGCCTTCATTGAGAGCTGCCATGTTTAGGGTATGTTATGAGAGTCAATTCTTCAGGTGTTGTGTGACTGCCTGTGTGCACTCAGATGTTCTGGATACAAAGTGATATAATGTGCAGCCATATCCGCAGTCAATGCCTGTCTTCCTTTATCCAATGTCAAAGAGCAAAACGCAACATAGATCTGTATTCTAAAATACACTGCGTGTCTTTTGCTTCTGAAATGTGGTACAAAAAATTGTCACTTTAAGGCCACGCTGAATTACACGAAATATAAATGTGTTACAGTGCAATGCAGTCCTTATTGTTTGCACAGCTATTTTAAACACCACGCGTGTACTGACAACACAAATGTACGTCAACAGCCCTTTTAAAAACTAAAATGTAAAGGTGCAGCGCTGCAGTTCCTGCCAGCGCTGCTGCTGGTGGAAAGGCCTCAACTTTGAGAGGGCTTTAGAGCAGAGGTTCTCAACCTTTTGCACCTCAGGGCCCACTTGACCCACTTGGGTCTGGTCTCCACGGACCACTAGGCGGCTCTCGCGGCCCACTGATGGGTCGCGACCCACCGCTACAGAATGGCGGCACTAGAGCGCCCCTCCAGAGGGTATTTACCCAACTCTTCCACACTCCCCAGACGTCTTGTAATCGGTGTGAGAACCCAAACACGATCCCAGTGCACATGATCTACCGATCAACTAGCTGTGTGTCATCATTTATACCGCTGGATGGACACAGGGTGGGGGGAATTTAAGAAACTTGACCATTGTTTCAACAAGGCGTTTTCCCCGCAAGAGATCATAAGACCAAACGGAGAAATGTTTTCATATTCGACACCATAGCAATGTCACTGTTTCATATCAAAACAAGTATATGCGCCGTCAATTACTTTTCTGAATATCTTTGGTCACGTGGAACTATGTGTTTTGGTACGAATGACAGGGCTACGATGTACTACTAATAACAGTACTCCAGCTGTAGACTTTCTCCACTCGTTGTCTTAAAGTGACGCAGGCTGCAGCAATCCTGACCGTATAATTACATGTTTTCAGGGCGCACATCAAACATCAAAGCGTAGCGTTCCGACTCTCGACGTGTGGGCGATCACGGTATATTTTGTCAAACCACGACGGGTACAAATTTCAGTTTTTAAAAACGTTAGAATGGCCCGAATGCACGCACACCCTGTTCGTCGTTGGAGCTGAGTGACTTCGTAAGTGCGACCATTAAAAGTTCGCCTGCGGAGACGTTGCTCCTAACAGGCGAAGGCTCGCGTGGCGCCGCACCGCTTAGTACCCTCGACGCACGGTATGCCACGAATGAACCGGGGCCACAACTCGGACCCGCCAACAGAGAGCGCGACACCGAGCAGCAGTTTATCTGTGGCTCACTTGGTTTTTTCGAGCCTCTGCGACAGGGCGATTGGATACTTTGCATAACAGTAATCGGGCGTTCGATGAGGCTCCCCTTTGCTGCTTTATGTTTCCAGCTGCACATTCAAAGTGGCCTCGATTTGTTGACACCCGTGACGCGCTGTGTGCCAAAGGTGCAGCGCGCGTGCGATCGGTCCGGACTTTGCAGGTGGATTCTTTCTTTCAAAGCAAGCTCGTACGAAATCGAAAAAGTGAAATAAGGATGCGATAGCAGCAAAGTATTAAGATATAGTTTAAAATTGGTGGTACGCCACACACACTGGAGCAGGTGTTTGTATGTGTACTTGTGTCTGCAAGCGCTAATTTTATCTGCACAACACCAAAGCTTCGTTCAGCTGTACTTCCCACTCACTGATTATTCTTTTGGAATGTTAACGCCATTTCAGTTTTTTATTCCTAGTTTGCACTACAATCAATACTCTTTTAAACACGCTTCTGCCTTTATCCTATCGTCAGAAGAACGTGTTACATGCTTGTAACGGGCTTGTAAGATCGCCCGTAAATACAAGAGCACTCACTCGGTAACAAGGGCGATAATCATAGTTTGAAACTTGTGGTTTTTCGGCCTGCAATCACTGGGTTTTAGCGTCATTTACAGGTTTGGTTGAACATATGATTCAGAAACGCGGTCATTAATAACACTGATAACAAGAGATCAGAATCAGGATAAAGATGTCACCACGGCCAGGGCCGCTGAAGCCAACAACGAGAATGGAACAAAATAATCTGAGATGTTTTGATGATGACGGTTACGATGATGAATTCCCATCGGCGTGTTCCAATAGGCCGCGCGTGAGGCAACGGCTGAAAGAGCCAGAGTGTTGCACAACAGAGCATGTCACCTGGCGTGACAGGGGTTGAGTCAAAGAGACCATTTCTAAAGGCAGGCGCTGTGTTGGGCGCAGGTGACAACAGTGACCGTCGACAGACGCGCAAAACGCACACCGGCCCAAGCGGCACATTGCGAGCACACCGCCCACACGCTCTGTAATGTCTGCGGAAGAAAAAAAACCCCTGTGACCTCGACATGGCTTGAACCAGTCACGGTGAGCGCATGGGGTTTTAAACGAGAGAGGAGTCGGACATGAAAAGAGCCGCGTGTTGTCTGCGTGGTGTTGACACGCGGGCTCGTACAGGAAGGAGAGGAAGCTGACATGAAAGAGCCATCTTATCGAGCACTTACGTCCCAATTCCACGTTCGCAGTTACTTTAAATTCATATTCTAACGCCGCCGCCGGACTGCGATGTGAGTTTCACGTGACGTCGAGAGTATTTTTTTTTTGCTCATAATTGGTAGGAGAAAAAAACAATTTTATGGAAGTTTTGCCAATACTCATCCGTAATTTGACAGAAAATCAGTTTATGCCCTTGCCTGTAATTTGCCTGCTGTATCCTAAGACACACTGCTGCTGCTTAATCATGATAATATCTTTAAATTTGCCCATCTGATTGGCAAATAACAACCGAAATCGTCACCGCTGCGTTTGGGTTCACAGATGGTCAGCCTCTCACGCAGCGCCTCTGTAACGGCATTAATATCAAGCGGATCATTGTTGCGACTTGTTGAGCCACTAATAACAGAGCACGCTGAGCACTACATGTGTGGTTACGTGTCGTACAACTGCAGTACACTACTCTAGATCAACTGGGATAGTCATTTTCAGCAAAAAGTAACCTATTGAAAAAATCCTTTGCGGGTGGGATTATTGGAGAGTATTACTTTGTGTATATAAATAATTGTAATGGTTTCAGATTACAGGATTTAACATTATCTAACAAAATAATGTTTCTGGCATTGAGGTGTAAACTTGGCGCCCACTAGAAACTCGCGATTCCATTGGCACGATCGCCACTTCCGACTGTTGTGGCCAGAAGCCTCGAGTCAGCCTTGAGAAAGCACACCTTTTTTGCACCTCGAGGCCCACTTGGGTCTGGTCTCCACGGACCACTAGGTGGTGATCGCGGCCCAATGATGGGTCGCGACCCACCACTTGAAAATGGCGGCTCTAAAGACGCTCTCTCGAGGCCCTCCGCAAGCGGTGGCGTGGACAGGAAACTACAGGGATGCACCTTTACCTTTAATTCAGATTTAAACATTCTCTGTTTGGTCATATGATCTCTTTCACGGAAAACACCTTGTTCCAACAATGGTCACGTTTCTTAAATGCCCCCTTCACGTCTGTCCACCGAGCGGTATAACTGTGTTAAGCCACAGTCGTTTGGCAGGTCGCGCGCTTTGCAGTTACACTTCTTACAAGTAGGCCAACACACCCTCCCGAGGAGCTCCCTAGAGACGTATCTCTAGCGGTGTCACCGTCCACACGCAGGTGGTATGAATGTGCAAGGCTACGCCCTCACCGATGACACACCGCCAGCGTTTTGTTACGAGCCGACCGAGACAGTGACCCCGCGGCGCTAGATTCACGGCCCGGTGGAGTCGTGGCGTCATCGCTCCAGTCAGAGGACATTAAGGAGACCGTTGACATGCAACTGACTTGGAGCTGCTGCTGCTGCCCAACATCAGTCAGAGACGAATGTCGTGGGCTCGCCGCACCCACTTCATCACCGCCGCGAATCACCGCCGATCGCGAGCCGCGTCCCTTGTACATAAACTCAGTTGCCCGATTCTCATCACGTAACACGTCGTTTACAATAGCGAGCGGTTCTGCATAGGAGGCGCAGTGACGCGCGGCAAGACGAGATGTCGCTCCACGGTTTGCGGAGGGCCTCCCCGTGCCACGGGCCACAGAAGGCCGCATTCTGCCACCCTAGTCGGTGCCGCTCAGAGAAAGCGGGCAGCACGGACGTTGCAGCATGGAGTATAGTACAACATTGGATTCCGCTGCACGGCACTATGCTGCACGACACAGCCGCGAAGCCTGTAGCACCCGGTACGCACGTTAGTTGTTCGTCCAAACGCCGTCCGCGCTAAACTCTGGCGAGTTTGGGCACTTGTCGGGCGATTAGGTCATGGCGCACAGTAAGATGGATCAGGTTGCATATGTTGCCTCGGGCTGCACGCATTAGTTGAAGGGAGTTCACTTTTACCTGTTAGAGCATTCGTTGGTTTTCAGTTGTTTTCGACAGCCGAGATGCTGGGTGTTCAATGCATTCATTTAGTAGAAAACGTTGTGTGTATACGTTTTTAAGTATTAAATTACTTCCTTAGACGAGGGCAGTTACTAATGCTCTCATTGCCAGTGACGCATTCTGAGTGGTCGGTGGCCAAACTAGAAAACCGTAATTCGGTTGTTTTATCTTTTGCGACAAAGTTCTGCTGTGGTTACGAAGAGCGGCTACGTTGAGAAATCTGCGATGGCTCGACGCATTTATACGGCATTGGTGATGTTATTCATTATACAGTCCGCGTCTTGCTAAACTATCCTTTCTCAAATTCACCCATTGCTGTAATTCTATTTTCACAGCAAATGATAAGGTACGGTAATAAGCTAAAGGCCGATGCCACAATGCTGCCCTGTATTATAGTGCACATCATGTTTTGATGTAGGTTTTCACGGCCCGAAGTATGAGAATTGGTTAAAATAACCGATTTGCCTGTAAAAATAACGTCCACAATTTTGAAATTAAACTATAACCTTTCCCAAATGTAACAGGTTTGTCTGACCCACTCGTAAGAAAGTCCATTAATAAATCGCGTCTAAACTATTTGGACAAAAGAAATGCAAAATGTCTGGTCTCTAAAAGGCACAATCTGGGATCTATAATTTACCTCCATTCCTGATGATAAATTGTACCTTTAAGCCTTGAGGCCAAGTCCAAACTGTAAATATGGTACGCATTTTAAGTGCCCCTGCAAGACACACTGTGTAGTTTCCAAAACAGGGGATTATTTACCCATTCACTAAATGCCGACCAGATTCTGGAGTTCAGTACGAACCAGATGTGTCCGTTACCTTAGGCTCGTGGTGTTGCGTTACTTTTAAACACACGCATGAATACAATTTAGGCCGTGTTTTGGGCCAAGGTAAGGCTCGGAATGTTATACAGATGCGTTATATAAATGTGTTGCAGGCAAAACACGTCGGTAATCGCACGTTGAAGCTATGCGTGGGTCTCGCACGTTTGATTATTGTTTTCCGATATAGTAACCGCTCTATCATGAAGTCAATCACTGTATAATTAACACTCACAGATGGAGCGTCACAATAAACCTTCCGTTCGTTTGCTGTGTCATTTCCACGGCCCCCCCGCAGGTCTCATTCTGGATACTTTGAAACGACACCGGCGTAACACACAACACTCATCTGTGGGATTGTTTTTGAGAGCGACGTGGCATTAAGCGTGCGTCTCGTTCCACTGAGAATCCTGTTCCGGTGCTCACACAGAGAGCGAGAGAGAGAGGAGTCCTACCAACAGAGGCATCTTGAGCACACGCCATCTCACGACCATCGACCAAACCGAACTCAGAATCCCGCTTCGCGCGACGGCACGCTCCGCCGGGCGTCGTGTCGGGGCCCGCGCGGCCGCGGCCGGCTGCGTCCCGGAGACCCGCGTGGCCTCGCGACGCAGCTCGCGGGCCGCGCGCCGCTAGCGCCGGCTACGGGCGCGGCGCTCACTCTCGGCTTTACGCGCCGCACGTGCGTATTCACGGATACGACGCGCGGCGATCTACGACGCGAGAGGCGGCACGGCACGGGGTCGGGGGGGCGACGCGGGCCCCGTCAGACGAACGCCGGCTGCTCGGCGATGGCCTCCGTGTGCCCGGGCGGCGCCTGCGCGGCCGGCGACGGCGCCTTGTAGTGCGCGCCGCCCTTGCGGCCCGTCTGCCGAGACAGCTTCCGGTTCCAGAGCGTCTGCCAGGACTGCAGCGTCTTGGAGCTCCAGATCCACATGCCGCTCGTGATGCCCACCACCAGCGACATGAACACCTTGAGCAGGTAGACCTCCACCGAGGGGATGGACTGGGCGGCCGAGCAGTCGGGCGGCTGGCCGGCCTGCGTGACGCGGCACTTGGAGTCGACGGCGAGCGTCCTCCACGTGTCGGCGTTGTACCACTCGTAGAAGTAGCAGGCGATGACGCACGTGGCCGGCACGGAGTAGAGCACCGAGAAGACGCCGATCTTCACCATGAGCTTCTCCAGCTTCTCCGTGTCGGTGCCGCCCGTGCGCATCACGCGGCGGATGTCGAACAGGGCGACGAGGCCCGCGAGGATGAACGACGTGCCCAGGATGAGGTAGCAGGTGAGCGGCACGATCACGAAGCCGGCCAGCGCGTTCGGGCTCATGAGGCCGCCCACGTAGCACAGGCCCGTGAGCTCCTCGCCCGCGACCTTGACAATGCAGGGGAAGCGGGAACGGGAGTTAGGCGGGTCACCGTGTCACGATACGCGTATGTGACAGAAAACCCTGTCGTGGATACACGGGTCTCACAGACACTCACCGTGTCATAAATACACGTGGGTCTGAGAGATACTCACCGTGTGTGTAGAAGCGGTGGGGATCCGGATGTGGTGGCAGAGTAAGGTGTCTGCTAAGAGCATTGTAGTTGAGTACGGAGTTATAGCGACATTATCCATCTATCCATTGTCAGAAACCACCTAATCCTGTACAGAGCACCGGGGGCAATTCAGTCCGCAGGCCAATTAACCTATATAGCAGCATGTCGTTGCACTGTGCGAGAACAACGGAGTGCCCGGCGAAAACCCACGCGGACACGGGGAGAACATGCACACTCCACACAGAAAGGCTCCCGAGCCGTGATTCGAACCCGGGTGTTTTTGCTGTGAAGCGGCAGTGCTACTCACCGCGCCAGAAATGTAAAAAAAGTCGCAATGATCCTCAAGCTCACGCAAATGTGAATACTTTTGGATAAATAGTTCTTGTTGTTGTGTTGTTGCACTAAACCAGTGACATTTTATGAAAGTGACAACTTTCTAATTTGATGAAGGCCCAGTGAGACTACACGTACAAATACATTACCCATACAGTATCAAAAGTACGAATACATTATTTATGCATAAATAGTGCATCCCCAAGTGTCACCAGCACTTAAATAACAACACTACGTCAACAGGTCGGCAATTCACTGACTTAACACTTCATAGGCCAATCATGTCACGTACAGAGAGCAATACTTTACTGTTCATCAACATTCTTGACATGCAGTAGCGTCCAGCGATAAACGCTTTACAAATAGCTCGCTAGCAGGGACAAGGTAAGACGACACATTTAATTCGGGTCAATCCCACGAACAATCCGCACACAGACTCAACGTCAGCAAACCCAGAGGAGGGAGGGCAAGCAGCAGCAGGCACGTCGCAGCCGCGGGTGTTGCAGGAAAAAGTGGGGGGGATGGAATCATGTTTCTCTGAAAGTGCGGGTGTCGCAACACCCACAACACCCGCGACTGCGAGGCGCCTGAGCATCAGAATGAGGAGGTGAAGCCGACCTTGCGGAGGCCGAGGATCACGATGGTCTGGACGGCCGGCAGCGCCCAGGCGGCCAGGTGGAAGTAGCTGCTCTTGGCTTCGATGGCCTCGTGTCCCCACTTGATGCCGGCGGCCAGGAACCAGGTGAAGGTGAGCACCACCCACCAGACGGACGCGGCCATGCCGAAGTAGTACAGCAGCAGGAAGACCATGGTGCAGCCCGTGCTCTCGAGGCCCGCCTGGATGACGTAGGCGCTGCCGCTGTCGTGGTCGCACGCGATGCTGGACGCGCCGGCGAAGAGGCGCACGAGGAAGGCCACCGAGTGCAGGCAGTAGCACATGGACAGGAAGATGATGGGCCTCTCCGGGTACTGGAAGCGCGACGAGTCGATGGCGAAGGTGAGCACGGTGAAGGCGCTCGACGCGAAGCATAGCGCCGACCACACGGCCAGCCACACGGACGCGAAGCGCTTGTCGGCGCCGCTCCAGTACACGTCCATGGCGGGCCCGCAACGCGGCGCGCACGACTCGCTCCGCTCCACGTAGTGGAACTTGCTCGGGTTCTTGCACGCCGCGGCCGGCACGCCTCTGTTGGGGGGACGAGGCAGCAGGCCCCTGCCGTCCTGGTCGCGGCCGGCGGCGTTAGCCGTGGGCTCGTACGCCGACGACGCCCAGGGGCCCCGGCCGGGCAACTGCGGCCCCTGGTTCGGAGAGCCCGCGCGCTGCGGAGGAGCCGGCGGCGCGGGAGGCAGCCCGTCTTGGTGCTCGCCTCCACCTGCCGCGCCGGTTCCTCCTCCTGCTGCTCCTCCTGCGCCGCCTCCTTCATCGTCGTCGGCGGCCGGCGCCTCCATGCACAGGGCGCTGGGGTCGTGTCGGGTCGGCAGCTTGGCGCAGTCGAGCGCCTCGGGCCACGAGAAGTGGAACTGCTCCAGCACGGGCGCGCAGCGGTGGCGCACCGAGCGGCACATGGGCCGGCACGCCGGGATGGGCTGCGACACCTGCTCGCTGCACATGGGCGCGTACACGGAGCACAGGAAGAAGCGCAGGTGCACGTGGCAGCCGTACTCCACGAGCGTCGCGTACTCGTGCAGCTTGATGGCGGCTTCCTGCTGCTCCTCGTGGCCCAGCGAGTTGGGCAGCCGCGTCGTGTTGTAGCCGATGCCCAGACACATGGGGATGACGATGGGCTGGCACCTGCCCTGCTGGGACTGGTGCTGCTGCAGGTATTGGTGCTGCGCCAGCGGAGCTTGGTGGTGCTGCTGCTGCTGCTGCTGTTGCTCGGACATGGCGGCGCCGGCCGTCGCCGAGAGGGACAGGAGCAGGGCGACAGGCAGCAGCGCGCCGGAGCCGCGCACCGCCCGCGGCATTTTCTGTCCCGTGCCGTCTCCTCCGCGCTGGGCGAGGAGAACGCGCGGCTGTCAGCCGCCTCGCGGAACCCCGCGTAGCCCCGTGTACCCGGCGCGTAGCCTCGCGTGTAGCCTCGTGTACCCGGCGCGTAGCCTCGCGTAGCCCGCGTGTACCCGGCGTCCGACCGACGCCACCCAAACTACCGCGCCGAGTCCGCGCTCAGCCCCGAGTACACGCTTCCGTGCGAGATCACTGCGTAAAAGTTATCGCGCATGGTGGGGGTCTGAGCGCGACTCCCCCCCCTCTCCCTCCTCCTGCCCCGAGCCGCGGTCCCGTCCCTCCCCTCCCTTCACTAACCTCCTCCCCTTCAGCAACAATAAATAAGTGCCTTCTTCTATGGCCACAACGTGAGCGGTGGAAGCGGCGCTCGCTTTTAAAAGGTCGGGCCCGCATTCACACCCCGCAAATGGTGCGCGGGCGACTGGGGCTAATAGCCGGACATCAATGCGCGCACAAAGCCGCCTCGGCGTGACCAATTCCAATTTCGGTCCCCTTTTTCTCTTTCGCTCCGTCTCGCGGTCCCCCAGTGCAGTCCGCCTCCTCCTGCCCGCGCCGCCACCGCTACCCTCCCCCAGCAGTAACCCCGTCACCGCCGCCACCCACCCACCCACCCCAACCTTACTCACTCACACACACACCCTGCCTCCCTCTCTCTCGCTTACTCCCATCCTTTCCTCGTCTTCTCTTTTGCTGTTGCTGCTACTTTTACGCTCTTCTGAAACTGCTCGCCCCCCCCACCTCCGGCTACCTTCCACCGCCTCCGCCTCCTCCTCATCCCTCCTTTCCCATCGAAGCAGAAGAAATGCGATAAGTTTCACGAGGCTGCGAAGGTGTGCGTGTGATTTCCAACCGCTCTTACAGGGTGCGGCATAAAAAGTCGCTTTACCGAGACGTGGAATAACAACACAGAACTGGGCCGCGCTAGCTTGTTGTCCAGTGCTACATAGATGCAGCATGTGTACTGAACATGATGGAGGACACTTTGCATCGTCTCTGTGATAACTGACTAATGCGATTTCTCACAAAGTGATGTCACCATTCTCGGTAAAGCGACTTATCCCGCACGCCCGTACGCCACCGTTTCTCCCCCGTACACACGTGGAATTCTGCACGTGTAGTGTGACAACCCTCCCGTGTTCCTTCCCGTCGGTAGAATCGGCCTAAGCTGAGTGCTGTGCTATAACGTCTCGCTGTAACACGGCGTGGGCACAACATGAACCGTTGCGGATTTACGGCAGAGAGGGTGAACTTGCGAGTGTTGCGCCCGGCTCCGCTTCAGCCCAGCCTTTTAAACACGGCCGCTCGCCGACGGTGACAGCGCCTTAGGAAGGTCTCCGCTCCTAAACGTGGGGATCTTTGTCTGTGTGCGTGGCAGTGTTGTGCGCGTGTGTGGGGAGCGGTAGTGTCGTGGTTAACGCGCCGCGCGACCAACCCGGCAAAACCGAGTTCCATTCCGGCTCACGGCCACCAACACCGGCGAGGGTTATCTAAACCGGCCCTGTGCCTCCTCCCCTAGGTCTACTCAGCCTGAAACGAGTACCTGGTGCGGTGTGTACACATCGTGGCGCTGGCCACCGACCTCGCTTGTGTGCCGTGACGACTTTTCAGCCGTGCTCGCTATCAGCACTTGCCCCAACAGTTTGCTGAGGCTATACGGGGGATCTTTGTCTGTGTGTGCAGACGGGCCCGAGAGGCGATCTCTGCGGGGGATGTCTTTTGGAAGAGGGAGGGGGGGGGGTGAAGTCTACTGATCTAAAGGAGCGCACAATGAGCCTTTATGCGCTTATAAAGGCGGCGAACAGCCACTGTTCCACCCAGCTCCGGCTGTTTAACAGAATACTTTATGTTTTATCCTTATTACTTTCAGTTTTTTTTCGCTTACTTCGATAAATAGCGAGTAGGGGCATCGTCGCCGCCAGTTGTTACATGGGCACACGACGAGGCCGCGCACACACAGCACACGGGCGCTCAGCACTGTTCGTGATCCTCCGATTCCCGATTCCTGCATGTTTCGGCCAAGGATCACGGAACCCGCAGCTGATGCAGTTCGGCGCTTCCGCATCTCAGTCTTTACACGAGTGTTTACACAACAACCACCGGGCTCGCGGTGCGCAATTACCGCGGATGCGCATTCGTAATTTATGGATACACACTTTGACCGCAAGTCACACGGAATAGCGTTCAAACACCGCGTATTTACACATTACACCGCGAATTTAAGGCCCCACCGCCTCAAGCGATAGGCATTTTTTTTTTCTTCCACCATTGTACGCGGCAACAATGGGGTGTACCGCATGCGAGCAGTGTACAGACTTTGCTCGCGCACCCCGTGTAGGTTTCCCAGCTGCCCGTGTCTATTGACACTGGGATTACCTAAAGTTCCATTGTGCTGCTGTTGCCATTTGGTCTCCCATCGCTACTCCGGGCTGGCGTTTGATGATCGTTTTTTGGCATTTACGCGCATTGTACGAGGCGTCAAAAAACGCGGGCACCCCCCTTCTTATTACCGCCGGGTCGTCACACGAGCACCTTCCTTCCCACAGTTATTGTCATGAACTCAATGCTCATCCGCTCAATTCTCGTCCGCGATTGCCTGACGCACGTTCGCCGTGCAAGCGCTGGCCAGACTCCAGAGGCGGCGTGAACGTCCACTGTGCACGATGACGGTAATGCTGTGCCAGTTATAGCGTTAGGCGGCGGAGCAAGTGTGATTGTAATTGGGGGCATGATGGCGCGGTGAGTCGCGCTGCCGCCTCACAGCAATGTCCGGCTCTCGGGTGCCTCTCTGTGTGAAGTCTGCGTGTTCGCCAGGTAACTCAGATTTCCTCCCACAGTCCAAAGACGTGCTGCCCAAGTGAATTGTCCTGACTGAATTGCCCGCGGAATGCGTGTCCTCTCCTTAGCTGCCGTCCTGTCCAGGCCCAGCTCCATGGGGGCTAGCTGAACCTGGCCGAAACAATCACAGGCCCGGCGTGAGCCTACTCATTAATTCAGTCACTATCAGAAACTGCTTGAACCTCTACAGGGTCGCGGTGGGCCGGAGCCTATCCCGGCAGACCGAGCAAGTTTCGCTTCCCACGTTGGAAGCATCATCGTGGGAGGCGAAAACTCGCGAGGGTGAGAGCGCTCGACACGGTTATCCCGAAAGAACAGCTCTGAAGAGCAACCATCACGGGTCGATACGGGGTCCCACACCCCCCTCCACACTCATTGCCGCGCTCCAATCGCTCCCTCCCTCCCTCCCTCTCTCCCCTCAATCCCGCTTGCCGCTTCCCAGCCCGGGTTCAGTGAAGCCAGCGGGGAGCCGGCACTCACACACAGCAGCGCCTCTCAACGGATGGCTGCTCCTTTTGGAAGGATACAGAGAGCCACGGAAGCAGAGAGACGGGGGGAGAGGAGAGAGAGAGAGCTGGAGAAGGCGCTCTCTCGACTCCAAAAACAATCTCTCTCTCTCGCTCTCTCCAGCGACCATCAATCTCGGCACGATGAGAGGTCACTCTTTTTATTCTGCTGCTCCTACGGTCTGCAGCGGCTTCTCACGTGATTGTCACAGGTCTGCAAGGAGACCCAGCCTTTGATTAACCCAATCCTTTGTTTTTAGAAAACGTAACTCTTATGTTTGGTACGTTTTCAGGCTTGTGGATATTATGTCGGGTCGGTTCACTGCATTGAACGCACATATATGCCTGTGCTTTTGTCTGAGTGCAGACTTGGTAGGTGTTAGTGTGCGATTAAAGTAATAATAATAGCATTTATAGAACGCCTTTCACCCGAGGGTCACATATCTCTGCACAGGGCTGCGGAGAGAACGGCACGCCAACAACATCAAGACAGTTCAACTGAAAGTCAGAAGTTTAGCGAAAAGAACGGAACCTCCATGGGTAACACGGGCTGCCGTCTACATGCAACACTCGCTCACGTGCCCTTAAACTCGAACCTAACCATCATCACGGCGCTTGTTACTGTAACGCACACATTTCCACGAAGAACTCAATTGAACTTCACAGCCGCCTTGCAGCCAGGCAGCCTATACAAAGATCCCCCTTATAGCCTTAACAGACTATAGGGTCAAGTTCCGTTGGGGAGCACCAATGAATGTCGACACGGCACACGATGAGGTGGGTGACCAGCACCACGCCCGGCCGCCTTTGTCTCCTTAGTGGAAATGTTAACACGCCGCACGGGGGTACTCAGTTGAGGCTGAGTCGACCTTGGGGTGGCCCTGGACCGGTTCGGAAAATCGTCACTGGTGTTTGCCATTACCGGGATTCGAACTCGGGTTTTAGAGGATTGTAGCCCAGCGCGCTAACCACTGAGCCACCGCTCCCCAGCCTATACACACACCAAAGACAATCACACACAACCAGCAATGCACACGTCTCAGAGAAAAAAAAGTTATCGCACCGCAGTCTCCCTACACGACCGTCAACCACTGTGCTCCACACCAGCATGTTGCGCATCGAAGAAGACACCGCGTGAAACTTGAGAGCTGTGATTGTGGGTTCAGTCCCCGGGCCAGGAGTGTATCTCCGTGGCGGGACACACAACCCGAGAGACATCTAGCCCCCTAACACCCTCCCTCACTTTGTATGCAGGCCGTGGCCCCCGTATTCGTGTGGCGCTTCCTCCGTGGAAATTGTGATAAATGCGCTCGGTGGGGGCTCTGACACTTGAAATGCAGTCCCCTAGTGGGAATTGTGATGGAGCATATGAGAATGTTCAAGCTGGCCTTTAGCCACATTTATCCCACGCGGAGGGAAAAAAAATAGACTCACACACGCACACACGCAAACACACACACGCAAACACACGCACACACGCACACACACGCGCGAGAACTTGCACAAAGCGTATGAAACGCACGTGTATGCGTGCATATGCGCGTAAAGGCAAAGATCCCCCGTGTAGCCTTAACTGACAGTAGCGAGTGTCTACGAAGGCCGGCACGGCACACGAAGAGGTGTCAGTATCACTCCCGGCCGCCTTTGTTTTCTCTAGTTGGCGATGTTTACACGCTGCACCTAGGGGAGGCGCAGGACCGGTTAGATAAATAGAACATCCTCAGTGGTGTCGGTGGCCGTGAGCGGGAATCGACTGACACACAGACAACAGGAAGACACAGAGACCCACTGGTACGAACCACACAACAAAGGCTGTTGCTTGAGGAAAGTCCCCAGGCGTCAGAGCGGACAGACAATGGTCGGCTCCACAAACACAGCCGGGGTGCCGTCTTGCCGGCGTCTGTTTACAATATTTACATTGTAAATAAACACTTGTTGTCGTTAAAAACGCTCGCGAAAATTGTTTAACTTGGGTTCTCCCAGCGCGCCGCATCTGTTCCCAGTTCGTCGAGAACACTTTAGCGACTGTGTGTGTGTTCGAGTGGCCCCACACACATTGGCGTTTCCCTCGGTGCACCGCAGCGACCCGCCAGCTATTGAGCAGCGAGTGATGTGCACGGATGTGCTTAATGTCCAAAGACATGCTGCTGCATAGGTTAATTGGCCTGCGGACTAAATTGTCCCCGGTGCCCTGTGATGAACTGGCGTCCCATCATAGATAGATAGATGTTTATTATTACAGCTCAAAAATACCCAGCGAGCTTGCAAGCTCTGTACGGGTTTCCTGCGACACAACAAACATACACTTTGGGTATAGTCCTGCCTTGCGCCCTGTGTCTGCCGGGATAGGCTCCGGATCACTGTGACCCTGGTACAGGATTAAGCGGTTCCTGCCAAAAGATGGATGAATGGATTAAAGAAGGATGGAAGTTTTTTTTAAAGGGTTTTTCTTTCCTGGTACCACTGTGAGGACCCTATGCAGCGGGGGAATTGTGCGGGAACGCACGAGAACGCCGTTCCCAGAGTGAAAACCCCAGAGGGAACCTATGAGAATTACATGGGCTAAATATTGGATGGCTATATGCAGGGAATGTGTTGACATAAACTCAACATTTCCTGGGAGAGGACCCCGAATCAACATTTTCTGGGATGCGGACTTGGGTGCATTCCCAAAGTGATTTTTTTCCCCAATTCCACCCCTGGTCCTATGGAAAAAGCGCTAGCAGTGGATTTTTATTTCTTGTGGGATTTGGCAAATGACGTTAGGGGCACTTGATGTGGATGAGCGTAAAAAGCAGAACTCCGTTCTGTGCCTGAGGAGTAAGCAAGTGACATCTCAGGGCACCGGGGGCAAGTTAGTCCGGACAGTTAACCTAGGTAGCATGTTTTTTGGACTGTGGGAGGAAATCCACACAGAAACGTACCCGAGCCGGGAATCAAACCCACGGCCCTTATCGGATTGTTAAAAAAAAAAACCCCAAAAAAATTGTTGCTGATTTTCCGTGCTCTGTCGTTGTTGACATGTCGTTCTCTCCGCAGCTTTGTGCAGCGCTTTGTGACCCTCGGGTGAAAGGCGCTATATAAATGCTATTATTAATATTATTGCGGTGAGGCAGCAGCGCTACTCACCGCGCCGCCGTGCCGCCCAACTGAATAAGGATTGTGTGTGATTAGTATAAAATGTGTGTGTGTGATTTGAGCTGGAGTTTCCTCAATCGAATTGACTGGTTGTGATTCAACCTTTGCGATACACGCTCTATCTCAAAACACACAACTGCTGTATATATGCAAATCAGAAAATTGGCGTTCGTTTTTTGCGCCTTTGCGACACACTCGGTCGGATATTACGCAGCACAATGAACTATTTTGCCCTAGCGACCCGGGCTCAACATCAGCCTCTTAACCGAAATTTTAAACAATTTATGATCATGTCAGCGCACACAATGCTCGCGTCCCAGAGCAGTGTCGTGGGATCGGTGTAGCGGGCAGGCCTGCACACACAAGACAGGATGTTTTATGCGCCCGTGAAACGACGGCTCACTTTTTTTTTCTGATAAAAGAAGATAAAAGACCGCCGTATTGAAAGTCGCAAAGAACCGTGGAGGCAAGTGCTGCTAGGATGCACTTGTGTCTTGGGCTGGCATGTGAGTGAGTGGGAGGGTGGGTGGCCAGCCACCATGCATGGCCGCCCTCAATTCTGGCGTAGGATCTCACAAAAAAACCACGGCGCTACCCCTCCTCGCTCGCACTGATAATAGAGTCGACCCACAAGCGGAAGGTTGTGAGTTCACATCCCGCTTGGGGGTCGCCTCGGGCCCCCTCGTCGTGAGGCGAGAGATAAAGCGAGCGTTTGATTTCGTGGGAAACGAACAGCAGTTGTTGTTACGCTTGCTCACCGCTTTCCTTACGCGGAGCGGTCTTCTTCTTTGCGATTCTTCGAAGCACGACGGTCAGCCTCTGGACATCGTTGTCTTTCAGCTCGGCCTCGGGAGTAAAACTTACATATCAACGGCTATTGCAACGCAGCTGTTTGTAATCGCGCATTTAAAAAAATATATTATTACGTTACTATTGGCCCTGTGATGGACTGGCGTTGACATGCCGTTCTCTCCACAGCCCTGTTCAGCGCTTCGCGACCCTCGGGTGAAAGGCGGCTCTATAAATGCTATTATTATTATCCTGGGTATAGCCCTGAGGTTGGTGCGTGCGGCACGCCGAGTCAATAGTTCAGGTCAAGTACGAGTGGGAATTGAGAAGCACGCGTGGGCAAGGTCTCTCTCCAGCTCCTCTTCAAGAGCCAGAGCCAACACCATTTAGCTCCGCTACGATTTTAATGGTGGAAAACGGGCAGGAATTCCACCGGTGTCAAAGGGCAAACGCGGAATACCGGCGATGGATAGACAAAATGCGCGCAGTTTGCTCGCTTAACGAGGAAGCCGAAATATTCGGTGCACTTGAACTCTTGACTCAGCGCGAGTGCAGCTCACGCCGTGCTCGAGTAGCGCTGCGAGCACCGATGGATGAAGGGGCCAGGGCTCTGTTTGGGGTGACAGTCGAGGTATCGCTTTGTTGTTTTTACGTTCATGTTGAGGCTCTGTGACAAGGGTGAAGCTTGCAGTGGTATTCACAAAGCTGTCACAACCGCAGTGATGTTACAGCTAATTTGCTTGCCTACGTGCGCGCGTGTGTTTGTGTGTTTGTGTGCGTGTCGCGATAAAATCGACACTCGCCGAAACCACCAGGAAGGAGCTTCTTTGGGAGCGCGTTACCCCGTTACCCCGCGGGGTTTCGTGACTTAGTGGTGACAGTACCCTGCTAGAGACGTAAAGCAGCAACACAACAACCGCCCCACGGATTGATGCCCAATTCCCGCACTGCAGAATAGTTGTGCGACGGGGGTTCGTGATGAAATGAAAAAGCGATGAAGAGATTACAACGATGATTCTTCATTCCAGAATTGCTTTCCAAAGCTCGTTTTTTCGGGATAGCCGTGTCGAGCGCCCTCGCTCTCTCCCTCGCAACACGGCCGTCCCGAAAGAGGGAGAGCGTTCCACACGGCTATCGCGAAACAACAGCTTTGAACAGCAACCATCAACCAATTAGTTTGTTTTATTAGTTGTGGGAGGAAACCGGAGAACCCGGGGGAAACCCACGCAGAATGGGGGGGGGGGGAAGAACACACAGACTCCACACAGAAAGGTGTCCGAGGTCCGAATCGAACCACCTCGGGCAGGAGCTTCTTTCCGTGAGGCGCGGGTGTTACCACAACATACAACACAGCCACCGTGGCGCCCATTTTTAGGGGACAGAAACCGTGGCCCCTGTCCCGCGACACCGTGCGCCTCGGCATGTCAGCTACACGCACCGCTCGTTGAAAGGTGTCGGCCGTGGAAAAGAAAAAAAGGAGTCTAAAGATTCGGATTCCCATAGCGCAGGTGCGAATGTTGTTTTGTTCCACTATTTAGCGGGTGTGGCAGAGCCACCCCTTTTATGTGGAAACCCAAAGACCTGTCCCAGCCTGTAACATATCATTACCATTCTAGGGTATCACACACGGGTTTTCTGGTTAGTGCTAGGGCAGCACCGTATGCACCTCTGGCATTTGAGTGAGCGATGCGTGTATTGCGAGACGCAGCATCGGCGCGCAGTGCACACGCGCGCTCTCAGTCATGTTGTCGCGGAGTGGATGGAATAGCAGTGTTTCTAAAGGCCGCGTCTCACCTATAACCCGCCTTTTGTAGGTAGGAGGAAAGTATTTTGTAAATAGTTTTCTTGGTGTTTTTTTTGTATTTCTAGAAGAAACGTTTGCAAATGGTAGTGGGGATTAAATGTGTTTTGTTCTGCGCGTGTTTTGTTATATTTTTTACCCTTTAGTTTCTCGCATTCAGTTTGCAAGCGTGGCTTTCTTTGCTGGGAGGGATCCTTGTTTTTTGTGAATGGGTTCGAGGGAGCTCCGGATTCCGGACTCTCTTTAAAGGTGGGAGATGTGGAAACAGACCACCGATGCATAGCGCCATTCACTTTAATCGCCGTCAACGGCGTGATGTTTTATAACCTTTTGACAGTTTTATTATTACCTTTTAAAGCTGCTCTTTGAAAAGCAGCTATCATGCATCGAACCGTGAAAACCAACACCAGTGTAGTTTTCTTATTAAACAGGATTAATAATCAGACGTAAATCTACAAGTGAAGCCATGTCGATTTTGGTTGCGATAATTCTCTTAAGAGCTGCTCTTTCGGGATAGCCGTGGCGAGCATTTCTCCTCTCTCATTTGAGACGTTTCAAACAGAAACTGATTGAATTAGAAAACGACAACCACGAATTACAGCAATTGAGTGATTCGTTGGGGGAAGGGGTGGTGGGGTGAATTGATCACACCGGTACCGTCTGCGGCATCCCACACTTCCAGAGACAGAACAATATTTATTATTACAGCAGAAAAATACTCAGTGAGCGTGCAAGCCCTTTACGGGGACTCCTGCGACGAGGCTTCCCCAACATGGGCATCAGTCTCCCCATTCCCATCACCGCGTCTGCTGTCGGTCACGGTTATGCAATGAGGGCAAATGACGGTGATCTAGGTCAGTTAGAGACACAGTTGTGTTGTTTGTGACTTTAATGGGGGTGGGTGGGAGGGTTAGGGTTCCACAAACCGTGCCTCAAATTGCACCGTCTGTGTCTAAAGCATAAAGCGCGCCGGTTGTCCATCACGAAGCCCCCCTCAGGATAGGAGAGGATTGCATTACAGCGCATTGGGGTAGGACCGAATACAGACGCCGTACACACCTATCTCCATTGTGTATCTCTCCAATGGGAACTCTATTACTGCAACCACGAGTTAAAAAAAAAAAACCCTCTTGCCTGTGTCGATGGTTCGTGCTACGTGTATCTGTCACGTGAATTAATAATGCAGTCATTTACACATCGGGCGACACGTTGGCGTAGCGGTGAGTAGCGCTGTCGCCTCACAGCAAGAAGGTCCCGGGTTCGAATCACGGCTCGGGAGCCTTTATGTGTGGAGTTTGCATGTTCTCCCCGTGTCTGCGTGGGTTTTCGCCGGGCACTAACGGCATTTGACCCTACAGCCTGTTAAGGCTATAGGGGAGGATCTTTTTTTTTATCTTGACTGCTCACCGAAGGCTCAAACCCAGGCTGTGAGCGCTGTGGTATGACCTTGAATAAAGGGAGGGTGTACAAAAACCTAGTCAGTCAGTCAGTCAGTTTTTACTTAAGCTGGAAGGAACCGTTGAGCCATGCAGCTATTTTTTTTAAACAGTTGTCCAGCGCGGTGAGGTAAGTTATAACATCTCAGGGCACCGGGGGCAACCAAGGCAGCATGTCTTTGGACTGCGGGTGAAAACCGGGGTGCCTAGCGAAAGCCCACGCGGACACGGGGGGAACATGCAAACGCCACACAGAAAGGCGGCAACCGAGGCGGGAATCGAACCCGGGTGGCAGTGGCACTACTCACTTGAACCACCGTGCCGCCCTCGTGAGGGCACCACACAGTCACCACACAGGCCCCCTCCAGCCCCCCCCCCCCACTGGGCCGTGAGCGGTTGAGTGCCGTGATGTGACAGGAGCAGTAGCCTTCCGCGCCACTCAGCCGCATAGTTTCGCCTTCTCGTTCCAGGCGTATTTTAAAACTACGGTATGCTTGTTTTAAAACGAAAACAAATAAACACGTTAGAAACTAACAGGCGAGCGGCTCGGCATACCGTCGCGGCCTTCCTCCGGAGCGGGGTGAGAAAATACAGCGTGACCTCCAGGACGCCAGCGTCAAAATATTTCACGAAATGAAAGCGGGCGCGATAAAAAAAAAAAATATCGGGAGGATATTTCTGACGCGTTTGAAGAGCGGCGCGCCAGAATGATAACTCATAAGGCGAGGCCCACACACGCGCGGGTGCGTGGGTGAACCGCTTTGTTTTGAAAAGACCGTCACGGCCACAAGGTCCCCATGTCCCCCTCGGTATCCAGTGAAGCAGAAGAGGCCTAGGACCGCCGCTTGAAATAGCACTCCCTCGTGGGAGAAGGCTCGGCCCACGAGGGTGCTTCACTTTTGTAGTGCGTTTAAAACGGCCCTCCCCACAGGCAGGGGCCCGCCTTGGATTTCAATGGCTTTTACAGGATGAGAGGCTGTGTGTGTGTACATGTATGAGAATTGCGTGACCCCCATCTGCCTATGAGGGTATTTTCTCCCTCCCTTTCCCTTCTGTACAATGCTGCGTGTTACCGGTAACTTTGGTGATTATTCTTGCACGATTTAATGCTGTCAGTTCTTTTTATGCGGCGGTTAGTTGGTTGTATCGCAGGAATGCTGCATCAAGAGCTTGCAAGCTCACTGGGTATATTGCGCTGTACGTTGGAAGCATCCACAGGCGCCTTAAGGATGATTCCAACGTCGCGAGGGAGAGAGGAATAGCGCTAGACACGGCTATCTCGGCTCGGGTGCGTTTCTCGGGTATGGATTTTGCATGCTCCCCTCGTGTCTGCGGCGTGGGGTTTTTTTTCCGGGTACTCCGGATTCCACCCACAAGTCCGAATACACGATGCTGTCACGTCAAACAATGTGCATAGAATAACAAGCGGCGGCGATGTGCCGCAATGAAGTGACACTCATATTCCTGGCCACTCCTGCCATTGTTCTGAGCCAATTGCACTCCTCCGTCTGTGCAGGGCTGAAAGTAACGTAAACGTATAACCGGTTCGGTCGTATTCCCATCCGCCTTCCCACCTGTACTGTACTGGAAGCTTCCGCCACTTTACCTGTACGGCGTACCGAACCGTACAGGCTTGCTTTCACCTCTGGGAGTGACCAGGGGTACACGGTGGCGCGGTGAGTAGCGCTGTCGCCTCACAGCAAGAAGCACGCGGCTTTGATTCACCGACTCGGGCGCATTTTCTGTGCGGAGTTTGCATGTTCTCCCTGTGTCCACGTGGGTTATCTCCGGTCACTCCGGTTTCCTTCCAGGCCCATCTTGATGTGAGGCGGCAGCGCTACTCACTGCGCCACTGTACCATTCAGGGTGATTTGGTTTCATGGCAAATGCTGCGCTTAACTGTGTTGTCACTACCTTCACAAGTTGTACGTACGAGATGAACGTTCATATAAGTGATTATAGCTTTTCTGTAGCTAAAAAAAGTTCTCTAACGAGCCTGCTTGTCAACTTGCCAACGTAAAGATCCCCCTGTATAGCCTTAACAGACTGTAAGGTCAAGTGCCATTAGCGAGTAGCACCCATGAAGGTCGACACGGCACGCGAGGGGGTTGATGTCCAGTATCACGCCCGGCCGCCTTTGTCTCCCTAGTGACAATATTTACACACCGCACGAGGTATTCATTTCAGGCTGAGTCGTCCTCGGGTAGGCCCTGGACCGGTTCAGGAAATGTTGGTGGCCGTGAGCGGGTTTCGAACTGGGTTCGCCGGGTTTGTTAGCCTAGCGCGCTTATAATAATAATAGCATTTGTAGAGCGCCTTTCACCTGAGGGTCACAAAGCGCTGCACAGGGCTGTGGAGAGAACGGCATGTCAATAACATCAAGACAGATAAACGGAGAGTCAAGCAATAGCGATACATTGTAGGATATAGAGCATAACGATAGCAGAAAAATAATAATACTAACCACTGAGCTGACGCTTTGTCAACGTGTCCAGCAATGAACCCACACGCGCACCGTGCCTGGCACAGGTGAGGAATGCTGGCATACGGGCATTTCCAGTTGTGCTGTCCACCGAACTTCGGTAGAGGCTTTATACCCGCACATGTTGCTCGAATTTCTCAGACCATCAATTGTACATTTATTATGGGCAAACGTGACAGCAATCAACCGTAAACCGAGCCAGAATGTGAAGACCCTTCCTTGCAAAAACACGAGTTAAATTTGGAAGAATTAAAAGCTTCCTGTGAATTTTAACAAGCTTAAGACAGATGGTGCTCCGGTTTCATTCGACAGTCCAAAAACATGCTGCTGCCTGTGTTAATTGGCATGCTGACTAAATTGCCCACGGTGCCCTGCGATTGACTGGCGTCCTATCCCGGGTATAGCCCTGCCTTGCGCCCTGTGTCTGCCTGGAGAGGCTCCGACCCATCGCATGTTTTCGTCCGATTAATTCATGATTGTTTTGTCCAGTTGTGAGAAGAAGCTGGCGTACCTGGAGGAAACCTCTGCAGAACAGTGGGAGAGCACACACACACTCCGGACAGAAAGGCGCCCGAGGCGGGGATCAAACCACCCCAGGTAGGACCTTCTTTCTGTGAGGTGCGGAGACACCCTGCTGTGCCACCCTGTTGCCGATGCTGATGCACGTTGCTCATGTATGACTCATCCCCGGTGGAACTCTCTGCTGCATAGTATGCGAGCACTCGTCCGTGGAAAACGTTACATCTGCATTGAAGACATTAACCTTTTTTTAACCCCGGTTCTTCCAACTCTCAGTCCGTGCTTAATCGCCGATTTATTTTAAATGTCTTATATTTTACCGTGATATATTTTTTTGCGTGCAAGCGCTTTGATCCGCCGTGGATTGCGCTGTTAAAAATAAATGAATGTTGACGGATTGATTGATGTTTGGTTGTGAGGCATCTGAGACATCCGTCTGGTTTATTCGCTGTAAGAAGCCATCCCTGTGCCAAGATGAAATTCAACCGATGCGGTACAATTATTATTATTATTGTTATATAGTTTTGTTGACAAGTTAATGGTTGTTGATTTTAAGTGACTCACTCGTCTCAGCTGATAAGTGTGGAAACTTCATAAAGCAACAGCCTCAGGCCAGAACAGACACAATTCCCTCCTGAGCCGGATAGAATAATAATGACTCGGTGAAGGTAGTATGCAAAGGTGCAGCTCTAACACTGCTTGCCCACATTACAGCTACAGGGTATGTAGGCCTACTCATCCACGGTCTTGGGGTGCCCACACTTTACTCCACCACTCGCGATCTGCCGATCGACTGTGGTGAACTTCTTCTCTTCTGGCTGTCACTCAATGCTGAGTAGGACGTATCTGGCATCATCGCTTCTCATATGTGAACGTAAACCGATTCTGTGTGTGCATCGCCTGCCGCAGAAGTTGCAAGATAGGTGTCCCGTTGCCGGGTTGGATT